>JAGQAX010000003.1:16840688-16852245 GCA_019142605.1 Cephalopholis sonnerati
AACTAGTGCTGTTTGACTTAATTCAAGTAAATGTCACTTATCTTAAGTAGCCATCTATCTTATATGGGGTTTGGGGGTTTGTTTACACCAGCATGCTGACATGCACACAGTGACAATGTTAATGTTTAGTGGGTGTAATGTTTGTCATGTTTCAAATGTTAGCCTAGAGCATTAGCATGCTAACATTTGCTAATTAGCACGTAACATAAAGTACAGCTGAGATTGATGGGAATGCCATTAGTTTTACAGGTATTTAGTCATAAATTAAAGTATCTGACACATTGAAAATCTGTCCTGATGATGGTGCCATATTGAAAGTCAAGGGAACGCAAAGGTCAGGCCTCTGTGAGTGTAATTTTGTCCGAATCTATCTGGTAGATGTTGAGATCTTTTACAGGATAAGTGAAGACTACTGTATCTACACCAGAGTCCATGCCAACATGTCTAATAGTTGATGACAAACAGTATTAACCCTGTCCAAAGTGGTGACCCCAGCTCCCAACTCCAAGGTCGTTAGTTCAAAAGAAGTTGGCCAGACTCCACAGTTGGTTGAGCTTTGTTCATCATCCTCACTTTCCCTTTGATTATTAACAGGATTTTCCTTTAATTTAATTGCTTACAAATCATCTGTAGCAACTAAATGTAATCATAAAAAATAGCATGTGAGATCTATGTTGTGTTGCTCTCACTTTCTGTTTCTCAGGATAAGACAAATCTAAGATAAAACAATGTGAGGTAAGACCTAGTTGATCCCTAGGGAGTGGAATTCACATTTATTGGATTCAGATGACAAAACTATTAATATTAACATTTTCTACCGTCTAAATTACAATTTAATTGCACAGTCTGGGCAGAGATAAATGAGTGCTCTAATCTTCATGTAGTATTTGTATTTATGATATCTTGAGTTTTGCAGAAAATAAAAAACTAATCCAGGTGACACCTGAGCAGTGATACTTAAGGTAGTAAATGAAATGGATTTGTATAGCACCTTTCTAGTTATCTCACCACTCAAAGCGCTTTTTACACTACAAGCCACATTCACCCATTCACACACAAAAAGGTCACTGGTGGCCGAGGCTATCATACACGGTGCCACCTGCTACTGCTACTCAGTTTTTAACACACTCCGATGGAAGCATCATCGGGAGCAATTTAGGGTTCAGTATCTTGCTCAAGGATACTTCGACATGCGGACTGGAGGAGCTGGGGATTGAACTGCTGATCTCCGGATTGGTGGACTCTACCTCTGAGCCATAGCTGCTCCTAGTGTGTAGGATTTAGTGGCATCCAGTGTTTCAGGTTGCAGAACTCAAACTTTCCTTGAAACAGCCATATGGTTTGTCCACTCTGGGATACTGTAGCCAACATGGTGGGCTCCATGAAAGAGGACCCGCTCCATATGTAGATATTTACAGCTCATAGGGTTAAAAAACACAACAATTCTTCAGGTGATTATAAACTCATAAAGACATAGTCATGATTATTGTATACCATTTCTGCCAATAGAGGCCCCTGAATCCTACACACTGGACCTTTAAGCTAGTTGTTGTATATGCTTTGTAAAGCATCATTAACATACCATGCTGCTGGTTCTTACATAACTTGTACTTGTTAACCTTAACGCCATTTAAGGTGACTTTGCAAATGTGTCTCTTTATATTTCAATGAAATTCTAATAAAATAATAAAATGTATTTTCTTTCGGCGGGATTTATTAATTACTTAATCTAATAACATAAATCAAACATGTTATATTCCTAGAGTGCAGGTCGCGATGGAGTCTACCAAACACTCAACTTACTGACGATGGATGACCAAGTCTACAGCACTCTCACGTCCACGCAAAGGGTACGGCACTCCACACAGCTACTTCAAAACTTTGAATGATCACTGCAGCAGGAGCTATTGCATCACTTTTATATGGCAAAATGTTGAAATAATAGAAAAAATAAAAATTGGAGACCATCTTGTGGTGGGATCACTTCAGCTGCAATACAGCGATCTGTGGGTTAAAGCAAATATTGACCAGGGGACCTTGCTTCCCTACTTCCGGCTCCCTTGCTTGGACTACTTCAGTCCTCAAACTTGACCTTTTGACCTCAACTACTCGTGTAAAGTTTCATATCTACATCTTGCAAGGTTGTTATCTTGCTGACAAAATCTGTCCACAGACAGACAGACATGTCAACACCTGGCTAAATACTGGAAATAGTGTCTTTGGTAGTTCACACTTCAACACTGATGTCACCAGTTCCACATTTTGATGACACAGACTCAGGAAGTGAAAACAATGCCAGCCTGTAGCTACTACAAGCTGGCAAAATGCACCCTTTGCAGACTTGTTGCACCGATGCATTGTCTTACAATTTCAATTTAATTCTCTCTCTTTCATTTTGCTCTGTTTAATTGGGCATTAATCAGACATGTTCTGTTACAGAGTGCAGGTCCTGTTGAAGTCTCCCAGTCACTCCACCCACTGACAGTGGATGAAGAACCAGTCTATAGTACTGTCACACCGACTAAAATGGTATGGCACTCCACACAGCTATTTTACAACTTTGATCACTGAATCACAGCAGCAGAAGCTAATGCATCACTACTATATGGCAGAATGTTAACAAAAAAACAACAACATATATTTCACTTTGGCCTGCAGCGACTAACTTTTGTTCCATTTTGGTTCTCTTTCAAAGGATATGTATGTGGCCCCTTTGTAAATGCAATATGTTGCACACATGCATTGTTTGTTAGTTCTATCGAATTTTATACTCATCTGATAACACATAGCAAATGTTCTGTGAGTGCAGGTGATAATGGAGTGTATCAAACCCTCGGCCCCTCCACAAAGCTATGTCACAGCTTTGATTTATTAATTTGCTGAGTCATCTAAACTGTACAACATTTTTGATTAAACATGTATCTGATTAATGTCTTTGAATCTGTATCATCCATTTCCACACACTTCTCTCTTTCTATTCTCCAACATTAAACTTTTCTTTGTTCCCAGAGTGCTGTCCTGGAGTCTACAGAGGTGGATACAAGCAGTGGCTCATAGATTTGGATTTATTCAAATGAATACACAAGTATGCATACTTGTTTTGTGCTTGCATGGAGAATTCATGCTATATGGACAAAAATCTGTTAAAACTGTGACATTTGGGGACAAAGTAACTGATTACATTTTGGGATTAAAGATTTATATTTTGTTAATGCTTGGTTTGTAAGTAGGCATGAGATGTGCATTTTTGTTTTCCACAAAGTGGTACTCATATGAAACTGTATAAAGAGATGGATGATGCATTTGCCCTGACTCCCACTGTACAAAATTGAAGCCGGAGAAGGCTGCTGCCATTTTGCACTGAGGACGTCATTTGGAGCCAGAATCTGTGCAGTAGTGTCGAGTTCCCATCCATACATCCACGGGATCAATCACGAGCCGTGCCATTGATCAAAGCACACCGATTGGCACACACAGCTGTCAATTGCGTCATCAACCCCCCCTTTTAAAGCATCAAATAACTAATTACAACCAAAATTATCAGAAAAACAAACACTTGAACATACATCAGTGTCATAAGAACTAACCGAAATAACAGAAACCATCTTTTGGAAATATTTATTGGATGTGCACTTTGAGTTTTGCAGTTTGGCTCATATCCCATCTGCTATCATGGAGGGGGCAGGGTTTACGACATGTACTGCAGCCAGCCACCAGGGGGCGTTAAAGATGTTTTGGCTTCACTTTAGGGGAGCTGTCATGTTGTCCATTTTTATTGCATAGTTTATGGTATGAAAGTGATTCCTTTTACTTAGATAATTCAGTAGTAATGCTAAATATTGCAATCAAAAATGTGTCTCATGTTTTTGTTCTAAATTAAAGTTACACATCACAAAAATAAACCCCGGGATGATTTTTTTATAAGAACATTGCTAGTGCTTCTGGACATGCAAGTTTCACTTCCATGTGGCCAGGCACAATTAATTTTTGTGCTATTGTGGTTGAAGTGTCACATTTACACCCACAAACATCATAAGTGAAGTTAGAATATTGCACTTTGCTTTATTATCTCTTTAAATCCTGAATAAAAAAAATGTTTCCCTGTTTTCTGTGTATGGTTTGCTGTTTTGCACACAATGACAAAGTCTCCAACATTACGCTGTATGCTCTGTGTACAAGTGTGTGTGAGTGTGTGTTTTTTGGCTCAAAGAAAAGGGAGGAGCTGCAACCTTTGAAGGGGTGAGAGGAAAGGGAAGTGAGGGGGAACTGTGAAGACTGTGGTCAGACTGACCTTATGATTCCCGTACACTTGCTCACTTGTTCGTTACCTGTCTGTGCCACGATGAAAAAAGTCTATGTGTACTCCTGTCTTCTTTTTGGTGAGTTTATTTTTTTTCTGCATTCTCTGTATTTGCATCTACTGCAGCTTGTGTGTAAATACTGTAGCTGTTGAATGATACACTTTTTGTTTATTTTGCTAAACGAGTCATTTAGTCAAAGTCTTGATGTACATATTTTAAGTCATTTATGAATTAACACTATGACAATGACAAAATTGTCTCCTTTATTTCTACTTTGTAGCTCTGAGCTTTGTGGAGATGAAGCCTATCAACGTAACTGGTCATGTTGGGGAAACTTTGACAATCAAATGCTCAGACTGGAATTCTTGGACTAGTATAAGACATTATGTTAAGTACTTTTGTAACAGTCCATGCTCAGAAGACAAAGACGTCATCATCAAAGCAGAATTTGGAAAGACTAAAACTAAAAACGGAATAGAAGTAACTAACTTAGCAGACGGTTTTTATGTGACCTTCTCTAATCTCCAAATGTCAGACTCAAAGACATATTATTGTGGAGCAGAGAGAATTGGCCCTGATCCACTCATAGAGGTCAATCTTAAAGTCACAAAAGGTAAGTTTATACGCTTCATTTTTTCTTTGTTAAAACAATACCACTCCTTTGTCAGAAGTAATAATTGTTCCACATGGTGACTCATTAATACTGTATCTGTTATTTTCAGCTGAGTCGTACAGTCCAAAGACAACTCCAAAAACAGTCACTGTCCATCCCACTTTCTCTTTTGCTGTCACAGACGACGTCATGTCTTCATACAGCTCGGATATTATTACTGATATACCTACATCACACCCGACCCTTAATACAACGTTACCTACTGGATCAGCAAGACAAGGAGCTGGTATGAAGTGCACTCATCTAAACTTGATATATATGCTGCATTATTAATTTAAAGTAAATTGCAGAGTGTAAATGATATATCCAGTGTTATTGCACTTCATGTGACATTGTCAAGCTGTTGAGATATAAACTAAAAACATATGAACATAGATTAAGATGAACCTTCCTTTAAATACCCATCCACTAGTAAAAACATCTCTTTATTAGCAATGTGCTTATTTTAATATTACAAAATAACTACAAGTTGACTACAGTAAATTTCACACAACCATTGAAAAAATAAAGTGAACAATTTGTTTATGGTCTCAAATTAAGAGAAAACAATACCAATGACCAATCAAATGATAAAAGCTGAGGCAGATTGTAATCAAACATTTTTTGTTGTAAATGAAAAGCAGAATGACTAGAATGTTTTGAAATTATGTTTAAATGAACCCACATTTAAATATCCATCGACTGATAAAAGTATTTCTTTATCAACGATGTGCTTACCCCTAAATCTTGATACCCTAACATTTGAATTTATTCTTAACATTTGAATTTATTGTTAGCATTCACTTACCTAGACCTGTGAGGAGATGTGATGAGAAAAACTATTAATTGGTATTAACCTGTTAATCTTCCTCCTTTTCTCTCTTTGGTCAGGAAATGTACTGTATTTGACTGCAGGTGTGATTTCGATAATAACCATAGTGATGGTCGTACTGATTCTTGCCTTAAAGAGGATGAAGAAACAACAAGGTAAGACACAAACTAACTGTATACGGCAGTGGCTCTGGTATAAATATTTAATATTTTGCTCCCCAGATGAGGTTCTTAATCTAAATAGGTCATAATATACAGTGCACAGTGATATGATTGTTAAGGTCAGTTAAGGTCAGGTCCTCTAAAAGTACTTGAAGAAACAAGGGGCTGAGATTAGCCAGCCCAGTCGCCAGAATAAAATGTTGGCATTGTACATTTCTGCAAAACAAATATACATTACATTTGCATAAATAATCTGTGTGACATAATCCAGGTTACATGTATATCAGATGAGTTTCCTATGAGGAGGAGGAGAGGACACCCATAGGTGAGACGGCTGCCAAGCTGCAGACAGCAGCAGTTCAAAACCAACAAAAAGTAAGGGTTGTTTTACAACAGTTTAGGATGTTTCCAGTTGTGTTTGTAATGACTAAACTGGGTATTTTAAGACCAAACATGATGTTTTGCTGACGCTTACCAGGTGTTTTTTATGTTTTAACAGTACTTGCACAGTACAGTCAGTTCTTGTACCCCAGTGTTGTCACAACATTAAATTTAAAAATGAAATGCTAAGAGACATAAAGTTTCAACATATCCGCGATATGAAACATCCAAATGTAACGTATCTGTGGTTTGCAGGAATGTACAAGGCCAACATTTATTCTGTCGATTAAGTTAATGGTTTTATAGATAAGCTATATATAGCTGTATTGTACATGCAGTCTTGCAGTTGTCTTTATCTCCGCTCATATGCATACACAAACACACATACACACACACACACTTGTTTGTACTTCTATCTTTGTGAGGACCCTCATTGTCATAATGCATTTCCTAGCCCCTTACCCTAACTTTAACCATCTCAACTAAATGCCTAACCCCAACCCTACACTAACCCTAACCAAAACCTAATTCTAACCTGAACCCTAAAACCAAGTCCTGATCCTCAAACAGGTCTATGAAAAATTGAGTACCGACCAAAATGTCCTCACTTTCCAAAAATGTCCTCACTTTGATGCGAAAATACAGTTTTTGGTCCTCACTATGTAGCATGTACAAGCACACACACACACACACACACACACACACACACACTATGTAATATGTGGGTACATTTTACTTGAGTTGACAGTAACATTGCAGATTCTTATAAGTGTGATAAAATGTTTGTGCTCAGTGATAGTTTGCCAACACATCCATGGTCACCACTGTGCTGTATATCCTCTATTACATTATCATCCAGTGACTATTATTTTGGCCAGTCAGATAAACAAATGTATGTTTTTCAGTGGCTGTTACCACCCCACAAGAGGATACAGTAGAGGTGAGTTTTGCATTCAATCTTAAACCATGTGTAGGTCTGTTTCTGTTGGATCTCTCACAGCAATGACGTGCTTAAATGTTGCCTCAGCTAGTTCATTCATGCTGCTTCATTGTTTTCTTACTCCCGTGCTTTTTAGGACGCCTTTACAGTGTCGATCTCAGAAATCAACACAAAAACACATCAAAAACATTAAGTCTTTATTCGATGTATTTATTTTTCTGCTAACATGGCAATAGCAGTAGACAGCACCATTATTTCAGCCCAGTCACCAGAAGGAGATAATTGCATTTTAAGTTTCACAAAACAAAAACACATTACATTTGCACATTTTATATGTATCATATCAACATTTTTAAATGTGAAGCAATGTATAAACTGACTTCGTCATCCGGAGGTAGAGACATGTCACCTAGCTGAGACGATTGCCAAGCTGCAGACCACTGCTCTGAACCAACAAACAACAAAACGGGTTGTGTTTTAGTGAGTCATTGCTGTGTTTCCGTCAGCTCTTTAGGCTCCAAATGTGGGTCTTTTGTAGTGACCTGTCAGCAGGGATAACGCCATAAAAAAGCTGTTGTTTTTCCTGACACTTTGTTGCTTGTACTGCTGGGATTGTGTTCCCCAAAGACGGTGTTTTGAGCCCAAATATAATCTTGCTGTAACTGCAGCCAGCTAGCTTTGCATCTAACCCTAACCACATGTTAACCGCAGTGTTGTTGAAATGAAACACTTGAACATATCCACTGCATGATAGCGTGCAAATGTAACGTATCTGGGGTTGGCAGAAATGTTCCATGCTCACATGTTTTTTAGCGACTGGGTTGATTATTTCCATGGTGGCTTTTTGGTATTTCACAGCCCTGTTTAGAATACAATAATATGGTTAACATAAGAACACTGCAAACACTACTGTATATTTGAAGTTAGTGAGATAATCTTTAACTGACATTTATAATTCAATTAATGTTGTGTATGGATTGAAATGTGGTGTCTTAATTATCAATCTGTCTTATTTGGGGTTTGGGGGTTTGTTTACGTCAGCATGCTGACACGCTCACAGTGACAATGTGAATGTTTAGTGGGTGTAATGTTTACCAGGTTCCCCATCTTGGTTCAGAGTGTTAGAATGCTAACATTTGTTAACTAGCACTTAACAAAAAGTACAGGGATGACGTTACTTTTGCAGCTACTACAAACTGAAGTATGTGACATATTGAAACTTTGACCTGATGATGGGCTACTGCGTTTGATAAGTCAGGGGAACAACAAGGTCACTGAGATTCATCCTCTGGGGACAAGGTGTGTCTGACTGTGATTTTGTCCCAATCTATCTGGTAGATGTTGAATTGTTATACAGGATCAGTAAAAAATAAAATAAGATAAAATAAAATAAAATAAAAAGAAAACAAACAAACAAACAAAAAAACAAAAACCAAACAAATATGTGACATCTATGTACTGTTGTTGTCACTATCTGTTTCTTAAGATAAGAGAAAACTAAGATAAATCAATTTTAAGTAAGACTTGATCCTTAGGGAGGGAAATTCATATTTATTGGATTCAGAAAACAAAATTATTGTTACGAAGCATTTTCTACTATTTGGACTACAATCTTTAATATCTGTACAGCCTGTGTAGAGATATATGGGCTTTCTCGTCCTCATGTAGTATTTGTATTTATGACATTTTGGGTTCTGGAGAGAGGACAAAATAATTTGTTTCTGGTGACACTTGAGCAGTTACCCCTAAGCTAGTTGTTGGCATCTGTATAATATAAGTATAATTATCATATCATGCTCCTGTTCCTTGCATTACTTCTCTTTTCCCCTTGTTTTGCAGCTAGTAAACTTGATGACATTTTAAGTCACTTTGGAAATAGGCCTGTTGCACCAATGCATTGCCTTTTAATTTCAATAACTGTATTGTTTTTACCCTGTTTAATTTGGGACCAGCTTAATAATATAACTCAAACATGCTATGTTCACCCAGAATGCAGTTCCTGATCAAGTCTACCAATCACTCCACCAAATCACAATGGATGAAGACAAAGGCTACAGCACTCTCACACCTTCCCAAAGGGAAAAGAACTCCACACAGCTTTGTCACAGTGTTGACTGATCACTGCAGCAGGAGCTATTGCATCACTATCATATGGCAGAATGCTAAAAGATAAAAAAAAAAAAAGCAAACATGTTTTTTCACTCTGGCCTGCAGCTACTAACTTTACTGCCATTCTGATTCTCCTTACAAAGATGTGGTCCCTTTGTAAATATAGTATGTCTCACAAAAGCCTCGTCTGTCATTTAAACATATTTAGTTTGATAACATACAGCGATGTTAAGTGCACGCAGTTGCTGCTGGACACATTTTTGATTAATATAGCATCTGATGAACGTCTTTGAAAGTGTTCTCTTTCTGTTCTCCAACACTAAACTTTTCTTTGTCTCCTCTGGAGTTGATGGTGGTAGATACAAGCAGTGGCATATAGATTTGGATTCATTCAAATGAACACACGAGTATGCATACATGTTTTGTGCATGAAATTACGAATCTATGCTGTGTGGATGGAAATCTGTTTTAAGTGTCCTATTATGGAGGCTTATCTCACATTTGAGGATGAATAGGTGGACCTCACAAAGCAATTGACTCCAATTCCATTCATTTAATCCATTATTTTTTAATATGAAAGTGATTGTTTTTACTTTAATAATAAAGTAATAATGCTAAAAATGTGTCTCATGTGTTTTTATTTGTTTTCTGTTTCAGTTACACATCGCAACATTCAGGCTTTGCTTCCGTGTGGCCAAGCACACTTGTGCTATTGTGGTTGAAGTGTCACATTCACACCCACAAACATCATAACTGAAGTTAGAATATTGCACTTTGCTTTATTATCTGTTTAAATCCTGAATTAAAAAAATGTTTCCCTGTTTTCTGTGTATGGTTTGCTGTTTTGTACACAATGACAAAGTCTCACACATTACGCTGTATGCTCTGTGTGCGAGTGTGTGTGAGTGTGGGTATCTTTGCTCAAAGAAAAGGGAGGAGCTGCAACCTTTGAAGGGGTGAGAGGAAAGGGAAGTGATGGGCAACTGTGAAGACTGCAACCAGACTGACCTTATGATTCCCGTACACTTGCTTTTTGTTCGTTACCCGTCTGTACCATGATGAAAAAAAGTCTATGTATACTCTTGCCTTTTTTTGGTAAGTTCATTTTTTTTTTCTGCATTCTCTGTATTTGCATCTACTGCAGCTTGTGTGTAAATACTGTAGCTGTTGAATGATACACTTTTTGTTTATTTTGCTAAATGAGTCATTTAGTCAAAGTTTTGCCATCACAAATAATTTAGTATAGCAATATAAAAAATGTACATATTTAAAGTCATTTATGAATTAACACTATGACAATGACAAAATTGTTTCCTTTATTTCTACTTTGTAGCTCTGAGCTTTTCGGAGATGAAGCCTATCAACATAACTGGCCATGTTGGGAAAACTTTGACAATCAAATGCTCAGACTGGAACTCTTGGACTGATGTAAAATATAATGTTAAGTACTTTTGTAACAGTCCATGTTTAGAAGACAAACACGTCATCGTCAAAGCAGCATTTGGAAAGACTAAAACTAAAAACAGAATACAGGTAACTAACTCAGCAGACGGTTTTTTTGTGACCTTCACTAATCTCCAAATGTCAGACTCAAAGACATATTATTGTGGAGCAGAGAGATATGGCCGTGATCCACTCATAGAGATCAATCTTAAAGTTACAAAAGGTAAGTTTATGCTCTTTGTTTTTTTTATTTGAAACAATACCACTCCTTTGTCAGAAAGTAATAATTGTTCCACATGGTGACTCATTAATACTGTATCTGTTATTTTCAGCTGAGTCGTACAGTCCAAAGACAACTCCAAAAACAGTCACTGTTGGTCCCACTCTCTCTTTTGCTGTCACAGACGACTCCATCATGTCTTCAAACAGCTGGGATATTATTACTGATATACCTACATCACACACGACCCTTAATACAACGTTACCCACTGGATCAGCAAGACAAGGAGCTGGTATGAAGTGCACTCATCTAAACTTGATATATATGTTGCATTATTAATTTAAAGTATTTCAATGTCCTGTGTGAAGCACCTTGAATTGCCTTGCTGCTGAAATGTGCTATACAAATAAACTTGCCTTGCCTAAAGTAAATTGCAGTGCAAATGTGTAAATGATATATCCAGTGTTATTGCACTTCACCTGACATTGTCAAGCTGTTGAGATATAAACTAAAAAAAT
>JAGQAX010000003.1:18124845-18564298 GCA_019142605.1 Cephalopholis sonnerati
AAAAAGCCTGTTAGCTCCTATTTAACCACATCCTATGCGTCCTGTTGTGATCAAGGTTTTGTTTTACAAGAGACAATCACATGTACAGTGAAAATGCAGAAGTTTATTGCCCCTATTAACCTTTATTTGGGCAATTACTAAATTCAAATAGGATGCTGTTGCATGTGTGGACCTGATGCAGAACATCCACCCAGACCAAATACTCGTCTGCTCTCCATCACGTCCCTCATCATGGCAGCCATTTGTGCAAGCTCGTCTATCAGGACTGGTCCAGAACAAAGACCTGGCTGCCTGTAATCCTATACAGGGACATGAAACACTGACCTTCGACCCTATGTGTGATACAAGTGGCGGTGTTGTCCCACAGGTCAGCGGTAAAACGTGCCAAACACATTCCCAGTCTCCTTCGCAGCCCAGCTTCTGTGGCGTGTTAGCGCTGGAGCAGCTAAAACACTTCTGACGTTTGTTTTCGTGTCTCAGTAAATACAACTCTCAGATGATGATAGGATTGACATGGTTTAGGTAGTTTGGGAGTTCGGGGTTTATCTAGGCTAACTTGTAAATGTTAGTGTTTTGCACGAAACATAATACAGACTCATTTTACACTGCCAAACATCTCCTCATAGAAACCTTACATCTACAGAGGAAACCCAAACATTGTTGTATGTTGAAGGTGTGGAGCACAAAGCAAGGTTGACTTCACTGTGAGGCACTGTGTTTAATCAAATCAAACCTTACAAGCCCACATCTGTTTCCCAGCCGCCTTTAAAAACCAGTACTGTGGTCCTTTTTACAGCCCATAATCCAATACACAGATGATTACTTTATAGGGTCAGTTCATCCAAAATATGAGGAAAAACAACACTTTTAAAAAAAAAAAACTTACCTCCAGCTGAGTTTAGAATGAGATAGATTTAGTTTTATTTGTCCAGGCTTTGAGATTTCTGTTTCAACACTAACATAATGGAGGTGAACAGCTTTTGGTTTGTGGTGCTCACAACAGTAAAACATTCCATTTTAACAATTCATCAGCAAACAGCATCCTGGTTACTCTGGATAACAGATGACTTATGCTGATGGTGATCCCTCGACCAAAACATTCCCTTTCTTTAACAATTTTCACGTTGTGTCACCTTGTGCATATAAAATTAAGTGATTTTTTTGCGTCTTTTTTGTCAGTATGCAGGAGTCTTTTTCATGAAAACTGTTCTGGATTATCCAGACTATCCTTCTTCTGGTGAGCAATGTTGCTGATGAATGTTTTGAAATGTAATTTTTCAATGATCTGAGCACCAGAAACTGAAATCCATCCAACAAAAAAATCTCTGGAGCAAGTCTCTCAAACCTGTGGCAACTTAAATCAAAACTATTTGTGTGGCTAGAAATTGTATAAAATATGTATTTTATTATGTGCATGATTAAAGCAGCACAACACAAAAAATAACAAAAACTGCTGTCTGTCTTTATGACCGTTAACTTGTAACTGAATTTTGTGATGTTACTTGAGCCAACAAAAAGAAAGGAAATTTCTCCAAGGTCAACGTATCCTCACACACTAACTCATTTTCATTCATGTACTTAACGTTAAGTTATGTACTTAATTCAAAGTTGTGTAGGTTATATCAAGGCCTTGATGCACTGAGATAATGGTCAGTCAATTTTAGACCTCTCACTGGCCCTTTTGGGACTTTATTTCAGTCAATTCAGCAAGTTGAATCAGCGTCAGACATGGCAGAGAGTGCAGATGAGAGGAAAGCAAAAAAACAGCTAAAGTCTAAAGAGAGTGAGACCAAAACAAAGTTATTACATAAAGTCAGATCACTAATATGCTAACTGGCTAACAAGCATCAGAAGGGTCTTCTGGTTTCCCTTTTTGAATTATGAATACAGACTACAGCTGTCAACTGATTCACCTGCAGAATGCACATGTTAGTTGGCTTTCTACAGACTTTGCAGTATATTAATGAACAACTTTTTGGCAGAGAAACAGGCCAAGTAAAATGACACAACAGTCAGCTTCCGTCGCTGCTAGTTCTTTGATGTCAGTTTGGTGTGTCTGGGCCTTTCGGGAAACAAAACATGGTGACAACGTGACATAACTCACAATAACTCAAAGGTCACTTGGTTTCACACAGGATACAATCACTGCTCTCCTGGGGGGAAGTCATGTGTTTCTTTGACCCGTCCAGTACCCTAACCTGCCTCCTTACATGGAGTTTTGCTCTTTATACTACTTCCTTCTTTTCTCATGTCAACGTATTGGTCACATGATTACAGCCTTCCAGATTATGTGGGTTATTTATGAATTCTGGTGCACAGCTTGCCAAGGTTATTTAATGCTTGTCTCTTCGCAGCTCAGTTTCATCTCCCCACTGTTACTGGCAGTCATACTGGGTGACTCTCTGGTTAACAGTAAACACCCTCTCAGGTTTACAGCTTACAGCAGGACTCAGACCTGCAAGCACTCTCTCAACACACCGCCATGGTGAGGGCCTGTAAACTGCAGGGGAGGAGTTTCAGTGCATGAATTGACAGGCAGTCTTAAGAAGTGTGTAGTTTTATTAGTGGTGGTGGTGGTAGGGGGCTGCAGATGATGGTTGGAGGGTCATGGTGGGGGGGTTGAATCCCCTCCAACAGCTCTGACAGGGAGGGCGTCAAGTTCTGGCATGAAAACCAGTTTCAGTTTACCAGCTGCTGGATTCAATGCAGCAGAACGGAGGCAAAGGAGAAAACATGCATAATTGCATGCATGCTTTCAGACACACACATGTACAGACATGTACACACATGTACACACTAAGCTAACCGCACAGCAACATGTACACACACATCTGTGTCCCGTTACATTGCTGCTCACCGTTTCAGTCCTTTTTTTCCCAGATGAAGTTGGAAGTCCTCCATCAGATCCTCAGTTCGAATAAGTGTTTCAGAAACATGAGACCTCACATCTGTCCCTGAGGGCTTTTATTCACTGCCCATCTGTTATAACACCCACTCCAGCAGATATCATCTAAAATCAGATATTTGTGCACAACAACATCATCAGTGTTGTGGAACAACACACTATACTGTACAACCAACACTTATCAGCTTTATCTGTCTCTCAAAACGTAACATTTCTTGACACTGAAAATAGTCCAACATTTTGGGGAGGGTATTTAGTCACTTCATCACCAAGAGTTGTGTGTGCAAGCTAAATATGACTGTATTTTCCAAAATGCTGAACTGTTCCTTTAATACAGCCACTCAAATGATAATTGATCTGCTTTTGTAGAAATTAGCTTTTGCAGTTTAGCTGCATGATTTCCCCAAAAAATGCTCCAGTTGTTGAGATATGATTTGGGCAGCAGAAAAAAAAAAGTTAACAGGAAGTGGGGAATTCATCCTATGTTTCATGCCTTTGTAATTTGTCGTGTTTTTATTTCTCAATTTGTTTTTCAGCCAAAATATGTCGACTGCTAAATATTTTCAATTGTATACTTTTTTTTTTTACTTTCCATAAAGATTCACTGTAAGAGGGTCACTGAAACATGTATTTTCTGTGGAAGCTAAACGTTAAAAGGAGGTTTTATTAACAGTTCTTTGATTGAATCAGCTCTAACTTTGTCTGATTATACAGAAATCTAAATGTACAAAATAACGTTGTCAGTTATTATTCAGTCATCCTCATACTGGCCCTCTGCGTCTCCAGTCATCCTGGTCCTCCTAGCTCACCAGTGTTTCCTGATCCTGTGTCTTTTTTAGGACATCCATGTATGTTGATGTAGGATGTCCTTGTGAAAGTCCAAGTGTTGGCTCCCACAGCACCAGTTGCTGACTGGAAGCTCCTGGTGTCTCTGGCAGTGAGTGGCCAGTCTCATTCTCCTGGATGCTATGTTGTCAGCTCACCCTAGGCAGCTCTAGTTCTCCATATATACATATATCTATATTTCTATATCTATAGATAGATAGATAGATAGATGTATATACTGTATATATTAGAGATCCCCACAGTTTCCAATTATTTCATTTATTCTACTTGTTTAAAAAAGGCTATAAAATGCTTTTCTTCATCATCCTGTTTAATTTGATTTGAAAGATGTCCTTTGAAGTTGGGGAGAAATAAAATAGCATTTGGTCCTCATTTCCAGTCATTACTTGGCAAACGACAGCAGAAGCTTCCTCTCCAAATTATTTTTTAAACATCTTGGCACGTGGAGTCACATAACTCATCCACAAATAGTTTATATAATGAAGCCACAGGTGATGATTCTCATTTTTATTCAACACAGCTTCTCCCATTCTCATTTTAATGGTACAATTGGCATGTATAAACAGTCCTCTTAATAGTTTCATCGCAGAGCGACAGTGAAACTGACATGAAATCCAGAGGAGCCCAGTGAAGACATGAACCAGGCATCATGGATGGGAGCCGAGCCAGACGACAGGGAGTCAACAAGTGGGGTAAAAAGAGAAAAAGAGACGCAGTCTGACAGGAGAGAGAGAAAGAGAGAGAGAGAGAGAGAGTAGTCTGTGTCCCTGTAAACAATAACACAACAGTCAGCTGAATTATACAACAATATTAGTGCAACAGCAGGGAGCCCTGGCTCTGAAAACAGTCTGAGAGCGAGGACTCGGTCTGTGTGTGTGTGTGTGTGTGTGTGTGTGTGTGTGTGTGTGTGTGTGTGTGTGTGGCAGGTGGCAATAAGAGGCAAAGAAAATGAAAAAAAGGACGACAAAGGTGACGAAGTAGACAAAGGAGCAACACTTAGAGAGAGCGAGAAAAGGAGAGCAGGAAGATGGAGAGAAACCAGTGAGGAGAGAAAGAGAGAGAGATTTCCCCTCAGACTTTCTCCTTGATTCCCAGCCAACACATTTACAATCGAGGAAGTCTCTACTGACTCGCTGCTGCTCCTTCCCTCTCCCCTCCTCTCCCCTCCTCTCATGCTGGGACCCCCCTCCCTCCTGAGAAAGTGGGACTCCCACTCCCTCCCTCCCTCCCACCCACCCTTCCTCCTCACTCTCTCTCCCTCCCATCTGAAGATTTAACACAGTGCAGAGCAGAGCTGGCGGTCACAGTTGCGCCCTGGATTGTAGCAGAGAGAGTTCAGCCCTCCTGCAGCCTGTTAGCCCACCACCATGGATGTCAAACTGCTGGCACTGATGGCTCTGCTGGCCGTGGCCACACATGCACCAACCTCCAACGGTGAGTCCAGGAGAGGGTGAGGAGACTCGAGGGCAGTTTGTAATGATGAAGAGATTCTTGGTTTGATCATGTTTCAGGGCTTTGGTTGAAAGAATGTGGTACTTGAGATGTTTGAGGATGGAGATATCTCGATGTCAGTGCTATCTTTTGATTGTTTTAATCTTGGCTGTGAAGGAAAGTTAAAAAATCTGGATACAGTTTACATTACAAAATAATCTGAATGACTTAAATCTAAATAAAAATGGATACTTTTTAACTTGTTTTCATTATCAGAGCTTAACTTTTGTCAGTGTTGCTGGCTCACTGTCAGGTTTTATTCACATGAATATTGATTTTCGTTCAATGGCTGCTGAGTTTCATTTGTTACATACAAGAAAGAAACTTTTTTGACTTGTGGCTTCAGCACTTTGATACCCTGCTTTGATTTTGATTTATATTGACATGGAGAAATAGTAACCACAGAGTGTTGCGATGTGATTCATTAACCATTTGTCTATCTTGAATAAATGATTACTGAAGAGCTGAAACTATTACACAGTTAATTGATTAGTCGATCCACAGACATTTATTTTTCAACTATCTGGAGAATCAACTGATTGGTTAAGTATTTTTTTAAGGGAAAGTGCCAAAAAAATCACTGAATTTTTGCTGGTTCTCTTATTTTTTTGCGAAGTTCTCTGTGACAGCAAGTTATTTATCTATGGATTTTGGACTGTAGGACAGAAAAATGCAACTTGAAAATATCAGCTGGGGCTCTGGGAAATTGTGAATTGTGATAATTTACAGGCAAAAATTGTAATTTGGGGGGAAAAAATCAGCAGATCAGCCAATAATGAAAACAACTGTCCTTGGCTGGTAATGTTAAATTATACAATATATGGACTATAATCAGGAAACCTACATTACTACTGCAACTTTTTTTAATATTTAAGGGGATTATTGTTGTTGTTTTTTTAATTAGCAATATATTTGCAAACATTCCAGTATTTTGGACTAAAAGCCTTCACACGTACCACAGGATGAGTGCAGTTTCTGCTGTGACCCCGCATTAATCTCCCTCATGTTAACCTTGGTAGGAGACAAGCAGGGTGTTAAGTCGCCTGGCCTGCGTTATGCTAAGCTTGTTGTTTCGGCCCACAGTAAGACCC
Source organism: Cephalopholis sonnerati (assembly GCA_019142605.1). Lineage (NCBI taxonomy): Eukaryota > Metazoa > Chordata > Actinopteri > Perciformes > Serranidae > Cephalopholis > Cephalopholis sonnerati. The sequence continues at coordinate 18,131,179 of JAGQAX010000003.1, forward strand.
CTGATTGCATATTAAAGAGTTAGGTCTAAATGTGTGTATTTGTCTTTTCACTTTGCTTTCTTTTAATTAGTTTCTAATTAGGGATAAACAATGCGGCGGTGATAGCAGTGGATGCTCGCCTCTTGCCCCGGTGCTGCATAATGATCCCTTAGTTTGCATGAGAAAAGACCCTGAATAGGTGTGAGTCATTAGGCTGATATTACTGAGGATTTAGCCATTTGTGGCAGCACATTTGGTGCTGCATGATAAGCATGCATGTCAATGGAAATATGTTGAACCGCAGAACAAAGGTCTGGTATTTACACTGGTGCACCTGATTTTGGTGATTAGTGTTTATTTGGCCAGGAAATTGCAGATACAAACATCTGCTCTGTGAACTTTTCTGATAATTTCTTGACTGCAGCCAGAATGAAGCAGTTTTCCCTTTCATCCATTTGTGTGTAATCGATAAAGCAAAGCAGCCCACAGCATCAAGGCTTTTAGGAAAGTTCTCTAATTTAAAGTTTATTGCGGGGTGTTTCTCTTCATCTTTTCACAAACATTTTTACAACCATCATCATTTTTGGGGGAAATCTGCAAACTTAAAAGGCAAATTAAGTTCCAGACTACAATCAGTTTGTAACTGCATGGACATGGAGTTATTCTTGAGCATCTGTGGTCCTCTGGGCCCCCACAAGTCTCAGTGGAGGCCCAGGGGTGATTTGTAATCATTTTAAGAATGTACTTGAGGTGATTTCCTCAGAGGCTGTTGATGTCGCCTGAGCTGCAGAGTGGTCTTACATAAAAGGGGCAAATATTGGAAATTGAATGTGGAGGACCCTTCTCCATTAGAGTGGCCAAGGCTGAATGCTCTGGGAGTGAAAAGCTAAAATTCTGTGTATGTGTGCGTGTGAGAGAGAGTGTGACTGGTCAGACAGGGGCTAATCTCTTTTTAATGAACATGTTGTTCAGAGCAATAGCAGGTAAACTCACACGGTCCCATGCTTTGTAAAGGCTCGTTACAGTAGATTAAACATGCTTTTAATTTGTCTGTTGAGGGAAGTGATGCTTTTAATCACAGCTGAAATGAAGTAGAAGCTACTGTGTCTGACTTTGGACTTTTAATTTAAGTTGATGTAAATATTTTAATTCTCATATGATCTAAAATGATCCCTTGACCCCTGTGAACAATGAAACGTTTAAGCTGTCTGAAAACTGGTCTGTAATGAGCTGATCAGCTGAAATTACACCTCATTTCCAAACTACTCAGTGTTTTATTAGTGTTGTCCACTTGGTTTGTTAGTAGTTTTATCACTGTTTCTCATAGTAACACTAATGCTAATTTATCATTTTCCTTGCATGTTTGCAGCAAAGCCCATCAGTCTGGTAGAGAGGTGCTGGTGTCGTTCCACCCTCAACACGGTTCCTCAGCGCTCCATCAAAGAGCTCAAGTTCCTCCACACACCCAACTGCCCCTTCCAAGTCATGTAAGTGATTGTAACATCACTGTGGTGATTAACTTGTAGAAAATGTATTTCCTGATGTGAATGTTTGGCGATTGTTTGAAGTGTTCTGTCACTTGTGTAGCTCTTCTTAGTAAAGTCTTTAAGTTGTTGGTGTGTTTAGGTGAATTTTACTAAGTGCATTTGTCAGAGTCAAATCAGTGAAGTCAAGCTATTGGTATTCTGCCATAGCATTACGCTGCAAAGATCGTGCCAGCTCTCCATGAACCAAAGGTTTAAGCACCTGTTCCAACTCTGTGACAAATCACTTTTGAAGGAGCTTTTAAGTCTTGTGCGTATGTATAAAACAGTTAACTTGCTCATGATTTGTGGCTGATCCTCATTGGGACCATGCACAGTGCTCACTTGGACAAAACATTTTTACTGATTACAACAGTGCAGCTGGAATCAGGCTGATCTCATTTAATATTTAAGGTCTTTGCTGTGCTTAAATGTGATCTCCCACCCTGAACGTCTTTACAGTGACATGCAGAGAAAACGCTGATGAACAGCATACGGGTGCAAAAAATCTTAACCAATGACTTGGGACGTACCAGATAATGTACCTAAAAAAGAGTTTAAAGGAACACTAAAGAATACTTATTCACACATTTGCAACAGAAATCATAGCCATAGAAATATCATTACATTTTAAGTAGATGGGAATTAAATTATTTATACATTCATTAAATTATGCCAGCATAGTCTTTGGCCTATTGAAATTTATACATAAATCATTGCTGTGAAAATAACATCCAAAAAGAATAGGAATTTACATTAAAAAAAATCTAAGTCATACACTCACACACATGCACACATAGTACAGGAGATTTAAGAGGAGCAAGAATCAATAATCAAGAGTTTAACTTCCAAAAGCACTGAAATAAGTGAGCAATCAAAACTGATCATCTGTAAATGGCACACCGTAGTACCATTGTGTTATTAAATTTTGCTTGTGCCCTATCCTGCTTCAAAAAAGGACATATTTCCAGTCACATTTATCCCAGTCTACATTAGCTGATGACCATTTTTTGACCCTCTGCCTCTAAAAATACTAGGTATTTTGCTGAAATTTATTCATCTTCTTCTAATTAAAGGCAATACAAAATAGCTATTCTTGATTTATATTAGATTATTATTGATAAATCACAGTTTTGAGGTCTTTTTTTTTCTTTTTGTGTTTACTTTTTTTTTTTTACTTTGTATTTCCCTGACTTTTCACCATTGTTTGGTATGTTAAATATAAATGGAATCATATACTACTCAGCTAAAAACAGTGCAGATAGATTGAGGGTGGATGTGTGAAGAGTGGTGTTAATATCCTTCTATTCTTTCCCTAATGAGAGGCCTGAGTTTAAAACAACATGATCTTCTCAGAGAGAGGAAAAGCGGTAACGGCCGGAGCTCGAGGGGGCCGTTTATGTTTTGCAAAGGAAGCAATAATTAAAGGTCAGAGTGATTACCTTTGTATTTCTGCTGACCCGCTGTGTCCCTTACCACTTTTTTTTTTATTTCCCGCCTCAATCTGCCCAGCAACATTTAGCATAATGTCACTAGTCTGGAACACATTAACTAAAAAGCCTCATTCATTTGTCCGCTATAGAAAACGGGACGGCAGAAGCCTCACAGCCAAAAGGCTAAAAGGCTGTGGGGCTTCTGCCAGAAAGGGTGGGGGTGTAATGACTGTTAAGGGGTGAGCGAATGGCAAAAGGTCAGAGAGGACACACAGCGCTCCAGCCAGGACACAAACTCACTCTACCCTCCCTCCAGAAAACTGCAGAGTCAAGAAGTCACCGAGACGAGGAGCCCGCAGAGTTGCTCCGATATCTCTATTGAGGCAGATGAAAGAAAGCCAGTAACACTACACCCTCTGTCCCCCCTCCTCCTCCATCCAGTGTCCCACCGTGCGCCCTCATCCCAGCATGCTGTTGGTATTAACTTGCTGTGAAGTAATTACTACCTGCTGCTTGTGGAACTCCGGCCCTCAAATTCCAGCCAAGTCAATTAGGGTTTCAGCTCTCAGTTGGTCACCCAGACAGGCAGACAGATAAACAGGATGAAGGGAGACACATCAAAACAGCAGAGAGCTCCTGAGCGGATGAGCCGGGCCACCCCTAATAAAATAAGAGAGGAGGGGAAGAAGGGGACATCCCTGGAGGAAAAGCAAACACAGATCCAGTTACTGAGCTGTTTGGCCTCCTGACTCACATGTTAGTCTGAGGGATTTAGAGCTGATGCTTGGACTGATGCTCCCTGAACTGCTCTTTTAAGTTTTGGGGCCATTTGCTCATTTACTCGCATGTGTGCATCTTAATGGAGTGAGGAATAGGGGAGGTGGCATGTTAAAGGTGTAGCAAGGGGTGGGGGTTCAAACTGGATCAGAAAGCAGTGAGCAGGGAGCAGTGAGGAGGCGCAGAGGAATGTGTTTAATTTGCAGAGCCATGTGATGGAAAGATGGAGGGAGGAGAAAGAGGAACAGTGAGGCGAGACACCTCTTCAGTTGTTAACTCTCATACACGACCTTTTGCCACCGAGGTGTGAGATCCACATGTTTGGAGGCGGGTGAGACCCCGCCGCCTGCCCCCCAATCGCCCCAACAGATCTGACACCCTCTCAGCAGTTTGTCTGATAACAGAACAAATCCTCTCCTAAATATTTGGCTCAGCTCTCTTTCAGCAGGCCGGACATCACACGCAGGAGCACGAACTCTCTCTGTGGCCGCAGAAGTGTTGATCATAAATCCCTGCGGCTCCTGCTTCAGTCTCATACTACATATAAAATCCATTCTCATCAGTAAACACAACTGATCAACATCTGAGTCATGAAAGCCAAATATTCTCCCAGCATAAATGTTAAAACAAGTTCTCAAGATTGCGCATTTAAAAAAATTATTTAAAAAAGACCAAGATATGACCATGTTTATACTTAACCCAGTAATAAATTTTAAGGAGCAACAAATGATTTAAAATGATGAATGAAAATGAAAATTTCTGCGTGCAGCCTTGTTCTTTGGACGATAAACGTGGTGCAGACTTTCCTCTGTGTCACTGGTAATGAGGAAATACAGTGAGTGCTGGACAGAGCAGTGAGTGACAACAACCCCACCCACAGCTGGGGGTCCAGGTACCTTGTCTGAAGGGTTACTTTTGGTTCCAAAGGAACCACATCAATAATGTTTGGTGGAAACGGGGCTACACTGGCTGATCGTTTTATAACTTTTCGAGCAAGAGAGTCAGACACACCATCCACCTCAAAAACCACTGGCAACAGTGCAGAAGAGGAGGCTAACACACCAAGCCATGCTTAAACTGCTGCTGACATAGGAGCTACAGGCAAATGAGAGAAGACCCAAAGATATTATAAGAATTATCTCAAGTGCAACTCAGTTTTATACAATCAATGAAGTAGGGGATCCCTGCTCTGTTTCTCTCTGAGCTGAGGAGTCTTTGGCCTGAAAAATGTTTAAGATCCCTCTCTTAGATGAAGGCAGAGGTTAAACACGCTTCAACCACCTCAGAAGAAATAGCAGGCCGGTCTGGTGCCATAATAATGTCTGCAACAATGTGAAACATAACCCCATTTTAGGAGCCAAGATTACTCATGACTTTTAAACCAGCCTGACCAAAATGCTTTCCCCTACAAACTCTACATCAGCCTACGAGTTGGGATGTTTTGTGTGCAACGTAGAGACAGCTTTACAAGCCACACGCTCCGCTGTGATCGGCGATGCGAGCCTCCCCTCCAGCTGTCCCTGAGTGGAAACAGAGAGCTGTGATTTTTCACCGCCGACCGGAGGGTGACAGCCTGTTATGTGCAGTAATCCTCCAGTTTTCAGCTGGGATGTGTTGTAGGATGTGCAGAGGTTTTTAGAGCTTAACTGAGGTGTTTCTGAGCTCAGCCTTCATAAAGTGTATCAGATATCATCCTGACATATTGTGCTCATTTCAACATCAAGGTGCTTTGATTTATTCAACAGGAGTTGAACCTTAAATAGAGCAGGTTTTATTTTATGTTATGATATGCTCTAACAAAGGAAGCAGGGCTCCTTTTTTAGTTTGCAGATAAGCTGATGTTAAATTAAGCAGCACCAGTGTGATGCTTTTAATCTTGACGTTAAGGTGACAGTTTGTTAGAAGTAGTAATCCTCTGGTTTTAACTGGGGTGTGTTGGAAGATGTTCTGGGGCTTTTGGGGATTAAGTTGAGCTATTGTTCAGGTTGGCTTTCATAAAAAATAAATTATATTATAGTGATTTACTGGCCATAAAAAGCTTAAGTTAAGATATTTTTAGAGCATTATCTCTTAAACTTAAACAATATCACCTCCCAAAATATATACACCATCTTTCTAGTGCTTTGGGGAACTATGAATGTTATATATGGCACATTTAGGTTTAAAAGGTCATACCAGCGGCTTGTGTGTTCAGGTTTAATAACTGCAAATTGCCTATATTGTACATTTCTGCCTGCCATTATCCAAATTGTAGACTCCAGTGGCTTTTTAGTAAAATTTTCCCATGTTGCAAGAAGTCATTATTTTCCATTAATTTCATTACTTTGCAGAGTGTGGAAAGTTTCTTGACCAAAGTAATCCATCAAAATGAAGAATTTGTCGCCTTCATTTTAAGTCAAATTTATTAGCAGGAACTATTCTGAAATGTATGCTGGTGCATTCAAGGACGCGTCAACATTTTACACTACTGACCAGCAAACATTTGGATGCAGGAGATAATGGCGGTCACAGTATGACACTCACAACTTGTTTTTTTGTTTAGGTGTTTTATTTTGAATTTAATTGATTTTCACCAGCTGTTAGACCATTAAAGGAGGTCATACTGTAACTTTGGAAAAATTTAAGGTTGTGATGGATTACTGCTAACGACTAAGTTCCAAGTTTCTACAAGTTGATTCATGGGGCACTGACATGACTGGAAACTGTTGGCTCTCTGGAGGTTGAGGAATCAGCTTACAGAGGTTCTCAAACTGAGGTACACAGAGGCAGAGACAGAGACATCATGTGAGGCAAAGATACTGCATGAGGTGAAAGGTACTTAAGGTGCTTTAAAACATTTAGCGCCACAATTCTTGTCAAAATTCATACACAGAGTCAAGGGTGTAGGTTTCATGTCAGCACTAGTGAAGGCACATATAAAAGGGGGTGCTGGCTAAATGTTGAGCATCAGATAATTAATTTCCTGCATTCTGGTGAATTTTTATGAACTAGTTTGTGCCATTGGCATTGGATGTTTTAAATATTGACGGATGTGTCTCCTGTATCCCCCTCCAAAAAATTACACCAATGCTCTGTGTCTTTTAGAGGATACCATTATCTCCAATGTCCATCATGATAAACAGTGAACACATTTAGATATCATAGGAAAAGATGCTCCTCATAAATCCAGAATTTGCCTGAGAGTCAGCACATTTTTAAGTTTCCTTCAGTGTCAAAGAAACTCAGTGATAGTTATCTGCATGGGTACACTGAAAAAATGAGCTATTAATAGTTAATTTGGCATACTTTTAATTATGCCAAATTGCTAGAATATGAATGCGTATAAACTCAAAAAAAGAAGGGGTTCAATTTGTAGCTTAAAGTTCACTCCATGGCACATTTACTTCCTGTTTACATCTCCCAAAGCATGATGGGAACAGCAACTTTGTCTGAGGACAGCCCACAGTGTCAGACTTCAAAACCCCCTGCTTTGGAAAATAGTCTGTAATCATTTAAAATATACAATATTGTAATAATAATACACTTTATGTACACATTTGATGACTGGGCTAAACATGCACGACCACCTGTGTGGTCCTCAGGAGAAGATGCCTAAAAAGGAGCTTGACTGATGTTATTTAAGGATCTGTGTTAATTAAAATGCCAGTCAAGTTTTCTTGAGGTTACTGAGCGGTCTTGTTACACTTTGGTTGACCACACAGCTAATAAACTAGATATAATCTCTGTACTGTACACCATCACCGGATGTTCGGCTACAAAAGAAGCCCTGTGGTGAAAATATCCTCCAGCACACGTCCTTGAACCTGATTTATTACATTTGAGTTTGGATTAGACAGAAAATGCCTTTCCTCCTGTCTCTGTCTGCTGCTCCTGTTTCACATGAAAACATGTAGAGATTTTAGCAGAAATACTCAAAGTGTGGCGTCTAATCCCTCAAATTGTTTTTCTTCTCCCACAGTGCCAAGCTGAAGAGCAACAGGGAAGTCTGCATCAACCCAGAGACCAAGTGGCTGCAGCAGTACTTAAAGAACGCCATTAACAAGTAAGAAAAAAACCTCCTCACACTCGCTGTGCAGACACAAGCCTCGCCGACAGACAGAAATGAAATACAGCTCTCCTCTCTGCTGAGTTTAGAGCCCACAAAGAAGAAATAAACCACTGTTACAAATGGCCATTTCTCCGTTTCCTGCTGACAGTTACTCTCTGAAATCAGTGACATGGTTGATGTAAGCAGCTGAGTTATTATCTGTGAAATTATTAGCATCAAGAGAGAATAGTGATAAATCTGTCACTGGTGTGTCTGCTTCCTCTTTTCTCATAATAAGCTCATTTCTGCGACTTCAGAAGAATCATTGTTCATTTTTACCCTCTCAGCTCAGTTAATGCACCAAATCATATGTTTATTATATTTTTAACAGGATTTTTTTTAATTCAAAAGAAGCTTTTTCCACATAATTATTATCACTAATTGCACCTCAGTGACAAAGTTGTCCCGGTTGGGGTACAGCATTGTGGGTAAAAACTATTCATAGTAAAAACTGCAGCAGCTCATTCAGTTTTTAATGAGCTATGCCGTTAAAATGTGTGCATTCCTCATAAAAAAGTTTCGAATATGTCTGGTGGTGATTATCGCCAGGCTGCACGTCTGCTTCTTAAAACACCATAAACACTTGAGGCACAATGTAAAAACAAATAATAAAGTAATTTCCGAGGGTTAACGATATTGTTTACTGTGTTAGTAAAGGACCTCTGCGAATACAGAATCGCTCAAAGGTGAAGTGTTATCCTGGGAGTTATTGCAGGTCATTGAAGCCGGCATGTACCACAGTACATACTGTATGTAGAGAGTAGAGTATCGTTACAGCTGTTGAGCAAAAGTGTTTAAAGGTGTTACATACAGAAAATGTGAAAATGACCAAAACTGCACTATAGAGTTTAACGCTGACAGTGTGGTTGCACTGACCATGAATGAATGGAGTGAGAGTAACTTTAAACCTGTTCACACCACAGTCCAACACTAAAGCAGGTATTGTAGGAATTGTAGGATATAAAAGAATTTACCAAAAATTCATTGTGTGTGTGTGTGTAGGCGATGTAGAAATGCAGTCTCCTGTCTTCACATAAAAGGCAACTTGAATTCTTCTCATTTCAAACCATCTTTTTCATAGAGGGACCTTTTTTTTTTTTTTTACAGCGTGGCTGCTCTTTGTCAGCATCACCCTTTTTCACGTTCAGTTACAGTTACATATAAATCACACTTATATGCGATGATGTTCACCTATCAAAACTGTTTGCCAACACCTGAGGTCCCCATGTCCCTGCTACAAACAGCACTTTTCATCTTCTCCATAGCTTCTTGGCAGATGATGTCATACATTGGTGCACTGTCCAGATGGAGCGCAGGCAACTGCAGGCAAAGACTATCAACACTGTACAAATGCCTATGATTTGCGCTGTTTATGGCGGTTCCCATTGATCAAATTGGGAAAAAACAAAGGCCATTTATGTCCCAAAAAGAGTAGGATGTAAAGGGGAGAAGTATAAAATAAAGTCACAGAGAAACAGCAGCAGATGTGGATAAAAAATGTCAGTCTTGAGACTGGAGAAGTGGAGTCAGTTAAACACATTAAAGGGCTCTGTTAAACATGCCTGGAGTTGGATGCAATGTGTTGTGATACCTTCCATGTTTTCAACCACAGCACAGTTTTTAACTGTGTTTCATCAGACCTCTGGTAACAGCTGATCTAGTGGTTAGAAATCAGCAGGTAAAGTTAGCCAGACAGTGGTGCATCCATGTACAACGTTAAAATATAAAAGATTGTTGTACTCAAGCACATTTACTCTCCCGCCCAAAAACAAGACAGCAGTTGTTTCAGTCGTGGACCCAACCACACAAAAAATAGTTATGGTCTACTGGACTCTTGTGAGCTTTGATCTGCCGCCATGTAACAGTAGTAACATTAGGAGGTCTGAAGGACGAGATCATTTGTAACAAAGATCACGGTCACACCTGGCAAATCAGTCAAGCTGTGGGAAAAATCACTTTTCTTTGTTTTGTATGGACCACATCCAACATTAGTTTCAATTTTCCAACAAACCTGCTGCCTGTAGATTCATCCAACCCTTTCTTGTGGTCAGGTTCCTCTATTTCCACAGTATGTGGATTTATCACTTCCTGAACTTCATCTGAATTTCGCACATCATTATAGTCACATGATTGCAAACAAGCTATCAGAAAAGACCCTCATTACAATGTCTCATAGAAATTATATTAATATGCTACAACTTTTTTCATAGGCACTTTTAAAAATATATATATATTATTGCTTCCCCTATTACATACTTCAACAACATTTCTCTAGTGTAGGAAGAACTACATTTATGTCAGTCACATAATAGTTTGTATTTTTGTAGTGGGGCTTTATGTGGCACCTATCCATTGTCAGTGTATTACCTACAGTAGATGGCGGTCGGCGTACTCCCAGTTTTGAGAAGCAGACAGCTAAAGCAAAGCATTGTACCGCTGTAGACAGGGGCAAAAGAAGAACATAGTTCAGCCACCTGAAAATATCAATATCGGTTGAAGTGTGAATCCAAACTAACCGTCTAAAACACCAAAGTCACACATCATGAGGTGTAACCGCCATCTACAGCAGGTAATACACAGATCGGCTCTTACAATCCTACTTTGAAAAATCTGAACTATCCCTTTAAGGGGAAAGTGAGTGGAAACATTAGGACTGCAAGAGTTAATTAGTTAATTAATGTTAGCATTAACCATTATGAACTGACAGGTTAGAGTTAAAACTGCAGGAAATCATGTTTGTATATAATCATCATTAGTTAAACATATTCAGTGAATCTCTTGATGCTAACTCCCTGTACAGAATATCCCATCTGGTCCAGCAAAAGAAAAGAAACAATGGCCATCTTCAGTTTTTATGCTAATAAAATAAATAAATAAATTATTCTTCTTATCTCTCTCCAGGGTGAAGAAATCTCGAAGACGCAATAACAAGAAAAACTAGACACACAGGAAGACATGTGTGTCGTCAGGCCTGGTGTCCCCGGGTCGAGCCTGTATACCTCCCTGTCACTGCTATGGATGTATGTAAACACGCTGTATGTACCTGTCCGTCTCTCTGGACTGCTTGCAGAACCAGCACTTCACCGCCAAACCGTGCCGTCCCCAGCACCACCACTGACCCCTCTGGACACCCACGCAGTCACCTCCAGCTCTCCGTGTTAGCAGCAAGTGCAATTACACCTTGGGATGACGGGACACATGCTTATGTCAGATATATATGTGTGTGTGTGTGTGTGTGTGTGTGTGAGCACTGGTCACGAGAGAGAGTGTGTGTTTGAATGTGCAACATATGAACTAACTCTGATTGTGTGTCTGTATATAGAATTTTCTTACTCCACACAGAGAGGGACGATTTAAGCTCTCTGTGTCACGCAAGGTTTTGTGGGTAAAGCCATCATCATGTCACATCAGAAAAAATATTTACATCAGTCTCCCAGGAGGAATAATGATTGGGATTTTCTTGGCTGGTCATGTCCTGTATATTAAATTGTGGTTTTGCAAACTGAAGAAGTGTTTAATTTAGAGACATCAAAGGTCAATGCGCCAGATTCAGTCATTTCCACAGTAATATCTCCACTTGTGCTGCGTTAACATGGAATCAGGGAGACGGTTGACGGCAAACCGCATGTCATTTTACAAGAGCGGGATGGTAAAATTAGGTGAGGCTGGCAGAGAATACTGGCAACTGTAATAATAGACATCATTGTTGTTCAAAATTAAAATATTTAAACTTTTTTCTGTCCTCTGCCACAGAATTTATAACCATATGTTACGTAGCTCCTTCACACAAGGCAAAAACATGAGCGATCTGGACAATTATTGAACATAACTAGAAAAATTATATAAAATAATGAACATGAAATTATTTTATTTAATATATTTTATTCCATTCTCTGTAAACAATACGGTATCACCATTGCAACATATTGTCATGCATGTTTTACCCTCCTGCAATTGTTGTTGTTCCCGTGCTGTCCAGGTGTCTGACGTCTACCGTCTGCCTGATTCCATGTGAATGCAGCATTACATTTTTTTAAAGGAGTGACTACTCGAATTATTTGTATTTCTAATTGTAGATTAAAAAAGTATTACAGACTTAAATGTAAAAGTTTCCTCTGATAAGACATGAAGGTGGCATTACTCCATGACTAAGGGAACCTGGGGCAGTAACAGAGGCTGGCCAATGGGGTTAACCCTTCACAAGTAGTGACCAATCAGGGCAGACGATATTAGAACAGAATCTTGAATCGTCTTCAAGATTCGAGCTTCACTATCAAAAACAAAACAGGCTCACACATACTGCTAAGAAGCAAGCACTGATGTTGTGGTGCTATATATCCAGTATAAAGGGTCAGAGCCATTGACATTATTATACTTCACTGTTTATGCTTATGCAAGATGGGATGTTGTGACCCCTGTGTCTTATATAAAAACACATGTTTTTTTTTAACCAGTCACAAAATATTTAAAGCGCTGTTATTAGAGACTGAAGTGGAAAATGAAACGGAAAGCTGATGTTATGCCAAGGCCATACTGTACTGATAAATACTATAAGAAATGAAACACTTATCAATGCATCTTTTTTTGTTACTGAACATATCAGTAAACAGAGACCAAACATGCAACATGAAGAAACCTGTGAAACCTCAGAAAGCATGACTTTCTATTCAATTTATTGTTAGAAAAAAAGGAGATCATCAGAATCACTTCATTAAGGGACTGTAGGTAAATGTATGTATGATGACAACAGAGCAAATCAACAAATCTTGGTAGGAATGAAAAGCTAATAAGTTGTCACATTAAACAGCTGAATGAGAAATGAAACGAGGGGAATGTTCACGGTGGCGAAAAGAAAGTTTTTGATTATCCTTTTTTTATATATATATTTGAGCCACTTTATTATCAGATGTGTCTTTTAAATGTAATTGTTTTATTTTTATATTGTGTATAATCTTACTAAATGCCTTTTTCTAATGCAATGTACAGTAGGCAGTAGTTACTAAATGAAGGCTAGTCCATAAAATGCAGGAAACAGTGTTAAGCTTCATTTTTAAGGTTTTATGCAATATTTCACATGTATGTAATGGTTTGTTACTACACAGTATGCAATGTTAAGGACTTCTTTTAAAAATCATCTTTTACAGTGTAGATAAAAAAATAACAGCCCAACAAATCAAATATCGTCCTCCTGGTTTTATGTTCTGTCCGTTCTGTTTCTTTATCAACTGATCCGAGATGTAACAACAGTGAACTGAATAAAATCTGTGAGGTTCAGCACACAGTGATTGAAAACAAAAGCCGCTGTCATTGTGTTACATGAGTCAGGAAACTATTCAGCCCACCAGTCGTCCCCTCAAACACTTGATTTGATTTTTTATAGTTTTACTGAGGTTGATGTACGATGTGTCAATAGAGCCACTGAGCCAAAACAGAACAAAACCTCTGAGTTGAGATCCAAGCGCCTAACATGTGCTTTTAATCTGGACACTCCCAGCACCCCACGGGCTTTCTTTTCACTTTCACTCAACTGTTGCCATGCAGCATTTTTTTTTTCCTTTAAAATCGTAGTGGAGGTCATGTTGGCTGCGGTCATTTCTATGGTCTTTGTTTTGTTTTACATGGTCTGTTTGCTGAGTGCCTGATCACAGGTGATACTCATATCAATTTGCAGCTAATGGTGCAATAATCATGTAAGTGTAATTCATTTCCCATTAATGTAATAGAAGTTAATGCACATTCAGTTTACATTACTACAGTCATTTGTTTAAACACACTGCTAAATAAGATTAAAATGCTCCAGTTTCCACATGCACTGATATGCAATGATAAGTCTAACTTTATTCTTTGTGTAAATTCATTACACAACCGCCAGCCATGCACATTAGTTTATTAACTATAGAGTTACATCCAGAAAAAAACATTGTTTCAATTTTTTAATGTATAATGTGATAATTATCTCAATAACAGGAAAAATATACTGCATTACATGTTGTAAAACTTAATAAACCACTCAGTTTTATTACTGATTATGTTCATTTGTAATAACAGGTCATTAGTTTTATTAATCAGACATTAACTGCTTTTATGTTTAGTGCTGTGGCCCCTGCAGTGTTAGCGCCACTCTCACTGAACCGCCACTGCAGAGAATATTTAGTGTGATTAAACTGTGTCAGACAAGTGCAAACTGTAGACTCCTTTATCACGGTGAAAACAGAGCTTTTACAGAATGTTTTTGTGTGTATTATTGGGACCAAATTCACATTCAGGTTCACATTCATCACCATTAGTGTGTTGATAAATCCATCAAAGTGGGTGCATGTGTTTTACTTTGGACCCCGAGACAATGTGAAATCTTTCTTTTGAGGCAGCTTCTGACACATATCCTTCATATACGTGAGATGTATTAGAGTATTATTATCTGTATTGTCACTGTTTGTAAAGCAAGAGGCAGTATTTTAGCTATGATACTCAAGCCCTTTTTCAATAAAGTCATATGAAATGAAATCAGCCTTACGTGTCTGTTGTATATTTCAGTACCTGTGTTTATTTGTGAATTTTTAGTGATTTAAAGCTACCTTAAGTGTTTTCTGACTAATAGGGGGCAGAGGGGTTTCACAACATGTTTACAGAAAGACATTCTGGTTAGACTGTCGGCTTATCTGGTTGTTATTGCTGGCCAGTTAGCAAACAAATGGCTACGTGCACGTCCAGTAGACATTGAGCAACATGAGCATCCCACTGGAGTTGAGTTTCCGCCCACCTGACTGAAGCTCAATATTCACTTTTTAACTTCTTCCTCCAACTGCGGATAAACCCATCTGTCGTTAGCTTATTAGATGATGTCAGTCAGTTGGTCTTTAAGGTGTCTACAGTAGGGCTGTTTGCAGGAGTCTTGTCTAACCCAGTCTATGGTTACTCTGTCTCAAAGGAATAACACTGATATACCACTAATCTGTGACAGCAAACACATTCTGAGACAAACACTCGTTTTAGCAAGTGCCCTCACATTTGTTTAAATCCAAGAGGCAAAGCCCTCTAGCAGCCGTAGTGGTAATGATGGGAGCAGAGGAAGAAGGTAGGTGATGTTGTTATGAAACGATGAAGTCCGTGTAGGTTGGATGGATTATTTAACAAATCAAAATTGGACTTCAGAGACAGCTGTTTGTTTCCTGTTTCTGTTTGGGCTTCTCTTTAAAGCATGACCATTATAGTTCCTTAGCCTCGACTCGACTCGACTCGACTCGCAGTGAAGGTAGTGAGAGAGCCAAGCTATCATTCCCTATGGACGACATGTTCCACCCCATGCAGGACACTTTGACAGCACAGGGCAGCTCCTTCTGTAACAAGCTGCTTCACCTGCAGTGTTTGAAGGAGAGACACCGCAGGTCCTTCCTTCCTGCTGCTGTCAGACTTTACCACCAACACTGCTCCCAGTAAACCACACATACAAAAACTACAGACAGTCAGTCATCACTTATGTGCAATATCTGTGTCTGTATATACCAACTGCAAATTATCTACACTTGATATGTGCAATAATGTAAATCGTGTCACTCAGTCTGTCTATTTATTATTGTATTTTGTATTTATTTTTTACTGCTTATAATCAATGACTCAGGTGCAATATCAGTATTGTTTAACTATAAAATACTTCCATCAGTCAATAATGTAAAATCAGGCATTTAGTCTGTCTCTTTATTATGTTCTGCTACTTTTTGATGCTTCAGTATTATATTGCCTTGTGTTTTCATACTGTTCGCTTATTGCTCTGCTCTTTGTTTTTTGACAGTTTGCTTACTTTGCTGATTTATATATTGCTTTGTATTTTATTATTTTTACTGATTCTTCCTGTTTGCACTGTCCCTTTGCTGTTGTAATGTTGCAAATGTTCCCACTGTGGGACGAATAAAGGATTATCTCGTCTCGTCTCGTCTCGTCTCGTCTCATTCAAATGTATATTTTGGCACTTTCAGCACCACACGCCTAGTGTCATCTAGCTCCATTATATTTAAGAGAAGACAGCTGATATCTCCAACAGTTGGCAGCTCTCACCAAAACAATCTAGACTGATTAACAGCACTACAGGTAAGAGGAAAAATATGTATTTTTGATTTTGGGGTGAACTGTCACTTTAACAAAGTAGTAATTTTAACCCAAACCACAATGATGTTTCCCTACAATGTTTAAACTCTCAGCAACCACAGCATAAATTTTATTTATGTGGTTATTTTAGGAACTCAAAACACGGGGTAACCTTGGGGGAAAGATCAAGACCTTGGCCAGATACTGAAAAAGTCTATAAGTGGCTTGAAGCCCTAGACAGATCATATTTGGCTTGTTAATACTGAATCAAGACCAAAATCTTTCCCCATCCTTTTGGACTCTGGATCTGAATCCCCAGTGTCAGCACTTGTAGAATTTCCTTCACCAGAAAAAAATCTTGCCACTGAGATAACTGTAGCAGCAAATTAGTAGTATATACATCAAATATAATTTCTAGGAGACAGGGTTACTATCAGGTCTTAAAAATCGAATAAAAAAACAGGTAAGAAACACATCTGTAGAGTCGAGTGCTGATACTTTTTGGGTTTAGCACTATTAGCAACCCATTTCACAACGCAGGGAGTCATTTGGTTTAACAGTAAGACCTTAAATGTCTCTTGGTGCAGTTTCGAAGTGGAAAATGCCTACTAGAGGACATTTCTCTCTTTCAAGAACTGTCATGAGGAGTTACACACTCACTTTGACGGTAATAAAGAGTGGCTGCACCACACCTCAGACAGGTGGGTAAACTTTTGCTTCAGACTATGCAACGTCCCTTTCCACAGAGAGAAATAAATGACAGGAGGCCAGACTTCCTGTTGCAAGTTCACCAAAATAATCTGGCTCAAACAGAAAAGTATCGACAGGCCAAAACCCCACACAAACGGTCAACCGCTTTGAGGCCCAATGAATAATTCAACAGGACTATCGCTTGACATTTTCCACCTCAGAACTGAAACCTATTCAGCAAATCCTTTTCCAGTAAAGGAGTAAAGAAGAAAGACACATGTAATGGCCATTAACATCCCTGTCTGATATTCCAACACCTGAGGTTTGAAAAGTATTCATTTGTGCTGGTTCATTACTCGCCCACAGCACCAGGGAGCCCATGTAGCTTTATAAAGCTGTCAGCTCTAATAAAGTGGAACCATGTAGAGAGGATTAATTTCATGGTACAGCTCTTACCTCTGACCTGTGTGGAGATATATATACGAGGAACATGAGACATGCTTTTGGACGTGGACCAAGCAGTTTAGAGGGCGAGGGCTGCATGTTTAGGCCTTTTGGGCACAGTCAGAAATGATTATGGGATTTCTATACTGTGCTTACTCAGCTGAGACCCGGCCATGATGGAGGTGGCTGACATATGTACAGTGTTTATCAATATGTATTTTCACTGACACGTTGCTCTGGTCCAGTTCAGCACATGGTGTTTAGAGGTTTTTACAGCAAGAGAGGCCTTAGGTCAGAGTGTGAAATATTCTTAATAATACTAAATAAAACATAACAAGCCAGTTGTGACTAATAAAATAGGTCCACGGGGCTAATTAGAGTCTGAATTAGACGTATGCTGTCCAACAGAGAATAATAAAAGCACAGATTGATGAGGAGACGTATCAGCAGATGAAGCAGCAGAGTAAATGTTGACACAAAAGGTACAGGACCTCACACACAGTTCAAGGAGACAGTGAAGGATATGATGAAGTATGTGTAAGTGTACTGCACGTAACACACTTATTATAAAACACAGTATTATAGGTCGTGCAGGGTGTTTCTCCTCAGTCGGCATATAAATGTCCAGAGGTGATACAGGAACTCTTTGGCTCATCATCAGTAACATGACGCATCATTTTTCATTCATTCATCTTTCATTAAAATCAAATTGGTGAACTTATGGATTCTAAAAGACTGAGGCCTAGACCACACAACGCGGGTATATTTCAAAAACGGGGTATTTCCCCACTACGTTCACAAGAAAAATCCTGTCCACACAAGCACTATTTTATAAAATCGGCAAAACACAACTGAAGTAAAGAGCATGCCAAACCAACAGGCAGCGATATCACTGTGGCCCTAAAACCACAAACAGAAGAAGATATTGGCCAATCAGAAGCCTGAAAAAAGTCTACCAGTAGTGTAGTGGAAGAGTAACTGTACATTTATGTGCAAACATGTAAAAAGTCCTGTTAGTCAGGTTAGAGTCAGCACTTTTTTGGCCACATTGCCTTTGCACAAAATGTTGCCTGATTTGTGAGACCTGACAAAGGAGATAACGACACACACTCTGACATCTCAAGCCAAAAACTCTGTTCTGTCAGCACTGTTTTAAGTGACCTAAAGCGTATTTTGCGTGTGGACGAAAGGTCAAAATGCAATGAAAAAGCTACACTTTAAAGAATATCTGTGTACATGACAACCATAGATTTATAATAACACCTACTGAATTCTAAGATGGTGCCCATTCATTCTAATAATGCCAAATAATGTTTCCAGCTTCTGGGTTTACTTTTATGGTATGCAGCCCACTAAATATGTGTGCAGTAGTGTTTCTCCCGAGTTCGAGTCACAGACTTTACATTGTGATGACATCACAGAGTTTTAAATAGCTTTTCTTGGCTCCAGTAAAGTTTTACAAATATAAATCCTCCATGGATCAAAAATTCATTACAGAAAGAGTTATAATTGACCTTGTTTGCAGTTCAAGGTGTCCTGTTGACAGTTTTAGAGACATCTCTTTTACAGTTTTGGTCTATGGGGAATATGCATTTTGGGCTGATTCAGCCCTGCTAGTGGCTGACATTCTCATAATAATAACGCCAACATGCTGATGTTCAGTAGGTAATGTTTACCACCTGTTTACCACCAGCTATGGGCTGCAATGATTATTTGTTTATCAGACACAACTAAGGAACAGAAAAGAGACATTAGAGGATGTTTATGGAACCTAATGTCCTCATCAAGCCACAAACATCACGAGACACTCTTCTCAGCCAGGTCATCACCTTTTAAGACCGTTGCTTTCTGGAAGGCACTACAGGTCCCTAAAACCTCGCACTTCAACATTTCTAAAAAGCTTTTACCCAAGTGCCATTACAGAATTAAACAGTAAATGACCACACTATAAGATATGTACAATAACATCAAAGGAAAATAACTAAAATATGTGCAATATTTCATGACTATGTGCAACAATTTATGGAACATACTCTGCTTTAATACCCCATTTAAAACTTATTTATTGTTTTTATAATTATATACATCGCCTTTAATGTGTTTGCTTGTCTGTGAAGTTTCTGTATGTACCACTGGAGACACCTAATCTTGTTGTACAGCTGTGTAATGACAATAAAGACAGTGAAATTGAAATTTCAGAGATGGAGGTGGAAAAAGTAATTTAGTTAAAAAAAAAACATTAAAAAACCAGAAATTCACCTTTTTGAATTCCCATTATACATTAGGTCCACATTCAAGAAATGACATTTGTTACTGTTCCAGACCTAATGTGCACCTGTGGTGAACATAATAAACTGAATGTATCAACACCTAAAATGTAAAGAGATATTTTCTGTGAATCTTGAATCAAGTAGTAACCACATGAGAACAACACTGCTTCACTCAGCACACTGCAGCCTTCAACTCAAATCACCTGAGACAGAGAACATAACCAGGTTGGACAACAAATTGCCCGGCTGATTTGGTCCTGGAGGTTGTGGGTAATCTGGTGTGATTTGGGGCTCTCGACTGTACATCTTTGAACAACTTAATACCAGCCGGCTGAATGGAAGTTAATGGGAAACATGTTCGCTAAACATGTGGCAAAACCACACAAGGCTGTGCGTGTGTGTGTGTGTGTGTGTGTGTGTGTGTGTGTGTGTGTGTGTGTGTGTGTGTGTGTGTGTGTGTGAGGGAGATAGGGGTAGTGACAGCAAAGGATGAGTGTAATTCCTTTGGTTTCTTGAAGAAAGTTGCCAAATGAAAAGAAACTCGGGTGAAGGAGACACTAACATGATGTTTCCTGCTCAGGACATGTGAACATGGACCTGAGGCTGAAAGATCAAGTAAAAACACACACACACACACACACACACACACACACACACACACACACAACACTTAAGAAGCGTGCAGGAATGCGTGGTCAACCATTTGGCATGGGTGTTGACTTCATGCTTAAAAGGAAAGCATAAACACACACATTCAGAAGCAAGCACGCATGTACCATCCCAAAGAAACACAAGATCATAGAGTTGTTATTCTCAAAATTTATAGACGCAAGTTTCTGTGTCTAATGGGCAAATTAAAAGCGTCACCCATCAAGTTCACATCTCAGTCTGTATAAAAATAATGGACACAGCCACCGTGACGTCAGTCATTGGTTTGTTGACTCTGTTGTGAAGCCTTGTTGCCATCTTAGATTTTTGGGCCAAAAGTGACCATATTTGGAGACAGTGGAGCTGTGAAGGAGCGAGGAGTGGATCTGACTGATGCCTCTCAAACAGCTTGTCACTCAAATGGATGGCACATTCCTTGCTGGAAATGCAGTGATGTCTCTGTGAAAAACAGCCACTTTTTGTGGTACTATCCCCATAGAAACAAACTAAAGAGTCACAAATAACACCCACATTTGGTGGCTACAAAGCCGCTGGCAACACAGCAATGACTTGCTAAAAAACAACTGCTTTTATGGCACTGTCCCCAGAGGACACATAGTGACAGATTGCTAAAAAACACCCATGTTTGTTGGCTAAAAGCTGCTGGACATGCACAATGAGTTACTGAAAAACAAATGGTTATGTTGGTTTCAAACAGTGGTCTGCAGTGGTTTGGTTCCTGAGACCTCCAGGTGACAAAGTCAGCTCATATACTGCGTCTCTTTGATATGATACGTGTGAAACATACAAATGTGATGTATCCGTGTTTTTTTAGAAACATACCCCGCCAACATTTTCAACCGGTTCATGGACTGTTTTCCGCCCCAGTAGCCTCTTGGTTCACATGGATAACCTGAAAACTGCTAAAAGAATTCATGAGCCTCTGGTAGAAACTGTTGCCTTTGACAGCGTTTGTTAGTTTATTTGTCTTTTTGCCCAACATCTCCCCCAAACAGCACATCTTAGCAACCATAACAAGAAGTAGCAGGCCTGTCAAACTTTGATTTTCTCCACATGTGAAAAACACAGTGCATGGGACTGTTGTGAGAGCATGTGTATTTAAGGACTGTGCAGGGTCGTGTCTGTCTTTAGCCTTTCCAAAACCAAAAACACAAGAGCAAAAGTGTAAGGAAAGCATCACACTGTATGTTCAAACTTGTCACTGCAGGCTGTAAAAACACACCGAGGTATATGAAGCTGTAAAAGACTGCACACCTGATTAACCTCGCCCAGGAGTTGACCGCTCTGTGATTCCTTCGGCAACATGTGTTTGAGTCTCTCATCTCTCTGACTGCCTGGTGACCCCTCCACATCAATGCAACCCCTGGTTACCCCTCCATAGACGTTCGGTTCCTGGCCTAAACACACGCGCTATCAACAATCACCATCAACAAACACAGGCTCAAAGAGACGGACGAGGTTTGGGCTGCCTACAGTGATCACTCTTGTAATATAAAAGAGGAGAGTCAAAGGCAGTGCCGCTGTCGAGGGAGAGATATGAGGATGAAAGAGTTCACATTTCCAGCCGTCACAGAAACCACATATCCCACAAGACACTTCTTCTCTATCAAACCGACAGCTGTTAGCGTAAACAGCCCAGGGGAGGTGGTTTGGAATGTCCTCAGATCCATCATGGCCGAGCGTTCAATGTGTCCCTAACCTTACAGCAGTGAAAGGGGTCGTGGGTAATGCTATTGGAAACAGGTTGATCACTGTTTCCATACAGGCGCATCCCTTGTGTTTGAAAGGGAGATAGAGGCGAGCAGAGGGTGGAAAAGGGGGAGAGAGAAAGAGATGAATATCATCATTTATCAGCAATGAGTCCCAATTGTTCCAAAGCAGAGAATGGGATGTGATACATCTTTGTTTGTTAGCTTTTTTGGGAAAACGTCTGAGAGGAAAAGAAGACAAGTCATCATTCACGGCTCATTTTAGAAAACGTCACGTACAAAAGGCTCGCAATGATCCCCGTTTAATGAGTCATTCCACAGTGATGCAGGACCAGGCGGGTTGTGTCTTTGTTGCCTGGTTATCAGACTCCTCTGCTGGCATTTAACAGACAAGCATCATTAACTTAGTGCAGAGTTGACTTCCCAGCTATTTCCTTTTGTAAGGCAGGCATGTCATGCAGGCAATTACTACTGAACTACTCTGATTCCACTATGAAAGACAGCACAGTTTTACCATGTATTCACTATTTAAAGGAATATTTCAGCCACTAAATGACCATTTGTATATCGATTAGTCATGCTGTGTTGCCTTGAAATCATGAAGACAATTTTTCTTGCATGACAGAATATGGCAAACATATGGATTTTTTGATTGGGGACCTCATTTAACAACAGTAAAACTATATCAAAACATCCATTTACAAACTTTCACACAACTTGCGCAGTATAATCCAAGTCTCTTTTATCCAGTTGTAGCCATAGAACTTCCTCAACACATGCATTTTCACTAAAATACCTCTGTAATTGAGTCTGGCTCGAAGAGAGCATAGATAAGTTTCACTTTCAGTTCGGTTTTAAATAGCAAGGCTTTGGCCGAGATGCATGTGTTCTGGAAGCACTGAGCACATGACTGGATAACTGAGACTTGCATTACACTGCACAATTGTGTGAGAGTTTGTAAACAGATGTTTTGATAAACTGTAGTTCTGCTGTTGTTAAATGTGGTCCACAATCAATAATTAAATCAATATGTTTGCCATTTTTCATGAAGGCATGCAAGGAAAGTTTCTTCACAAATTCAAGAATTCAACAGATGGTAATTTTGTGTGTAAGGTATTATCTTAACATAACAGCAGTACTTTTATTGGTTTCACAAAATTGGCTAAAGGACTGCAATTGAAAAATAGCCAGCTGGCTAACAGTGGCACTTTCCAGAAATGTTGATTAATGTTGTCCTTATAAATTAAATTAAATTAAATTAAATTAAATTAAATTAAATTAAATTAAATTAAATTAAATTAAATTAAATTAAACATGCAACCAGAAATATTTTGATAGTTCCACATGAGAAAATAACCAGAATATTCAATGGTTTGATAGAACTGCTAATGAATACAAAAATCATTCATTGCCAGAGGTTATGTGTAACTACCGCACAGAGCATTTACTCGAGTGCTGTACTTATGTACAAATTTTGGGTATTTGTACTTTACTTGAGTATTTCCATTTCATGCGACCTTATACTATTGCTCTACAATTCAGGGACATACAACTTTCCTTTTGCCTTTTACTTAATTTTATGTAATTGACAGCTCCAGTTACAAGTTACTTAAGATTCAACATACAATAGGCCTACTTATGATGATATCAATGCATTGTTATAGATGAAACTATCAAACAGTATAAATTAGTTACAATTCACTCTACTTGACCAGCAACTAAAATGCTACGTGCACATTAATGTGTTACTAATAATAATCCCATAATAGACCTATGGATACTTTTGATACTTCAAATACGTTATAGTGCTCTTTTTGCTTAAGTGAATTTTTAAATACAGAAGTTGTAATTGTAACTTTTTAATATGACAGTATTGCTCCTTTTACTTAAAAAGGATTTGAATACAAAAATATGTGTAACCACGGGTTCATTAGAGATGAGATTCCTTACATCCTTTAACAATCTTAGACTTTTTTTTTTTTTCATTATTTGGTTTCAACATTTGCCTCTTAATCAAATGATTTCAGTTTGAAATAATGTAATTATCACCATATTTAAGATAATATTAATTAATCTGCATTTCACATAAAATTAGAACTTTTACCTGTTTTAGGGATCATGATTCGATCAGATTAAACCTGTTATGACATGACATTTTTTACAGCGTAACTCTACGCAGGAGCATTTAAGGGCCAGGCCTTTGAAAGCAACGTGTCTTTGAAGTCTGATGAACCACGGAGAGCAGAGTTCAGGCAAATCCGCCAACATTTCTCTAAAGCACATCGTAATTCGCTCCCTGAGTCTGAAACAACATACATTACGGCCGCTGCGTTCTCTCAACTTCCTCAGTGTTTACCATTATTCTCAGTGTATTAATGCTTGTACTGTCTGCTGTGTCATCTGTTATGCTATTTTCACACATCCGTAACACTTTCTGGTGACGGAGGAGACAGTGTGAATTTTCTCTATGGTGCTTTAGGAAGCCCTCCATCACAGAGGTGCTGTGGGAGAACAAAAATAACAATGTCCATGCTACCAAAGCAGTTAACTTAAAAACCTCAGGTGATTGTTATTTCTAAATATTTTTTAATGAAAAAGCTTTTAGTGGTTTGGTCTCAGGTTAGATCTGGTTTAAAGCCAAGGTAAATGAATGATACTGTTACCAAATGTCTCCATTCCTGTAAAGCCAACTATGTGAGCAAGGTAAAGACAAGCTCAGCCCCTCCTTCCCATGCAGTTATATGGCTTTGACCCAAAGTAGAACACAAACAAGCTCCCAACATTTTGTCGTCAGTGTGGTTATTGGAGTAAGACATCAGATTATATTGGACTGGACTTTCCTGGCTGACCCTCGAGAGGTTAAGTTTTTCTCATACCCAGCATGGAGTCCAGATCGTGAACCTGCTTAACTTGGGAAAAGGGCAAAGCGAAATACTCACATGTGTTTCATAAGTTTCTGTCTCATATGGCCTCATTTTGTAGGTGTGATGTTAAATACAGTGTATGGACATGCAGCCGGGACACAAACACCAAAGGAAGTGACCGAATGTAAACACATGTAACCAAACTCCCACTGGAGATAAATTGCAGGCAACTGACACAGCCACTACAACAGTTATTTAATCATATCATATCAAAACTCAACACATGTAATTTGGCGTTGAGCACAGCGTTATAGGCTTAGTTCTGCATCAAGACTTGACAACATTTTTGGATGTTGTGGACACTTAACAGAAATTCTCATGGCTCAGACAGGAGGCAGGGTCACACAGTGTATTTGCCAAGAATTCAGACACATCTCAACCGTTTATTCCTGTGTGAACCATAATTATGCAAATGTACATGTACAACCATTGTGTGATTCTTCTGCTCTGTTTTGAGTTCATCCAAGCAGGGTAGCAGTAGCATCAAGTTTAAAGATGCAGGCTTGTAAACTGTAAGGTCAACAGTTCAAATCTCCAGACTGGCTGAGAAATGTGGGTGGGAAACAGACTCCATTCCCTCATCAACAATACTCTTAACCCCCGTCTCTGACAGCAGAGCTGGTCAGAGGCCAGTATGTGTGTTGTCAGGGAGCAGCTTCCAGGTGTGAATGTGCTGAAAAAAATCATGGTAAGGCATCACAAGAAAATTTCCAGATGGTTACATTTAGGATTGTCTTGATGGGTGTCATTGTGTTGCATTTAACAAAATAACTTACAGTTGCAGCACTATTACAAAACACTGAGGAAAAACCATCCGCCCCATGGATATGCCATCATAGGGTACATTTTAATGATTGTTTCTGGGGTTACTGCCCAGTGAAGTCATTGTCAATCATGGGAGCCTAAAAGTCCAAATTTGGGTAGGTAGAATGAACATGCAGTTCTGCTAAGTGTGATAGACTGAGACACATGTCAATCAAGTAAACTCACCTCCAAACACACCAATATTAAGTCTGTTTCTTCATAAATGTATATTTTTCTAAATTTCAACATGGCACACAAAATCTCTTTTTTTGTTGTTTAGCCAGTGCAGGGCTACAGCCTACATCTGTATCACCTTTGGTGGTGTGTATTTCCTGGAGCTTCACGTTGTTATGCTGTCAGACGTACAGTAGTAGGTGTTTCAGACTGGAGCTTTGAGGACGTGTTTTTCGCAGTGGAAAGAGTTTTGATAATTACCTGCATCAGTGGTGTCCTCGTCATCTTTCCACCCAATAAAATCAAAGTAATGTGAATATTTCCAGCTGCTAAGGTGAGCATTTTCATCTTCCTAATTAGCTTCCTGCTTTGTGGCCTGCCTGCACAGTACGACGAAAATTTGTCCACTGATGCAAAGCTGTACTCCAAGTCAGTGGTGATGTGATAACAAAAGTAATGTTGTAGCAAGTTGTTTGGTTTTGGGGTTGGGGGCTGTACCAAACAAAGTTATTTGAATCAGCAAAGTCATTAATTATTATTCATGATAGATAGCCTGATGGTGGTAGCACGCATAGCGCTATCAGCAGTGGTTTAGTGTAGGGTATACACAGCGGTATACCCACCTGTTTTCCTGACCGTTTACAGTATACCCACCTATCAGCCCAAAAGCCATTGGAATATATAGAGAGTATACCCACTTCCTCCACAGTAACCAACCTATCTACCTAGTAGTACACCCACTTCATCAGTTACCGCCACACTAATGCTCATCAGCAGGTGATTGGGAGTTCTGTTTTGTAAAAGCTCACAAGTGCATGCAACTTGTATGGCTCAGTTTGTAATTGACCCTTCCTGGCCCCGTTGGTAGTCCTGATCTTCAATGTGCTTCTTCTATCTCTGCAACCAGGGTTATACAACATAACCTAGGGGACTCCATTACATGCAATGTTAGATTAGCATTAGCACAGTTCTCTTTATCCAGACCCAGAACATCCGCACATAGAAGCTAATCTCAGGGTGCTGTCATACAGAGAATTAGGGAAGACAGGCACACAACATAACAAATTGCTTCACCACTATTAGCCATGTTTCCATAAACATATTTTTATGCGCATTTTGAAGTATCGCTAAAGCTGTATGGAAATGGTGCAAAAAAGGCACAGATGACTTGTTTTGTTTCTGGTTCGAGACCTCTATTTCCTCTGCTCTGTTTGCTGGCAGATTACAGTCAGCCTATACTGTCAACTCCTGACACAACTATGCTTTGCGTATCCATGTGTGGTAGCTTGGGGTGGCAGTAGCTCAGCTCAGTCCATAGGGACTTGGTTTGGGAACCAGAGGGTCGCCAGCTCAAGTCCCCATCTGGACCAAATATGCAGTGTGGACTGGCAGCTGGAGAGGTGCCAGCTCACATCCTGGGCACCGCCGAGATACTCCTTTAGCAAGGCACTGAACCCCCAACTGTTTGGGGCACCTGTCGGACAAGGATGCATCTCACTGTGAGTTGACTAATATAGACACAAATAAGAGAAACCTTTAAAACGTCAAAGTCAAACAGCGCTACCATCTCATCTTCATTTCACCCCACACAAAATAAGATGTTCATTCACAGCTGGCAGACAATAGACTCTCCACCTTCAGGGTCCAGCAATAGAGGGTTAAACGTCTGGCAACCATGTTGTCTTTTGGCTTTACAGCAACAATGCAGAGGCACCTCCTTACATGGCATTAACAAAGTGCTAGCTATAAATAAGAGCGGAGCTTTGCCCCCTTCGTCAATCATGAGAAGGTTTCTCACGACTGATGGCTTGACAGTTTTATATTACAAACATTAAACTGACAACAAGTGAAATATATTGACCGCTAGCCCTGTTGGTCTACTTTGATTCACAACGTGGAGATCCCTGCTCTCATCAGAAACATTTGAAAGGGCCATTTGAAATATACACACAGCTCACATACAGTATATGTATGAATGCATGCATAAATACACTCACAAATACATAGAGGTCTTATTTTTCAGTGTCATTTTGGGATGCAGAGTTTATCAATTTGCTGTCACTAAACAAATAACCCAAAGTGCTCTATGGGTGGGAAAGTACAATAAAACGGTGCAGTGAAAAAGAGCTGAGCCGTGACTACCTCCCGTGGAGAGACAGGTCACATGATTTGACAGCCAGAGAGGGATGTCATGTAGGTCAAAGGTTGTGGAACTACCTTGGGTGGCATAGTTTAGCTTTCCGCTGCAAAATCCTCCCTCAGGGAGCCATGAGGAGACTTATAATAGATGTGAACCAGGAAAAACGCATTCTGATCTCTCAGTGCCCCGCTGCGACTTCAAATCTACACACTATTCCCCTGCTAAACATCAGGGCACACTGGGAAAGAGCTGGGGAGTGATTCTGATAATAAGTGTATAGATTTAGAGCAGCAGGGTGGGAGACTTTCAGGGCATGCCCATGTCAAAACTTTTCCATCCTCCTCCTCTATTTTCTCCTCTTTTGATTTATTGGTAGCTGATGAAGAACAATTGTTCAATAGTTGTCTTAAGGGTAGGATGGTTGGAAATTCTGGTTGCTGCTCTGACTCACTGGCATAGCTTTGTGATTGTGTGTTGTGTTCTGCCCTAAATTATACTGTGTGTCACAGTCCTGGAAAGAGCCCAGACAATTAAAGTGCTTAGACATTTATAAAATGTGTCACAGGACTGTTGTATGCAATCTGCTGACAAGCACTTAAGTCAATGACCACAGAGGAAATCTTGTTCCATCTTTCATTTAAACGGTCCTCCAAATACATGGAAAAAATATTTAATTGATCCATGCTTTCCAGAACAACACATGGAAGCATTTTCTGATCAACAGGGCGACAGTGCCTTTCCAAAAATAATACAGTTTTCTGATCGTACACAGTTATGGTTAAGGTTTAGTTACTTTCAGGCACAAAAACAACTTGGTTAGGTTTAGGGAAAGATTGCGGTTTGCGTTAAAATCACTGCTTTTTAAAGGGTTAGGGGACCTTCGCTGTCACTGTTACATTAATAACCAGCTGTTTACAGTTCAGGTACAAACTGTCATGGTTAAAAGGTATGTAAAACAAAGTGGTCTACCATGTTAAAGTCAGGCTTTTTGTTAAGTGTTGCTGACCAGTCATTTACCCCAACTTCCTGTGCAGAAATTGACAGGTATCATAGTTCATAATTCCTTGTCTTTTTAACGTAAAGATATGTTAATTTTGGCAGTTTGCTTTGGAGAACAGATGCTGTTTGTACTGACCTTAGTGGAGGACATCCATCTATGTCAGAATACAAGTTTTTTGTTACTTTACACACGTCTGTTGTCATTTTTTTAATTTTAAAGTTGCTAAGAAGTTAATGAGACTCTATATTTAACATCCTTTCTGCAGCAGTATACAGAAAAGATGTAAACGAGGTTCATAAATGCAACCAGCTAACTAGCTAAAGCTAATAGCAGTTGTTGCACTGAGATCCTCCATCAAACCAAAGCAACCAAAAATTAACCTTAACGTGTAGATTAAGCTTCAAACATAAATGCGCTTTTTGACAGAGCTGCAATAGTTTACATGAAATAAAAAAAGATTTCATTGATAATCTGTTTTTTTCAATCACTTCCCTACATTTGGTGTAAAGCAACTTAGAAAAATTAGCAAATCCACGTCAAAATTAGTGTAGTGTATATGTTTTGTGTAAGCCCATTCATTAAATCACAGTTACACAAGGTGATTAACAAAATGTGCTCCTAACGCTGTGATTCTGAAATGCCCAGAGGGTTTCAGCTCTTATAAGAAATCATCCGGTGAATAATAACAATGACTAACCTGGGCAAAAATCTCCTACTTAGACAAGACTTCAAATGGAAATCTTCGAATGGAGTATACAAGACCTATCTGTATGGTTTACTTTGTAATGAATATGGACGTTCATTTGTGTGTACGTGTGTGTGTGAACATAAATGTCAGATGTATTTTTAAAGCACTTTCAACAATACAGGTTTACAACAAAGTACTTTTTAGAGAACACAGGACATAAACAGAGCAACTATCAGACAATCTCTCAGATATTGAGGAGATTGCGGGCGGGGTGAGGCCGGTCTAAAGGGGATTTCAGAGGGCCACAAGAGGCCACTAAACAGAAATAAAGACTGCTGGTGCTTTCCCTCAGTCCTCATTCAGTCTTCACTAGATGGTCTGATAGCCACTTGTAAACAGCTGGTAGATCCATAATTCTAAGAACTGGCCGTCACTGGGGCCAGACAGAGACAGCAACAGTCCTCTGCCGCCAAACATAAAGCACTTTGATAAATTCAAGGGAGGACCAGATTAGGTTGGGAACAGCGAAGGAAGATGTAAATCTGAATGAGAAATGAGAATTGTGGGTCATGGCTGCCATAGTCACTCAAACAGTGCGTTCTTTGTTGGAGAAATATGGCGTTTTGAAGTTGAGAGTCATGTGTGGTGAGAAAAGACAGAGATCTGTAAGTTTGTGAGTCCAGTAAGTAATTTGTTCCAAGATGGGACTATTGTCCTCAGCTGATAATAATCATAAATCCCTCACTGCTGAGGAAGTATTGGAGATATATTACTTTGCACATACTTTTAGATGATTGAACCAGGCTGTGTTGCTTGTCACATGTCAGTTATCGGGTTGCCAGTGGCTGAGCGTGGTGTCTGGGAAGCATCAGATGCAAGTCCAGAGGCAGTTTGTATTGACCAAATGTAGAGCTGGTGTACTGAGAGACTATCCGGGGATTCACAGGATGTCTGAGTTATCTGCATGTTTGCATTATAACGCGGTTTGTATAAATAAATGAGCTTAACTGTTAATATATAGTATATAATTTATATATTGTTAAATTAACATTGTAACTGCTACATAAAGGGGTGTTACAGGGGACCTATTGTGCTAATTTTCAGGTTCATATTTGTAGTTTGGGTTTCTATTAATGTTCAAAAAACATTTTATTTTCCTCATCCTCTGTCTAAAACGCCCCCCTCCTGAAAAAGCCCAGTTTATTCTGATTGGTTAGCATTACGTACATCTTATGTAGTTTGCCATTTCTGCAGTATCATTGCAGCTGGGGAGTGATTGAAACATCCATCCATTTTCTAACCGCTTATCCTCTTGAGGGTCGTGAGGGGACCCAGCTGACAATGGGCGAGGCAGGGTACACCCTGGACAGGTCGTCAGACTGTCGCTGGGCTGACACATGGAGGCAGACAACCATTCACACTCACATTCACACCGACGGACAATCTGGGGTCACCAACCAACCTATCCCCAATCTGCATGTCTTTGGACTGTGGGGGGAAGCCGGAGTACCCGGAGAGACCCCACGCTGACATGGGGAGAACATGCAAACTCTGAACAGAAGGGCTCCCTCACCTGGGATTGAACCAGGAACCCTCTCACTACACCACCGTGCAGCCCAATGATTGAAACAGAGAATAAACCGTGTAGCTTCATTTAGCAGTGTGAGCCTTGGATATATTTCAAAAGACCTGAATGCAGCGGGGCCCCAGTCATTCCTACAAGAGTTGTTCATTTGCACATTAAGCTAAAATGGCTTAATTACCATGTATAAAATTACCCAGATGATCTGAGGAACTGTGTGCAGCCCAAAGAGCAACTAACTAGAGACTTACAGTGGCCAAGCAGCTAACATTTAGTTAAGCGCTCCTTTAACTTGAATAAAATAGAATGAAACAATTTCATTATGCAGCCTCTGCTAGACCTTTGAATTGTTATCAGACTGAATGGTTCAAATCCTAAAAGTGGAACAAGTCATTTTGTGGGGCTGTAATGCTAAAAAAAAAAAAAAAAAAACCTCCTGATTTACAGACCTCTCTTTCGCCATGTAGGATACAGTGAAAAGTCACGTGACAGATCCCAGAAATTTTGTTTGTCCACTACGACAACTGGCTTCAAAACCCAATGCACTTCACTGGGGTCTGGTGTAGGCTAGTAGAAAAAACAGTTGGGAACAAAATATTCAGAACTGTCTGAAGCCTGATGTTTTTACTCATAATGATTGCTTCTACATAAGTTTACTCTCATTATCTGAAACTTTGGCCACGTTTAATGTGAACATCCGACATTTTAAAATTAGGCTATACATTAAGATACAAAATACGGAAGGTCCACTTTAAACATCAATATGTAAATGTACCTGAGATGTCAAACATAAAATACAGCTGAGGCTGATGGGAATTTGTTTTGCATTTAGCCTATTTAAAATCTGACATGATTTTAAGGGATAACCAAAGCTATTATGAGTCTGGGAGGTGTCATGGAGGAGAAAAAACAAATATGTGCTCTTGATTAAAAATGTGTGCATCCAAATTAAAAATGTATACTTCAAATATAATATCATATTATTTATTTTGCCTCCTCACTTCTGCACATTCAGTCAGCCGGAAGTAATTTTTTATGAACTGGGTGACAAACCCATTATCATTAAAGCTATGTACAATGAAACAGTATGTTATCTTGTGAAATATGTTTAAGGGATTTTCAAGATAAAACAATGTTATGTTTTATAGCCAAAGTATATCAGTATGTAAAGGTGATAAATCGTACTAAATTGAGAGCATGAATTACTGAACTGTGTGCATAGTTAGCTTTTTGCATCACTGAACAGCCACAGAACTTTGAGCTGCCCCGCTTGGTTTGTCCAACACTTCTTCCCAGGCCAATTACACAGTGATTCATGTCCTCTGGTGTCCTATAATCTAAAATGATGAGTCTTCAGGCGGTCAGTGGGTGGAATGGGGGGTTTGTATACATGTATCCATGTGTGTGTTGAACATATCAGCACCAACATGACAGGACATTTAACCATATGTTGGGTGTCTGCCCAGGCTTCTGTGTCTCTGTCAACAGCTCTGTCAACACAGCATGACCATTCACGCTGCATTTTATCTGCTGAGCCTGGTGTTAAAAAGTCATTAGTCTTGATTAGCTATCTTAGTAATCATTCATTTTAAAAAGAGCAGAACCAAATGCTGCCATCTGGCCTGGCAACTGCACAAGTTTAAAAAGTCTAAAATACAGAGCAAACACACAGGCTGTATATTCAAGAGACCTGCTGCAGTATGAATAGATGTGCAGGGGGGCAAAATGCCTCTGGCACAAAAAAGCCAGACATTTAATTGGCTGGTTAGCAGCGCTGCAGTTTAAACACAAGAACCAGCTGTGGTTTGATTTCACCAGTGATGCTTTGATCCAAAAAAGCTGACAATACAATAATATAATTGTATATTTTCTTATAGGCAAACTTTTTCTCAACACATTTTGCTACAAATTTAAGGTGCCCTTTAGTTATAAGACAAATCAAAGACAAAGACTAACAAAGAAAGCAGAGGTTCAAATGAAAATGGAGAATGGAAGCATTCTTTTACCCACAGGAGTCATGCCATGTTGCTGTGCCAAAGTAAGTATGCACTCCTGACACGGACCTTTCAAATAAATACTTCAAGTGGCCAATTCAAACCTATTAAGATATTTTAAGTAGACAAGATAAATGATTTTATTATTACTAAACACAAATGGACAAATGTTTAAACATATTAATTTGCTTTTTTTTGTATGTTTATGCAGATGTAAGAAGAAGTACAGAGAGAGCCAACGTTATGGGATAATTGTTGGATAAACTTTCGTCATGACATAATGTGAATAGTTTTCTCAGAGAGAGTCCAAATACCGAGTGCAATGCCCTTTCTGGACATTTTGGTGCCCTTGGCGAGTCATTGGCTGTCTGGCGCCCCTGCAGGAATTAATGTTTTTATTGTTATATTATATGGCAATGACTAAAAACTTGGTCGTTGTGTCTGTCCTAACAAATTTCTGGTGTAAACGAAACCTTTAGCAGCATACATACTGAGTCTAACAATTTAGGAATGATGGTTCCAAGTCTGTTTTAAATAATGGTGGTTTCCTTTTGGTGCAGATTGGTATGTGGATATCTTTCTATTAAATACATATAGAGGATTGTTTGGCATTTATTTAGATAATGATTAGCATTACACAACCAGGTGGTAAACTCCACAGCCAAGGTTGCCTCTTTCATTAAGTGAACTCTACTCTTTAATGTCCAAAGAGCTACGACAACAAAATGTCTTCTTCATCCCCGAGAAGATACATCCAATGCAGCTCTTCATCTTCCTGCTCTGCTTCATCTTCTCATGAGGCTTGCTGTCATCTGAAAAACAAAAGATCACTTGACACTGTATCGGTCTGCAGTACAATTGACAACGATTTGGACACCCTCAACATTTCACGCTTCATTTCTCACCAGATGTGGTTTCATCCAGCGCTTTGATGACCATTTGGATGTTCTCAGGGTGTCAGCATCCTGAGTAGTGACAGGACCTGCCTCGGGACACTGAGGGGTTAAGGCCAATTTAGACATTCCAGGTGCGTGTGTCCATGAGGGTCCCCAGAACGTAAATGTCGTCATTTGCACATGTCCGCAAAGGTCTACACAAACCCCTGTGTGAATGTCCACAATATGCATGTGAAATGTACACATAGAAAGCGTGCTGACTGCTCATGCTCCAAAAGTATTGGTGATGCTTTTCCTCATGCTTCTCATGTCATCATGTCTTCTCATGTCCTGTTTTCTCCGTCCCAGGTCCTTTCCTTTTTAAGTGGTCACATAAGCCACAAACTACAAAGACAGTAGTTCTTTTTGCTGCCAGGAGGTTGCCATTTTCTTTCCTAATGCACATCTTCTTCTTGATTTTTATCCTATTAACGTTATGGTGTATTACCGCCACTAAGTGCGCATTTCCCATTTGTGTGGTAAGAGATAAGAGATAAAAGATAAGATTTCCCATTTGTTTCCATTTGTGGTTGTCTGATAGTTGCATGCGGACCTTCAAGAGCATGAATGAAACCACAGCTACAAGCCAGTAGCTACAAGTCTGCATCTGACACAGAATGCTGTAAGTATGTCTGAGCCTTAGAACTGGTTCTACTGTTTAGGAAGTATTAGTCAACAGCTAGGGCAGCACGGTGGTGTAGTGGTTAGCAAGAGGGTTCCTGGGCTCCAATGCCAGGAGGGAGCCCTTCTGTGTGGAGTTTGCATGTTCTCTCCGTGTCAGTGTGGGTTTTCTCTGGGTACTCCGGCTTCCTCCCACAGTCCAAAGACATGCAGGTTAATTGGTGACCCTAAATTGTCCGTAGGTGTGAATGTGAGCATTAATGATTGTCTGTCTCTATGTGTCAGCCCTGTGATAGTCTGGCGACCTGTTCGGGGTCGCCCAGTGTCAGCTGGGATAGGCTCCAGCCCCCCCGCGACCCTCAAGAGGATAAGCGGTTACAAGAACAGATGGAACAACTAACCTTCCCTAAATATCTTCTTTAGGTACTCTTATAACTTTTCTCTCTGAGCCACTAAAGAAAAGAAAGCTTGAATTTGATAAGACAGCATCTGTAGCCTTTCTTATCACACAAATATCTATCTGCAACAGGGACAAAAGAAGGGTGAATATGATGCTATTGTATCTGTCGTCATTCTATACACTGAAACACACAAACATTGAACCCAAATATGATGTAGTGAGGCGTGTGCTCTGAGACTTAAGTTTAATATAACTGTAAAAAATACACAAAGGTGATGTGTTGGGGTGATGGGTGGATACACTTTCTTGCTACAATTATTTTTATGTGTATGACTAATATAAAAAAAACAAAACTAATCACTATTGGATATATTTATTGGCATATACAGGCCTCTGTGTGTTTGACATTAATACAACGGTGGTGTGGAAAATGGCAGTTCTGGCCAATATTAGGAGTTTATATATAAAACAGCACATTTTTAACATGGTCACATAAAAACAAAACATATGTTGTGACCACAGATCTCTGTAAAGACAATAGTGTCTTTTAACCATCCTGTGCATTAGATTTGAGTCGTGCTGTAAAAGTTAAAGTGAGCAGAGTTGTGTTTCAGGGTAGATCAGAGATTAGGAACATTGTGAGACATCTTTGGCTCTTTGATAGATATTATCTGGTCCCTGCATGGTCCCACAAGTCATCCAAAAGCATACTGAGGAGCAACAGAATAAGCAGACTATGTGCCAGTTCACTTAAAGTCCCATGAAATCTAAACCCAAAGTGGACTTGATTTCAAATCAAAATGTGTACAATAATGTTTCGATGTATTACGAACATACTAACACAGGGGAATAGCATGTAGAATCCGGGGCGGGTAAATTGTGCACTTAAAGTAAGTCTACAATATCATGAGCACCACTTTAACTTTCCTCTCCATGATCTCAAAACAGTCAGGTTCATAAAAACAGCCTGCCTACACAGCAGCCTTTGTTCCTACGTCCCCCAGGGGTGCTGCACCTCGCCATTAATGCAAAACCACTTTATTCACACAAAGGCTCAAATCCA
Organism: Cephalopholis sonnerati; assembly: GCA_019142605.1. NCBI lineage: Eukaryota > Metazoa > Chordata > Actinopteri > Perciformes > Serranidae > Cephalopholis > Cephalopholis sonnerati. The sequence goes on from JAGQAX010000003.1 coordinate 18,167,167, forward strand.
CCGACAGCAGATACATCATGTTCAGGTCCCTGTCAGCCCATTCTGGACACTGAAGGAGAGATCTCAAGACTTAAGAGGGTCAATCTGTTACAAATTAAATTAGAGCACAATTTCCAATGACCTTTAAGGGGAAGCTGGGTGATTCTGTTGACACTATGTAACACATGTACTGCAGAAATGTATATTTGTCTTCATGACTGACCATGTGAGTGATTTATCATTGTGCATTCCTGTCAGTCGTATTTGTGATTTTTCCTGATTGAGCTGAATGATGTAAGGTCACCTGAGGCTCAGTGTGGGAGGGTGCAAATGTCCTGTTCATTGTCAGCTTTAAAAGAGACAGCAAAGAGTTGCATGGCCAAGATAAGGCCTCTGGTGGGGCAAAACTACATGGTGGGTCAATAATAGTGATTTTAAGGCTATTGTAATGGAGCGTAAGTTTGATTTGAGGAATGGCAATGTTATTTTGTTGTTTCTTTGTTGTTTGTTGAGTCTTTCTGAGATTGATGATCCCCTGACATTTCCTCTAAAGCCACCAGTAGGTCAAAGTTCACTTACCAAGTTAAATATATCAACAAATATATGTCATACAGGCGGCACGGCGGTGCGGTGGTTAGCACTGTCGCCTCACAGCAAGAGGGTTCCTGGTTCAATCCCGGGTGCGGGAGCCCTTCTGTGCGGAGTTTGCATGTTCTCCCCGTGTCAGTGTGGGTTTTCTCTGGGTACCCCGGCTTCCTCCCACAGTCCAAAGACATGCAGGTTAATTGGTGACTCCAAATTGGCCGTAGGTGTGAATGTGAGTGTGAATGGTTGTCTGTCTCTATGTGTCAGCCCTGTGATAGTCTGGCGACCTGTCCAGGGTGTACCCCTCCTCTCGCCCAATGTCAGCTGGGATAGGCTCCAGTCCCCCCACGACCCTCAAGAGGATAAGTAGTTAGAAAATGGATGGATGGATATATGTCATACATACATTTATGGTTCCTAGACAATGAATCCAAACTAAAACTTACAACTACTGGGTGGGGTGCCATGAAATACAAACATTCATGTCTCTATCTGGATGAACTGTAATAACTTTGGTGATCTTCTGGCTAACACTTACGAAGAAATGTTAGCATGCTAACATGCTAAACTAATATGCTGAACATGGTTCAACATTATCAGTACATTAGCATTATGATTGCTAGGCACTGCTGTGCCTAAGTTCAGCCTCACACAACTAGCATGGCTGTAGACTCTAAGGTCTAAGTCAGCGGCTGGCTATTCAATGTTGAGTTGCTGGTGTGCTTCTGTCACCCTAGTTTTTTGTGTGTGTCCCATACTGTAGGCAAATGTCAGCCCTCGTTGGTCCTTGACGGCTTTTTTCGGTCGATTCAGCATGTTAAAATGGCATCGGAGATGGCAGCGTCTGTCTGTGAATAAATCACTCTGATTAGCAGTTCAGCTCAGCACACAAGAAGAGAAATGGAAGTGAGGAAAGTAAAGAAACTGATAAACTCAAGAGTACATGTGATCAGAACAACTTAAATTAGGTAAGATATTGTTTGCTGGCGCACAGTAAATATAATTTGTTCTTTCAACATCGGATTTTGTTAATATTTTAACTGGTTAACTAGCATCTTGAATCCATCCTGTTGGTCTTTTGTTTTCCCTTTTTAACGATGAATACAGACTACAGCCTGCCTGCTGCTATGGAGAGTTATTTCCTCTCTCACAGGTGCAGAACATATGTGCGAGTTGGCCATTGGATGTAGTCTTTGCAATGTGTTCAAGTGCAACTTTTTGGCCAAGAAACAGGCAACAAAAGGCAATGCAACAGTCGACCTTCATCAGTACCAGTTCTTCGATGTCGGCTTGGTGTCTCTGTGCATTAAGTCTTTTTAACTTTCCAGGTCTTACACCATTGTCTTAACTGTCTTCAGTGTAGCAAAATCAATCCCATTATTTTAAAAACTGCTGAGTGGGTTTGGATGGAATTCATTATTAAGTGTAAAGAAACTGAATACAACAATATCACTTAAAATATTCTTGGTCAGTGTGATGCCAGACTATTCCTCTTATCACCAACCCTTTGCATTCAGCATGTTTTCATCCTGGCTGGATACTACAGTGTTTATATTTCACCTGATAGGATTATCAGATTTTGTGTATATGTGTGAGGAATTAAACTTACAGTAATGTCCACTGAAGCACAGAGGCCCTCCAAAAAGATGACATATTGGTGCTCATGTCTGTGTTTAAGATCAACGGGAGATTGCTAATGTCATAGTAAAAACAAACCACCTAATCATCACTGGAATCTATCACTAACACTTTGCCTCTGTTTGGACAAAGTCATACCCCACCAACAGTGAAATAACAAGCTTTTTTCTAACGTAAGGTTTGTGGAGTGTTTCCTTTCCTCATCAGGACCAGATGGCATCAGCTATTAGTTAAGAACTTGCTCTCAGCCGGAAAATGTTGGATTTCACAGTCGAAGCCGAAGCCTTATGTGCCTTAGCTACCTGAAGCTGTTGACAATGCAACACAGATGCTTTTTAACCCGTAAGTAATGGTCACAGATGAAAAATAGGAAAGATATTCATGCCCTACAGTGTTTAATATAGTGTTAGTAATCACCTTGGGATAATTTCCCCTGAAGCTACCTGACTTCGCAGTCTGGACTGTTGACTTAGACACGCTTAATATACACATGAAAAGACAAGTGCCATTAGGTTAGGTCAAATGAACCTAATGTGTGTTGAAGGTGTAAAAGAAAATATGAAACATGTTTAGGTAGTGGACAAAAAAAGCCTTTCAGATGTCCATTAAGATAACACACCAAGCCAGTGGTGACTAATGTCCGTCTGCGTAGCTCAGAGTCCAGGCGTCTGCTGCCAGCTGAGCAAATAACACCACAGGAGGAAAGCAAGGGTCACAGGACAGACGGTGAAGGTGATGTGGAGGGAGATAAAGGACATTTATACTCACTGTTTGCATTAGGAGAGATGTAAAAGATGGATGGATGGAAGACAGGGTGCGTATGATTCCTGCAGTGTAGTCGTCGTATATAATACATGGCCAAAAGTATGTGGACACTTAAATTACAGCCATATATGATTTCTCACTTCAAAACCATGGGCATTAAACTGCTGGTAAAACAGCCTCCACTCCTCTGGGAAGGTTTTCCCCAAGATTTAGGAGCCTGGCTGACTGTGAACCTCAGCCCTGTGGAGCGTGAATGAGATTAGTGAGACACTGATGTTAGGCGAAACGGCCTGGCTTGGAGTTAGCGTTTCAGATGTGTTCATTGGGGTTGACATCAGACACTTAGAGAAACAGACGTAGTTAAAAAAGCTTGAAAGTCCGCTCATAGGTGTATGGCTCAGACAAACAACATCGGTTGCAGTGTTTGTGCTACTCAAAGCCAGGTGTTTTTTAGCGACATCAGCAAACTTTTCCGAATAGTAACTAAGTAGTTTTGTGGCCTGAAATCATGCTAGACCTCCACATGAAAGTGGGAAAACATTTTCCTTATGGTCCTGTGCTCAGGGGTTATTGTCATGTTTAAACAGAGGTGGGTCATCCCCAAACTTGGAAGAACACTATTGCCCACAATGTACTTTAATACTGTGACATGTCTACATACTGTTTGGTCATGCAGTGCATGTGCAGAGAAAGCTGAGCAGATCATTCTACAGTGTGAAATACAGAGAGCTGATCAATAACAATATTCTAATGGAATATTTTTGCTTTGATTAAAAGGGCTATTATTAGGCGAGACAGGTTTTGTTTACAATCTGTATGTAAATCTTTAAAATCTTGCAATCTCACATCGCAACATGTGCAATCAATATGCTCTACCGTTTCTCCACAATTATCATAAGTCCTCTTCATCAGTGCAACAAATCAAGCCGCTCCAGTGACACTTCCTGCTCCATGGCCACCCATAAACTAGAGGACTGTGGGTGTATTACACAGCCTCCAGATTTGAGTCTGAACATGAAGCAGGGTGATGACAAAGAAGAACAAATGTGGTCAGTGTGGCTTCCTTTGATAAAATAAATGCTTTAATTATAACACATAAATAACATTTCTGCTGTCAAGTTGATATAGAGCAGAGATGAATTTTGCAAAAATGGGTTCTTAACACTCAATTAACACAGTTGTTGTGATGATTTCTTTACTCATGATCCATCATACCACACTGAATTTATTTTGAGAGAAAGAGGAGAGCATCGGATGCATATGCCAGAACAAATATCATAGTAATTTCACATATAAATTACCCCAATTTATGCTCTCTGTGAGGTGAGAAGACTGTGTAAACATGCCATTCTGAATCCCACAGAGCTGCCAGGACACAGCGGCTCAGTGAAATCTGTATTTATTGAAAATTCAGAGCTGGAATTTACCCAGACACATTTCATCAAACATATAAATATGATGATGTAACAAGAAAATTGTCCTGAGCAACATCTGTGGAGAGAGTGTAGGCAGCAGCAGCAGTAATGATGAGATGTGATTGTAACCTTTACTTTATGTACATATTTTAGTTTCAAAATTGTTGCAGCCTTAGAGTGGAGTTTAATAAAGCAGATGTGTTACTGAGAAAAGAACAAGACCAAAGTAAATGTAGAGTTGGGTACAGCACAATAAAGTCGCTTCTAATCTTAGTGTGCCAGACAGAGAGTCTGTTTACCTGCACGGTGTTTATGAGAAAACCTGGAATCCCCCTGCTGAACAACAAAAGGTGGACGTGTGCATGTACAAGTGAGGTGTGTGTGTTTGTGTATATGTGTGTGTTCTCAGAAGCCTGTTGTCCAACAGCATCTCTGATTGGTTTAGGTGTGACCAGCTCTGTTCGGAGCCGGGCCTCCTGCTCGCTCTCGGCTCCCCTCCCTCTGCTGGGCAGCGAGGTCGGGAGAGGGAGAGAGGGAGCAGCCCTGACCTCCGGCGCTCCATGCGGAAACAATGGCGACGCGCCTCAGGGTGACAGCGGGAGACAGGAACAGGCACAAACACAGGAACTGTCCATTCTGCCACGGAGACAGACCTGCAGAGGCCTGAGAATCTGGAGGAGGAACCGTCTCTCTCTCTCTTGCTGCATTGCTGTCTCTCCCTCCTTCGATATGCCCTAATATGACAAAAAGTGATACACTTGATTGTATGCTGTTAATAGACAGTGGTCCCAAAGGGAGAGAGCGCTGAGCGCCACAGAGTCGTAGGGAATGAGACATGGATATTTTAGGATACAATAATGGTGTCTTACAGCACATACACTGTACCTTGCACAGGAACTCAGAGGCTTCATTTCAAAACAAGATAAACACCATTTAACAAGACGAAGTGTCTACAGCCATGTAGCCATGTAGGCAGCAAGGGCTGAACACTGATAATTTGGGGGGCAGGTGTTCAAACAAAAAAAAGGGCACCCCTCTTAAAATATATTAGGGCACACCTTGCTATCCATGAAGCCATGAGGGCAGGTCAGGGAGATGTGGATTGATGCTGGTGGGGTTGAGAACTGATGCCATGGGCCATAGAAAAAGAAAAAAATCTATTGCAAAAAGGGCACTTAATAGTCAAAGGTGAAAGATGCAGGTGCTTACAACCCAGCTTCATTCTGAAGTTGCTGAATACCAGCGCTTGGGCTGTGACTTCTGTGTCAGACACCGACAAAAAAAGCTGTCCTTTCATGCCGGTTTGATATACGATTGGGCGCTGTCAGTGTGTAAAAGCACCTGACGCCGTCAGGGGGGAAATGCAGCCAGACAGCAACATAAATTAAGGGGATGCAAAGTCCAAGTAGGGTGTGTGGCAGAGGTGATGGATGGATCCAACAATCACTGACTTTCACCTGGTAGGCCAGTGTTCACTTCCCTTATGAATGTAAAGCCAAACCCTGTTCTTTTTTTTCTAAACTTAGCCATCTATTGGTTATTAAGAATTCTCATGCGTAACTTAAAATGTCAACCCCAGTGGCTGCACTAATGGAAAAGTGTTAAGTTAAGTGTTAAGTTTTTACACAGGCATAATGCCACCCCACTGTGTGATTTTAGATAGCTGCCAGTGTTCCACCATCAAAAGAGGTGTGATGGGCATGACAAGCAACACAACAGTGTCAGCCTCTAGTGTGACATAACATATGCATCAGCAGCACTTTATTAACAATAGCAATCATTCAAAATCCCTGTTAAATGGTAGCCAATCCCGTCCTCTGCTTGAAGGGTAAGGAGCTCCTGGACCTCAATGTTTTCCCAATTTGCAGACAGTTTTGGCTGCTGTTCTTTATCATTGAGTTAACCCCTAACTGCTGCTTGCTGCTTTTTAATCTCTTCGTGCTGGGTAGCACACATAAGACATTGTCAAAACATCACACCTGTCCCATCCATGGTCCTGTCCTGCCGGCTGTCACTTTTACATAGATTTGTTTTAGGGCTGTTACTACTTCCACGGCTGGCTTAAAGGCGAGACAACTCTGTCCCCCAATTCCACTCCATGATCATACCTTTTATAAAGAACTTCAGGGTGAATTAACACTGCAAAATTGCCACCTTGAATAGGAACTTGAGATTTACCCTGTGGGGATCATGAATGTCTGTGCACAACTCCATGTCAGTCTATTCAATATCTGTTCTTGTTGACATATTTGAGTGTCAGCCTGGAGTCATGCAGCTATGCCTAAAGAGATATTAGGAATTTACTGATTTACTGACCTAAATTTTAATTTTTTTGGTAAGAAAGCTATTCCAAGGCTCTAAATCTGGTGTACTGCATCATAAACACTGTGAATGATGAACTTCAGGTGAAAGGAAATACAGTAAAGTCATTTCAAGGCTATTCATAACAAGCTTTACAAAAGCAGACTGGTCTGTCAAAGGTCCTCATGGATAACAAGGGACATAAAAACACAAAAAATAAAAAGGTAGAACAATTGTGTATGTGTCCCACACACTCATACAGTACACATGCTTACCCATGTGGGTGTAGATGGAAATACCAGGCGATACCCTGTCAGTTCATAGCAGAAATAATGAACGACAGGCTCCAGTTTATAGTTTAAGTAGGGTGTAGTCTGTGCTGCTGAACAAATGGGCCTTGAGTTTGGACCGAAATACCGAGATTGTATCTGATCCCTTGAAAATACATCATGTTGTGGAAATCAACTCCCTAGTTTTCTCTTGGCCTTGACAAAGAAACTTTCAACATTAAAAAGTGAACAAGAGCAATACGTAAAACCACAGATTTACTGCTGAATTAGACCAGTAAAGGAGTGACACGTTTTTTGTTTCAGATGTGGAGATAATTTTGATTATGAATGTAATGTATTCCAAAAAAAATGGAAATGCTATGTTATTGCATTTTCCAGCAATTTAGCATGACCACATTATCAGGACCACAAGCTTTCAGAAGTGAATAGCAGGTTTTGATTTAGGAATAAAATGATTTTATCTACTTACATAAACATGTTAAATATATCTCCTTGTTATTTGTACCCAGAAATGTTTTTTAAAGGTCCAGATAAAACTGGAGCCACTGGACCACATGCACACACCTATTTTTTTTAGCTTAATTCATCTCATGCACAGTTTTATGAAGAGGTATTAAAGACATACATTCATCATTGCTCAGTAGTCTCTGTGTTACCTTGGTATTCTTCTTCCCCAGGGCCACAGCTATTTGGGGGAGATAATGGTGAAAAATGAATTTGTGCTGAGCTCATTTGTCAGCAGCATTCTTCCAGTATAAGGGGAACGGGAATTTTAAAAACTGTCTGTGGTTTAGGTGCTGTCTTAAAAAATAATGAGGTATTAATTTGAACATGAAGCATTTGATTTTTCCATTTGGTCCTTTCAGCAATCAGCTGCACTGTCTCATTAACAGTGTGGTTCTGGGAAAGCCGGCATGCTTTTGAGGAATTACTTTCTGGCAGAGATTTCTGTTTCTCTCTGAGGATGTTAGATCACTAACAGTAACCAGAGTGCAAAATAATACCTGCTCTGAAACGTGACCCAGTCACAGTGAACTCTGCAAAACCAAATGAGGGCTTCACATTTATTGCAGTAAATTGCCTCATTGGAGAAAAAATAGTGGACAATTCTGCAAGACAATAAGAAGCCCAGAGAGCAGCGGTTTTATCCACTGACACAGCCTGCAAGCTGTTACTGTCCTCCAAACAAAATAAGTTTCACATGTTCTCATATGCTGTCACAGTGTCATCTAATATGGTGCTGAGAGCCAGGGGCGTAGCACATATTTCTGGGCCCGCATAACAAGTCTCTGTGGGCCCCTCCTCCTCTCTTGATCCATGTCTCTCTCACACACCTTTTGAATTTTTTTTTTTTTCCTAAATAATACAAATAATTGAGCCAACAGCTGTTCACATTAGTCTGTTTCTGGTTATTACTGTAGTTGCTTATGAACTGTTCAAACCACATTTAAAGAAAAAAACTCCTTGTTATGTGCATAACTCTCCACAGTCTGAAGTTTTACCACTTTTCAACTGCCTTTCTCAGCTTACTGGAGCCTGCAATTACTGTATGATATTTTACAGTACTACCGTTAAATGAGCTTTGCTTGGAGTGAGCTCTACACTGCAAAAAATGCTTACTATACTGCGTAATATGAAAGACAACTGAACAAGACTTCACTTTAAGCTGGATTTATACTTCTGCGTTGAATTATACCTACAGCATAGGCTCTGTATTGGTATTTTTGTAAGCCGAATCCATTTCCGTCAGCGGAAACACAGCTTTTATTTACTTTGATTTCACAGATAAGAAACAATAAATTGTGAAGACAATAAAGCCTCCACAGAAATAACATTTTAAGTCTTATGTGTGATTTATCCTGACTTCATATGAGCAGAGGAAATCTCCTCTTCTCGCTAGGCTAATTTATACAATGTAAAATGCCATAGGCTTGTGCTAATAACGTTAGCATGTTATATTTGATTGGAAAATGTGTTTAGTATAAGACAGTTGTTTTGTCAGTGAACCTTGTGAGCTGTAATGGAGCCAAATTTGTAACGTTACCTTTGTTTTTGTGCTAAAAACATTAGCATGTTGTAATTGTGGGGAAAATGTGTCCAGCAAATGACAAATGCTTTGTCTGTGACATGTTATAGTGAAGCCAGATTTATGGACTTGTTGTGAAATTGTCGCTATTAAGCCATGTTTAATGTGTGTTTTGGGTGTGTTTTGAATCAACTAAACTTTTCAGCACTTCACAGAAACCCTGCCGCTGACTACTGCACACATCCAGCATTTAGACAGCAGCATTCATTACATACATACATTCATCTGAGATGTATTTGTGCGCACTGGATGAATGTAAATTTATTAGTCACTCTCTTTTAGCTCTGTTTTAGGTCCCCCCCAACTCTTCAGAAACATATTTGACTACTCAACTGCTAAATGCTCCACTATGTTCACCAGCTAGTAGTTGCTAACTGTGTCTGTCAACCCATTGATGCTGAGCAGGTAGTGTACTTTTAGGTCTTAGAGCCTTTTCGCTAAAAACAGCTGCCTGCTGTGTCTGAAAATGATGTGGATGAGAACAGGGAATGTAAACCACCACTGTAACACTTCTATTTGGCACTTAAACCACAACAATGTGTCGAACAAAGTTAAAAAGTCTCTAGTGGGATGATAATTCTCAGGACAAACAAAACCATTCACTTTACACATTTGATCCATTGTTAATATACGAATGGTTATAATCGCAGCTTTAAATTACTTTTACATCATAAAGTTGATATTATTCAGCTACAGATGAAGAGAACCACTACAGTTTAAGACCAACTTTTTTGGACCAGTTTTAAATTAGGTTAGTTAGATAAGGCTGTGTTGGAGTTGAATTGGATGTGGTCTCTGTGGAATTTACGTAGAAAAACATGCAATCAATCACAGGAAACAGCACAAATTTGTATACACAGTAGGAGAGCAGGTTGTACAAGAATTATAAGAAGTTTTCTTGCAAACACTGCAGCAATATAAGACAAATATACTGCTTGATTTTGGCTATAAACCTACCTGAGTGTCTGTGTGAACAATTGCTTTTGTCTGGGCTATATTGCCACATACGCAGCACGAACAGAGCACATCAAAAGGTGGCAAGTGCAATAAAACACACAGGAATCATTGTGCTAAAAATGTATGCTGCCACGGTAGTGCATTCATTGTTTGCGTTCTCACTGTATTTCCTTGCCTATTCTCCATCAAGAATAGCTCACAGTCTATTCTCACCATATGGACACACTGTATACTGCATCTCATAAACTGTAGTTTACACAATGGAGCTACTGATATTGGTACCACTGAGCTATAAACCTGCCAAGCGTTGATATACACCAAAACACTGACTTCCTGTGCTGTATTCAAGGTAAGTACTTGAAGCCTCCAGGGGCAGCACTACAATAACTGACCAGATTACATCACTTAGCACCCAAAGGGCACCTACCACCCCACCTCACCCCACTCTTACACCCTCCTGCTACTTCCCTCCCTCATCCACTAATGTGGCATTGTTCAGTATTGATGAGATTGACCTTGAGGAAATCCCCCGCAGCTTTTAAGTGGAGACTGTCAGTCTGGCCAGTAATGCCAAGGTAAACACAGTTAATCAGGGGGTCAGTCTCTGACACCTGTCTAATGAGGGACCAGGCTGTTCTCAACTATCGGCAGGAACGTCAAACTGCAATGGCACTGGGAACACTGGGGACATAATGTTGGGAGCAGAGCAGTCTTCCTCCCTCCATCCTGTATTAGCCTCAGAGGCCGTGGCTGAGTCGCGTTCCTCCTTTCAGCAGGAACCCCCCACTGGGTGAGGCATCGCTTTCAAAGAATTCAAATGTGCAGCGTGGCACACAAGGCTTTTCTCTATAGGTCGGGTGTGAGAACCGGTCCCGCATGCTGGATTCAATGTGTTTTTTTTAGGGAGGGAAATAATACGACAAAGATGCCGTCCAACTGGGGGAAGTACAGGCCTGTGTGTCAAATGGGTGCAAACGTTGTACATATTAACCCATGAACTTTGCTGGGTTCCCTGTGAGGGTGTTAATGCAGCACAGGTTCTGGATCATCTGTACTTAGAGTACCTAATTAACCTTATAAGGACAAATGGAGGCACATATTCAATCCAGTGTTATGTAGCAATACTAAATCCAAATAGGGAAGATATTCCTCTGCTGGGTACACATTTTCCCTTTTCCTTAATCAATTTTTAAATGTGTCCCCAGTGCTGTCTAAATACCCAGGGACAGAAATAGAACATTTTTGTTGTAGCTTCCCTGGTGAAAGAATGCTGTTGAAACAAAAAAGGAAAAGAAATGTTGGGTTTGATTCAAAGGAGGGAATATTTGGACTCCACGAATCACAGGAGGAGACATTTCAACCTAGAACACAATGGATGTTGTGGTGCGGATTATCCATTGTCTATTGTCAGATTCTCTCAACCTCACCCTGTGTTACCCCACGACACATCCCCTCCACTGCTACTGGAAAAGAAACATAGGGTGAACCAGTGAATCCCTAACTCTTTTTGTTTTCAAAAACATCCCACTAGTGAGATCTTTGTCTGGCCTTGGCCTGCATTGCCAGGGTGGTGGGACTCGACGCTCCGTAAAAACAATTGATGAAACAGAAGATGGCGTGAAGCCTGTCCAAGAACATGGCTTCCCAAGCTAGTGGGGTTTTCAGAGCACGTCTCCCAGTACTCCTTTATCCTGTCCTTTAGAAGAAAAAAATCCTTCCCTTCTCTTCTTTCATCAGCTCTGCAGAATGGTTGGTATATTACTGCTGGTTTAGGAAAGAAACACAAGTCACATGATGACATCCATTGTCTGCCATTTTTCTTTGCGGAGAAGCAGAAATGAGAAACAGAGTGTAAGATATCTGATGGATGCTGGATCTGCTTGCTTGTAGACAAAGTCCTTTTAGCTTATTTAGGTGGTAAGTGTTAGATTTAAGTTTCATTTAAGTTGTCTGTTTTATCAGTGATCAAATATCCAAGGTTCTTATGATTTTGTGGGGATGCATGCATTCAGTTAATAGGCCCCTGGGTGCACCTCTCCTACACAGGAGCAGTACACACAGACTTTCGCGTGGTTCATGTCTCTTTTGATTGTTGTTGTTTTGCATCTCTTTTTAGTCAATGTGCATCTTTTTATGGTCATCTTTTATCTTTTTATGTCTCTTCATGGTAATTTTGTGTCATTTTTTGGTAACTTTGTGTCTCACTCTGTGTCTCTGTGGTTGTTTTGCTTATTCTTTTTTTTTTTTTTTTGCTTATTCTGTAGTTATTGTGTCTCTTTGAAGTAAGTTTGTGCCTTTTATTGGTGATCTTGTGTCTCTATCATCCCTTTATGCAGTTATTTTGTGTCTCTTTGTGGTCCCTTGGCATCTCTTTGTACTGTTTTTGAGTCTCTTCCTGGTTGGTAAGTGTTAATTTGAGTGACATTTTGCAGCTCAAAACCAGAGGGCCCCCTGACACCTTGGGCACCTGAGCCTGTGCATGGATATTTTGCAGTTAAAAAAACTACTGTATGTTTTCAGTTTTGGTTTGGTCTAACTGTATGGTTGTCAGATGTCAACATGTTACACTTTGCAGTGATTCAGAAGAATTCTTGAATCCACCCTGCAAATAAATACATTTAAGTTTTAAACGTTTACCTCAGTCCAGCTGTCAAAGAGACATACAGTTTGTTTTTCATAGTCCAATTTGTGGAAATTGAATCTAAGGAATCTGTACATTTGTGAGTACAAGTGTTACACAGCTGCACTTTTCAAAGCACCCTATAAAAAAAGAGCTGGGTGTATTTTGTGTTAGCAGGGATTGGTTGGATTTCCTGTCTTTTGTGGCTTTCAACCAAATGTGACTGTTTTCCCTCACAAAATAGGATTTCCCATCACTAATACATTAGTTTTCTAATCAGACTTACGTTTTGCTCCATCTCCATGTGTTTCAGATTTCCTCTGAGACATAGGGGATAACAGAGATAAAGCAGATCAGTGATTGGCGGGGGGTGAAAAAGCTATATGCTACATCACAGAGCTCAGCAGAGTATCATCCTCACAGCTAAAACTTTCTGGGATGCAGAAAAAAAAAACAACCTCTGCTTCAAAGCACAATGTTTTATCATGACTGGAGGGTACACTGCTAAATGGCTCTATATTTAAAATTCTGTGATCTTCGACAAAATGTTTGTAAATGCAATGTTCAGTATACAGAGGAAAACAACACTAAATTGTTGTTACATGCTAGTTTCACATGTGCGTTTAAAAAAAGCCCACTCATTTTCAAAAGAACTGTATATGCGTGCTACAGTTAAGTCACAATGTCTCAAGACTATGAGTCAACCTGCACCAGCTTTGTCTGTAGCATAACCCCACAGTTCAGTGATGTCTAATTGAAACATACAGTAAAAGCATGACTATTCGTTTCCCATGTCTCATTACGTCGTCTCATAGGTTGTCTCCATCCTGCCCTCCCATCCACCTGCACATTCTAACGAGGTGATCGCAGCGCTCAAATACCAGACTGTGATCAAATCGCATGCCTGCCCCATGTGTCCACTTTCCTCTCTTTGTTAGCCCGCAGCCTCGCACACACACGGAGGCCCGGGCTGTTTCCTGCAGGCAAACGCAGGGAGGTGTGTTTCTAATTATAAACCTGATGCAGGGTTAAGCACACTCTCTGCAGGCCACCACAGCCACCAGGATTTATGGTACCAAGGTCCAGGCCCCTACCCTTGAAACCCACCAGAGACGCAAAGCTGCTCACTTTGTACGGCTATAAATCAGAAGAGTATGGCCGGTAGCTGCCAGTCTATGGCAAACTGATAGTGTTGTATCCTGCAGGAGGTGAGAAAACAGATCTGCTCCTTGCACTCTTGTTAGATAAATGTGGCACTTTAATGCTTTTATTCCCGTGGGCTCCTCAGATATTAAACTTTATCTTAAGTAATCCATCTCACATGTTACTTTTGGCTACTCCTGTCCATGCTATGTAAAAAGGGCCTGCATAGGATGAGAGAGCAAAATGAATGAGCATTTCAGTCAGCAGATGCAGAGAGTCTAACAATGTCCTTCAATAGCTTCATAAAATATGTATCTGATCAGCTGCTAATGCTATGAGCCATTCACGTGATTAACTGTAGATATGTTTAAAAAAGGTGGACTTCATTAGTTATAAATGAAGTGCATAGAAAAAACTTGTTAAGACAAAACTAATAATTTATGACTTGTTTTGAGAACATGCACACAAACCCTATCAGTGTTCAAATATACAATTTTCCTTACAATATGAGTCCATGCCATCTCTGTCAATGAAAAATCTGTACAACAAAATTTGCTGTGTATGTCATTTTCAGCACATCCCTCCATCTAGCCACCTAACAGCCTCAGCAAAGGTGGAGTACAAAATTTGGGAAATATAAATGCAGGAAAAAACTAATACCACTTGTCTGTGCGTTAATGCAGAAGGTAGTGCTAGTACAATAAGGTTAGCTTAGCATAAGGCTAGAAGCAATAAGAGACAGCTATCTGGCTGTCTCCGTTCAAAAATACACCTATACACCTAGCATTGAAATTTTACTACACTTTGTTTTTTGTTTGTGTTTCTCATCCCTAATAATCTGGAGAGTTACGTGTTGTTACTATTTCTTGTTGAACTGTAGACAGTGTAGTGACTCACTGTAAAACCCAACCCATTCTCATTCCCAGGTTGTCAGATACCGACACTTTGTCATGCCCCTTGGCATGACAAAACTGCTTTGGTGGAAAAAAGGATCATGTTTGGAAAAAAGGGTCAAGTTTTATAAGATATACTTTATTAATCCCCGAGGGGGAATTCATTTTTTCACTCTATACAGTCATATACAGACATGCACAAACAGGACTCACACATGCATTAAATAGAGAGATGTCAGAGCGTTGGGGATTTGCTGCCTTGCTCACGGGCACCTCATCATTGCCCAAGAAATGAATTGGCACCTCTCCAGCCACCAGCCCACGCTCCATATTTGGTCCAGACAGGGACATGTTCCCACCCCAGGTCCCTATGGACTGAGCTACTGCTGCCCCAGAAACGTATATAAAAAAGCACATTTGTTGATTTGTCATCTAAAGTAATGTAAATAAATCACAAGTGACATCAGTGCATCGCGACTGTGCCCAACTGTGTAACGTTACATTAAAGCAACTGTGACTTTTGGTTTTACACTGCTTTGTTTGACACATCCACCTCCCTTCTCTTCCACCCTACACTGACTTTCTTACTCTTTATTCACATCAGTTGTTCTCAGCGTCAAATATTACTACTGATGACATTACATTTGAGTTAGTTGAAAGTTCATGAAGACACTAAACAGTGACTTTAGCATTGATACCACATGCTGAGGGGTGTGACAAAGGGGTCGTATTTGACATCCTGAGATTAAGAGCAGGCTAGTAAAACCTTAAACAAACAAAACAACATGTTTATTAAGTGTTGTTAGCAGGTGTATTTTTGAACTATGGACAGAGTCAGGCTAGTTGTTTGCCCCTGCTTCCACTCTTTATGCTACTCTTAGCTAATTAGTTTTAGCTCTACACTTAATACACAGACACTGCTATCAATCTTCTTATTTAACGCTCAGCTGGCAAGCATATAAGTGTATTTTCCAAAATGTCAATTAAATCTCGCTAATACAGGCTATAGTGTATTGCTATCACATGGGCGTTGTGTCAAACTAAGCAAGGATGTAAATAAAATAAGTCTATCACGACTGTATGCACATTTTATTACTTTAAATAAAACATTGTTAGTTTATATTAGTCAGTGAGGAAATGAGCCATGTATTTTGACAATGACAGGTCAAGAATGTCAAGGACTGAAGTGCAGTTTTGTATAATGAGTCAAGGTCAAACACCACAAAATAATGTCACATAACAAAAACAAAATCACAAAATATCAAAGGCCCACACTGTTTTTTTTACTATTCCCAAATAGTGTGTAAAAAGTGTACTGAGCTAAAATTTCAACCAGGCCAGCTCTGGATTATTTTAGCATGAGCCTTTTGATTATTGAAAACAAAAGGAAATCCTTCACAGACAGGAGGGTTTCCCTTTTGTGTAATAAAGATCCAAAATATTGTGCCAAAAACAATCTGGAATGTGGTAAACAATGTAAGGGAACAAACTGCCCGCATGACAAATGTGTGATTACTACGATCTGGCATGGCTGGGCAGTCGATCATAGCAGCGTCATGTAAACCCCAGGGAGCCATGGCCTTAGTTTAGCACTTACAGGGAGTGATACAAACATGATGGTATCCAGGTTGCACTGTGATAAATGCCTCTTTGGGAAAACACAGGCGGTCAGGCATAGTTAAGAGTATTACACATCAGTTCTAAAAAACTGCATGCGCCTTCCTATATATTGTTAATGACTAATGAGTCAGAGAAAGCAGCCAAAATCTTCATAAACACAGGAAATTGTATTGAATATAAAAGCAAAATGACTCGGGCTGGAATGGAGTCGAGGTCAATGCAATATTGTTGATCATAGGAAGCTCGTCTCGGTTATTAACAATGACAAAAACAAACAGAGGTGGGTCTGTAGTTGGAGCGTTCAGGAGCAGGACAGCAACAAGTAGAAGTGGGGTTTTCCTACAGTGCAGCAGGGCTCTCCAGGGCCCTTCAAGACATGAAAGAAGCCCTCTGGGCTGCCAGAATCCCTTTCAATACACGGAGGTTTTGCAGAGGAAAAAACTCCGATCCAGGACCTTTGTTCCTTTGTTCATGTTCTCAAGTGTTCTTTTGGGAGCCCATAGGTGAACTGAGGGTGTTCTTTATCTAGGGTGTGACTGCACCACACAATAACATCCAGTTCAGTCCCTATCTGCTGGACGTTTCAGTAGATGTGTAGATAGATAACAGAACACACTTATGTAAACAGCAGAACATAGGAAGACAAACTATTCGAAATATGACACGTACATACAGTTCTAATGCATTTTGGTGCCAGAGCAGGACGTGTGTTTATGTTTGCATCTTTGCATCCGTGCCATGATGCAGAAGAGGGAAGGAAAAGCAGACCAAGTAATGATATAACTTAAAGTGGTAAATAATTATGAGGGTTAACAGTTACAGACGGGGGTAGTTGCTGCAGAGTTTGGTCAGGTTATATTTTATTAAACCACATAATATTCACATATAGGGCGAAGGGAGCAATGCAACAAGTACTGTCCAGATAATACTCACCGGTGCAGCTCATAAAATAAGCCAACAGCCCACTGCTCCATCTGCACTAATGACCTGGGCTCAGCTGCTGAATAAATTGAGGAGTTGAGCATTCTTTGTGGCACATTATTTGGAGTCTAATGACACCTGGCGGTCAAATAGACATACTACAGCACAGAGTGTGGTAAGTGAGGGGAAATGAGCTCGATGCAGATCTGTAAATGCAGGTATGGACAATGAAGAGTCAGTCTGCAGGTAGGATATATTAAAAGCAGCAGTTTATTTCAATGACTTAAAGGATCTGGATGAACTACTGAGTAACAAGGGGTGTATAAGAACCAGGGATTATGAGTACTGATGATTACAAGCCGTGATTTCTTAAAACAATAAATTATATATTTGCATCTTAAGACAATAAATATCCTAAAAACGAAAAAAATGCAAGGGAATTAGTAATTTGCACATCAAGCATGCGATACAAGGTGACACAGTGGCCATATTGCACGTAAATAAGTAAAAGTGCTTTTATTAAAACCTGAATATGTAAAAACATTCGCCAATACACCTCTAAAATACATGTCATACTGTTTGTTTGATATTCAAATGGTGCAAACTTCATTTCCCACAACACTGCTTTAATTATATTTATCATCAACACGTGCTTCGAATTAGGCCCGCCTCTTTCGGTGATGAGAAATCTGATTGGTGTAAAAACCTGTGACTCTAACCAATCAGCGTGCCTGCTCTCTGTAAGACGAGTTCTGATTGGCTTATACCACAGGTACCGCGCCCCCTTCACATTGTGTACTCTCGCTGTTGTGAAACCAGCAGTTCAACAAGGTAAACCTATGTTTTAGTGTCATTTTCTTTATATACGTTTACATTACATAGTGTGTGTTTGTGTTTACGGAGTCAGTAAACCAATTTTAAAGTCTGTATGGTGTAAAGAAACCTGGACGTAACTGTAGGCAGGCTACTTGCATAATACCGAAGACGTGTTGTGTAGTTTTGTAACTGTCCGCGGGAATGTCATTTCTGTGCTTCGACTTATTTTGACAATAATACTTAAAAAACTTCACATTAATGTTATTAAGTTAATGTTTTAGAGCGACTAATTCCTGCCACTATAACAGCACCTGGCGTTTGATACTAACGGGGAATTATAATGCTTTGTAGCAAAGAGGTTACACTAACTAACTGACTTCTGTGGTGTCACAATAAAAGTCCCAAAGTTACAATTGCATAGTAAATCTATGGGGAGCTTTGTAAAGCCCATACTTACATAGAGACTGGTGGATTTCTCAGAGGTAATTTACACAATATTGACATGTGTTATGAAGTAGAAATGATTTATCTTCAGCTGTCTGTTGATGGTAAGTTTCAGCATTTCTTCTCCACTGTTTCAGTGAAACACATCACTGTTGCATACATACACAAGAAACTCTTCACAGTTCATCTCAGTTTTTTCTCATATTATCATATATGTATTACATTTAATTGATAGCCTATATCCATGTCTCTCTCCTCTTTCCTAGGGTGACAACCAGCAAGATGGAAACCAAGGTGACATCTGAGCCCAGATCCAATGGTGTGACGAATGGTGGTGCAAGGATTGTTGTGGAAGATGATGAGGAAGTGCTTAGGTATGGAGGAAAACTGCTTTGGCACATTCTGGGAATGATTGAAAACAACAGCCAAGTGGCGCAAGTATTCATGTCTGCCCCCCCTTCCTCTCTCCTCCTGTGTCTCCCCAAGCTCCACCGACCTGTCTGAGATGTTAGCCGAGGGGACCAAGGAGTCCCACGACAGAGCAGAGAACTGCCAGTTCGTTAAAGATTTCCTCAGAGGCCGCATCAAGCGGGAGCTGTTTAAGGTTGTCTTTGATAACATTTTGCACTGCACATATCTGATAGTAGAGTAACAAACTAACAGCAGGCACCAGGTCGGCACCAGGTCAATATATTTTAAAAAGAAGTAAAAATAATAATATGAACAAATGCAACATTTTCATAAGTAAATTAATCTGTTATTTATCAGTTTTTCTCAGTGACCTAACCTTTCCTTTCCATTTTTGACACCTAATCAAAAATTATGCTGTAAATAAAATTGCAACATGTCACTTCGCCGTTTATCAGCTTGACTTAAAAGCCAGAAATGTCATATCAGATATTGCGGTTAACATTTTATCTATGTGTCTGTCCACTACCTGTCTTTCTGCTTCTGTTCTCAGAGGGGCACAGCAGCTTTATACTTTGTCTACTCAGCCATGGAGGAGGAGATTGAGAAGAATAAAGATCATCCTGACATCGCTCCAATCTATTTTCCCGCGGAGCTGCACCGGCGTGAGGCCTTGGCGCAGGACCTTGAGTACTTCTATGGAGAGGAATGGGAGAGCCAGGTCAGCAGAAAGCACACACAGGCTGCATGACAGTCTCAGCACATAAAGGTTACAAGGAGGAGCTTCACACATAGCTGGCCTTTACTGGAGCAGGAATCACATAGTGTCTGAAATTCAGAAATTAACTAGTGTGCCTTAAAATTCAGACTTGAAAATTGGTTTTCTTGTTGTTATAATAAGGAAGTGTGTTGCATAATTATCTTATTACTGTGAAAACAGTTTTCCTGTCACAAGAACCTGACTTTGATCACAGTTATACAGCATTAGATTTCTTTTTATTTCTTTTTTACTGATATTATAAAATGGATCAGAAAGTCGAGGCAAACTTCTCCAGCAGATGTCACACTAGACATGACAGCAAGTTTTGTGACACAGCTGCAACTCCCTCTGATTTTTATATCCCCTTCTCTCTCACAGATCAGCGTCTCTGCAGGCACTAAGCCGTATGTGGACCGCATCCACGAGGTGGGACAGAAGGACCCGGTGCTGCTGGTGGCCCACTCCTACACCCGCTACATGGGTGACCTCTCAGGCGGACAGATCCTCAAGAAAGTGGCCCAGAGGGCACTGAAGCTCCCTCAACAGGCGAGGGTCTCAACTTCTACCAGTTTGAGGGCATCTACAGTCACAAGGGCTTCAAGCAGCTTTACCGAAGCAGGATGAACGAGCTGGAACTGGATGCTGAGACCAAAGAGAGGATTGTGGATGAGTCCAACCGGGCCTTTGGCTTTAACATGATGGTGAGGACGGCAGGAAAGATAGGGAGGGAGAGTTCTGACAACAGATAATCACAATAAATCATCAAGGTGGAAAAGCACAGAAAAAAAGTTGACAAGAAGACTAAATGCTAGATAAAGATAAATAAAGATATAACAGAATTGTGCTTTTCTTCTGAGAACAGGTATTTACAGAGCTTGAAGAGATTGGGAAAACCATCAAAGAAGAATTCCAAGATGCAGGACTTGGACACAGTCATGCAGAGATCATGGAGGGAGGTGATATCAACAAGTGCCCCTACTATGCAGCAAAAATGGGTAAGACATCATTTGAGGGGTTTAAGTCTGAAAGAAGTGCACATTCCTAAAAATGATTTATATTAGAAAAATAAAGAGGAAAAATAGTTACTTTTATAGACTGCATGCCTTTATAGTATATTTATGAAATAACAAGTGAGTTTGCTTCAGGATACTTGTGATCCAGTACATTTAATGCTTTGCAACAGGGCCCTTTAACTGAGATATTTTTCATGTTGTCAGCCCAAGCACACTGTATGAACATCAAGAGAAGGGATGCACAATTAAACAAATATGGCTAAGTGCAATATCCAAATTGCCGGAGCTGTAGTTTTTTGGGAGAAGTAAAATGTGCTACAGCACACTATCAGAAATAAAGAATTGTGGTGATACAGAAATGCCCCGGCCTACAAATCATATTCCACTAAAAATGGAATGCAAAAATTGCCATTCCCACTATAATTGACTTGTATCACATTCGCAATATCTGTTGATATAATTGCCATATGATTGTTTTTGCATATTGTGCAGCCTAAAATAGTTTCACCATAAATTAGAGATTCTCCAAAAAATGTCATTTTATTTTGGGGAAAGTGGTGTAACTTCAAACATCTGGTGTCAGTGAGACACCCCTCTGCATTTCAGAGATGTTAAAGTGACGAAACCCCAGTAATAGGTGGCTTGAACTATTCACCTGTAATAGAGCGTGTGTAGTAGCTAAGTTCATGATGACAGTCTTCCTGCCTCATCTAGCCTTTTTTTTGTTTGATTGCTGTTTATCTCTCACCCCCTCCATTTCCTCCTCTCTACAGCTGCCAGTGGAAATCCCGTCTACGCCTGCCAGTTAGCCATGACACTTCTCAGACATCCACCCTGTCAGGTGGCTTTAGCTGCCTGGGTGGCCATCCTTGCTGGTTTCACTGCCTGGTACCTTCTTTGAGCTCTGACACACTCATTCTGCCAAATTTTATCCCCCTCACTTTGAATCATGTGCCATCTGACAGTAGGCAACAATATATCAGGAACTGAACATTTGAAACAACGTTTGTGTATTACAGCTCAGGTACTGTATTTATTATTTTTCCTAATTTATTCCACTTTGTGGAACATACAACTGTATATCTCTGACAGTGAGATGATGCAATTCTAGTGCAACAGTGAGTCAGCGGAAACTTCAAGATGCATTTCCTTGGTATGCTGGTTTTAGAGGTTATATGTGTACAGGGTTTATGTTATCACATAGAAATATTACATGCACACTCTTCTTCCAAATGGCTTTAAAGTCCGGGTAAAGCAAAAAAATAAATATGTGGTTTATGTTTGTCACACCACAGAAAAATGTTCCCACGACCCAGCCAAATTGGAATTATTAAAAAAAAAAGCCAAGTATATAAAACTAGGTTTTAAAGTCAGGAAAAAATAAGCAGTCTCCTCTGCTCTGACACTCTCGGGCCTGTCAGATTATCAGTTGAATGTATTTAATATGAAAGTGGGTCACATGTTGTGTTGAATATTTACGGTTGTTAAAGATACACTGATGTACAAATTCTTGTACATTCTGTCATGTTTGTAGTCACGGTGGTTCAGGTGTTTCTGATTCTGAATAAAAATGGCCAGTAAATAATTGTAAAATCTTTTCAAGTCATCTCTATAAAATGTGCATATTGTGTCCTTACAAATAATCGCAACACTTGAGCCCTCTCCTCCTGTGCTTTCAGGAAGCATTAAAAGGTGGACATAAAAGTGAGCGTACTCTAAAGACAAAGCTGGCCTCAAGTCACATTATGGTTGCAGGGCAGCTGCAAATTGATTTGTGTTACCTCATAACATCAGTATAAAACTGTCAGAAGCTAAATTCCACTCTGAAATGAATGGTAACCAGCGGCTACTGGAGCAGTAGAGAAATACATTAAATTTCTACAGCTGCACAGTATACATGTGAAATGTTAAGCAGAAACACCAAATGTAGAAATTGTATTTTATGAGCCTTGGCTGGTCAAGGTGTCCTGCTTGTGTATCTGCACACTGGTTGTGGTCAACTTCAGCATCACTGCACGACTGCAGAGTTCTGTCATGTTTATCAAACCACACATATTATTCATAGCAGTAACCAAGATAAGCATCACTCCGCATCCCCAAACATTTGCTTGAACATAAAAAATGTTGGTTACTTAATAGAGCCTGGTGTTAATAACTCTAAAACTGCTGTTTGCCTTTAACTTCTCATCCATAAGATGATATTCTAACATTGACCAGCATTAGAGCTTGTGATACCCATTTTTCATGTCGACCTCTGCTTCACAGAAGGCTCACCCAACTGAAGTTACTACGTTATCGATAAAGCCAAGAAGAGGAGAAATGACATGACATTTGACTGGTCTGTAATCAATGGTGATAAACACACAGATATGTGAGATGAAGGTATAAAGCAAGTTATAAACTTTTTTGATTTGTCTTGTATTTAAGTATCTAAAAAAGCACTATAGAAATAAAAGGTCTCAGTGGCACATTTTGCAGTAATAAATTTGACATGCAGCCCATATACTGCTGGTAGAAATGGTGCTTCAAGATAAATATGTGACATGATTAAAAGTGACTGACTTAAGCAGAATGGACAGCTACAGTGGCTTGTTTTAATGTGCGGCAGATCGGCTCTGAACTGGAGTGAGAGCTGTAGAAGATGAGATGACATTACAGAGAAACTACAGGAGCCCATCTGAGGCCATAAAAGATAAGGTCATGTGACCAACAGGGGAAAGCTGATGTGTCAAATATAATGATAAGAAATAACCAGAAACAGCCATCAAGGCAAGAAAGACAGACTGGCTGACAGCTAACTTTCTGGACATGTTGCGCATATTAACAGTGTTGGTGTTGCTCTGGAGCTCTGGTAGGACTGTGTCTTTAATGCTGGATGTGTGAAATAGATGAGAGAAGCAGCAGTTAGGTTGGAATTTTGGAGAACTGAGACTTTATAAGGGTGAGGGTTTGAGGGTTAAGGTTAGAATTAGATTGGGGTCAGGATTAGGGCTGGGGTGAGGCATTTGTTAGAGGCGATTTACATTACGTGTGTATATTGTTTTATGAAATAATAAACCATATACTGTCTTGAAGTAGCAGTGTTAGTTCGATCAAATTTAAGCCTTGGCAAAGAAGTCTGTGTTAAAAGTCGAGAGGAAATGAGTTCAAACATTTGGCTGCTAGCACCGATATGGCTCACTGATAACAAGTTGTGTCTCATTTGTTTAATCAGAACACAAGCAGAAATGGAAAAAAAGAACATTTGAGGTGTTGCAGAGAGTTATGACAAATTATTCCATTTGTCATCTCAAAGTCTGAGCCTAGATTACTTGGATGGCATCATCAGGGTTATTTTCTCCGACTTTGGAAAACTTTCCCCATGCTATACAGAGCATGTCATACCACTGTTTTCATAGACAGGGTAGTAGTCCCTGTGGCAATTTGATCTGACACATTAAAGTCTGTGTACACGACTGAGGGAGATTCACAGAGAGATCTGCGTGAAACCGTTAGTTGGGGCTGAAAGCTTGAAAATAAAAAAAAATCTGAGGTTGTGGAGCAATGACTGTATATAAAGATGGATGACCTGTCTCCACATCCTTGAAATGAACGAATGAATGAATGAACTTTATTTATATAGCACCTTTCATGCACAGAATGCAGCACAAAGTGCTTTACAATTCACCAGCAGAGACAAACTGCAAAGAGATAAAACCATGATGTTGTAAAACACTCATTCAAGAGAAAAATTAAAGGAATTAATCAATCAATCAATTAATACAGTAATTTTAAAAAATGCGTATTAAAAATATTAAAACAGGCTAAAAAAAGGTGTAAAAGATATGTTTTGAGTCATCGTTTAAAACTGTCTGAACCAGCAAGTCTAATATTAAAAGGCAGGATGTTCCATATTCATTTGATGTATACTTTGTTTTTCTGTTTGACCCATGTCCCATCCACCAACATGGAGGGGGCGGGCTTTATGACCTGTACTGCAGCCAGCCACCAGGGGGCAATTGAGATGTTTTCGCCTCAATTTTCTGTAGCTGTCATGTCCTCCATCTTTACATACAGCCTATGGTATGGAGTAAGAAAGAAGTGAGCTGAGTAGACCTCTGTACCCCTCTTCTGATCCCTGTTTGAAGCTAGCAGCTCGAAGCTACATTAGCTGGTACTAACGTAACAGAGTCTGAGTCTTTTTGTGTTATTTTGCATTACTGAAATGTGGAGCTCTACTGAATTGTGGGATACTTCATGGTCCAGCACCTGGTCGAGTCTAACATCTAGGCGTACAACTAGCCCCAAAGCTCCATGGTGCTGACAGCGCTTGCCACAGCAGCTTGTGAGTCAAATTATGCTTTATGCACATGTTAATTCTTTGACTTTTTTTCTCTTCAGGTCTTCAGGTTGAAGACAATGATTTACCAGGTAAATGAAAGATAACAAAAAAGAGAAACTGCAAATGCAAAGTCTGACTGAAAGTAACTGAATGTTTCATGTAAATGACTCAGTAGTCTAGTTTTCTGTTCAGATCCTGCTGATATCAGGTTGGTTGGAGGAGCCACACGCTGTGCTGGTGGACTGCAAATGAATTTCCACAATGACTGGAAACCAGTGGATGATGTGTCATTTGGCTGGAACCTGAGAACAGCAGATATAGTGTGTAGAGAGTTGAATTGTGGATCTCCTCTTTCAACAAAAATCAAATACAGTAACACAGCAAGACATGTATGGAAAATAAAAGCTTCTCATGTTCAGTCTGGATCTGCACTGAGATACTATGTGCCAGGGAATGCCCAGTATTCTGTTACTGCCTTGGAGATCACCTGCTCAGGTACCCATGAGTGACACTACCTATAACAGTATCTCTAAGAAACAAAATGCAATAAATAAACATCATATTGACATTATTATCATAATAATTTTACTATGTGTTTAATTTTTTTTTTAAAGCTTTATTTAATTAAACCAGTAGTCTCATTGAGATCAAAATCTCTTTTTCACGACAGACCTATGTACAAAAATAACATACAGTTCAATCATGGACAGATAAAAATCATATATATTTAGACTTAAAAAAAAGCAGTTACAAGTGTGATTGCAATGCATAGATACAACCTTTTAAAATGTTCAAATAGGATAAGAGAGTGCAACATCAAAATTTTTGGAGCTCATGCAGCACCATATTTGAAGCCATGTTTTCCAAGTTCAATGTAAACAAGAGGTAAAGCTAATGTTAAGATGTCCTATGACCTGTATTTTGCAACCATAGTGCAGAAGGTACCTAGGCAGTCTATAATTAATACAGAACACTGCTTCCCTCTGTTGGTTAAAGAGGTCCATCACACCGTTTATATAAGATGCAATGGTGCATGAGACATGTATTATTACCACATGATAAAGTGCACCATGCTGTGATACATTGAGTCAAGACACTTTAAGGTGGAGGGAGAAGCATGCATTTTTACAACGTTGCCATAATCAAGTGCAGACATAATTAAAGTTAGCAAAATTGTGTTTCAACAAGCAGCAGAAAAATGATTTGTTTCTATACAAAAGTTCAATTCTGACCCTATGTTTAATTGATAGGTGTTCTACGTGGGTCTTAAAAGGGAGTCTGGTATCCAGCCAGAGTCTCAGATGTTTACAACAGTCAACAGTTTCAATTGCACTACCCCGAAGGATTTGGATATGGGGAGTGGGCTGGATACTCTCAGGTGAACCAGAGAATAGCATACATTTTGTCTTGCCGGAATTTAAAACAAGTTTATGTTTGAGAAAAGAGATCTGAAATGTATCAACAGCAGACATTTGCCATGGCCTAATTAAGAGAAGAGAAAGTGATATATAAAACAGTGTCATCTGCATAGAAGTGCACATTACAATTTGGGGGGCAGAGATGATGTTGTTTATATATATATATATATATATATATACATATACATATTCTATAGTCTATTCTTGGTCTTCTTTTTTTACTCTTGGTCTTCTTTTATTCATCATATATATATATATAGATATATATATATATATGTATATATATATATATGATGAATAAAAGAAGACCAAGAATAGACTCTTGTGGTATCTGTGCAAATGTTATTCTTTATATGAGCTGAACTGTATGATTTGACAGTGCTGGAAGAAGTAGTCAGATCACAAGTAAAAGTAGGCTACTCATTCTGCAACAGAATGACTCCTGTCATTATTATTAAATTGTACATGTCATTGGTATACATGTAAGCAGCATTTTAATGTTGCAGCTGATTAAAATGAACCAAACAGAAACTATTTATATGCCCAGTTTTATGCATTGCATAACAGTATACTATAATATGGTCCTTGTGTTTTTTTCAAAATGTTAATCTAGATAGTAACTAGTAATAACAACTGTCAAATATATATAGTGGAGTAAAGGCTGTGTTAGTGATTATTGGCGTCAATTCATTTTAAGTCAGCAGTTTAGTACCAAATTACATTGTCCTTTTCATACATTTATTATTACATATCAGTTCCTTTATATGAAACTATGTGCCTGAATTTATCTCCTTACCCAGAACTGTTGACATAAACTGGTTGAAGGATGCCTCGGTAAAGGGAGGTGGATTTTACCAAGAATTACACAGAGCTTTGTGTTAATGATCAGACCCCATCATCATCCAGCTTTTGTTAAAACCAATAAACTAGTGACCCCTCCATGAGGCTTTGGTGACACCCAGGTTGGGAATCAGTGGTTTATATGATGTGATAATGAATACAGATTGAACCCATGTTCAATATGTCTCCCATGTTGGACAATGCTGTTTTATTACAGATTAAGGGCCATCAGTAAATATTTGGTCATTTCCATTCATATAGCCCTGAATCCAAAACTGCAGATTCACACACAGCATTACTAAACCATAAAATGATATCAGGATTTGTACAAGTACAATCTCAAGAGAGCTGTAGGACCTTGTACAATGTTGGTTTCCCACATGATTTCTTTGATTATTTTAGCATGATATCTTATGTGGTGACTTTAAGATTTGTTGGTTGCTGTTTACCATTTCAGCCATAACTTTGTTTACTATCTGCAACACTTCTTGTCCATAGTGCTCTTAAACTCTCTTTCTCCCTCTCCAGAGTCTGTCAGGCTGGAGAATGGGGCCACTCTTTGTTCAGGCAGAGTGGAGCTCAAAGCTGAAGAGTCGTGGTCCTCAGTCTGTGAAGGTGATTTTGACTGGCGGGGTGCAGACGTTGTATGTAGAGAACTTGGCTGCGGGGTCCCTTTAAAACTCCAGAAGGAACTCTACAAAAATGTGAGTGCCCTTGAGCTGACAAAAGAGTTCCAGTGCAGAGGAAATGAGTCCACTGTCCTGGACTGTGAAAGCTACGAGTCCACTAGAAACACCTGCTCACCTGTGAGACTCACCTGCTCAGGTAAAGGCTTTGACATGCTATGTTGTAATAAATGTTACTGAACTACTCTCAATAATTACTGCTGTGGAAAGAAATCTCATCACAACAGTGTCAAACCTATCACATTTGGCTACCTAGGCTATTCTGGAGCTTTCTGTCATCCATCCATCTATTTTCGTACCTTCTTATCCTCTTGAGGGTTGCGGGGAAGCTGGAGCCTATCCCAGCTGACATTGGGCGAGAGGCAGGGTACACCCTGGACAGGTCGCCAGACTATCACAGGGCTGACACATAGAGACAGACAACCATTCACACTCACATTCACACCTACAGCCAATTTAGAGTCACCAATGAACCTATCCCCAACCTGCATGTCTTTTGACTGTGGGAGGAAACCGGAGTACCCGCAGAAAACTTATGCTGACACGGGGAGAACATGCAAACTCTGTACCTGGTTCAATCCTCCTGCTGTGAGGCAACAGTACTAACCACTACACCACCATGCAGCCCGCTTTCTGTCATATTACATGAAAATCGCCATGACATCGCCATCTCAGTTTAGCACATTAGACTGCTAATATCTGTTAATTTGCACTAAACACAAAGTGCAGCTGAGGCTGATGGTAATGACATTTGTGGGTTTTGGACAAACTAAAATTTTGACCAGTTGATGGCAAAATGAAAAATGAGGATAAATGTCTGTATCAAATGTCAGGGGATCACCTAAGACATTAGGAATCATCTTTTGGGCATCATTGATATCGGTATCAAATTTCATGGCATTGAAGTTAATGATATACTTCAGCCTGGACCACAGTGGTGGACGGGCTGGAAATTTAAACAATCTGGCAAACCCCATCAGCTGATGAAGGTCACGTGATGTACTGAAAAGCTCTTAAAAGGCCAGTAAATGGACCTTGCAGATAATATTGTTTCCAAGGCCCAGAATTACCTTGAACTTCACTTGTTTTCTTGTCTCTGCTCAGAGCCTGATAATATGCGGTTGGTGGATGGAGGCAGTCGCTGCGCTGGAACACTGGAAATGAAACTCCACAATGACTGGAAACCATTGGATGGCTTAGAGGATGACCTGGAGACAGCAACTTTAGTGTGTCGAAAACTGAAATGTGGTTTTGGCATTTCAGCAGTAATAAAGCCTTCTGCCTCAACACAAGTGTGGGGGATCAATCCCTCCAAAGTTCAGTCTGGATCTGTGCTGAGGGAGGACCTATCAACGAGGCCCTGGCAGGCTTTATCCCTCCTGGAGATCAGCTGCTCAGGTAACACTCTCAGTGACATCAGACATTAAGGTGACCTCAACTGACAGAGGTCTAGTGTAACTTACTGGAAAGTTACCCAGAATGTTATTATTTGCCCCAGCATTCCGGTGTCTTTGTCTCAGTAATAGGACAACGACTGGAGATCTGCTCCTTCAACCATCTCCCCTTGTCTTTACAGATCTGCTGTTCCATCCGATGATCTCCATCACTCCCTCCACCGATGTGTTCTATGAGTTCTCCAACTTCACCATCAGCTGCTCCATTAAACCACAGTACCCAGGAGGCTCTTTCCAGCTCACCTTCACCACCTCCAACACAACACACAGCTACACCCAGCAAGCTGTCAATCACACAGCCCACTTCCTGTTTCCTGCTGCAAACCATGGCCACCAAGGGAACTACAGCTGCATTTATCACATCTATGTTTACGCTCATGACTTCTCCTCAGAGAGCCAGACACTTTATCTCAGTATCTTAGGTAAGATAAAGGAAAGCAAACAGCTGAATCAGACAGGGAAATGTTTGGAAAAACTTTCTGAAATGACAAAAACATGGAATGCAGAACATGTAATCAGCTGTTTCTAGGTCTCATTTGAAACCTTACTGATGAAAAACAAAAAATGCTTACATTAATTCGTGCCACAGAGAATAAGTCTTAAACAGGCAATTCACAGACAGTTTTACAGCAGGTATATTTTGTACAGTCCATTTGAATATTTGAACAACAAAAAAAGTCATTACAAAGAGAATCAGCAATATTTAGTGTTATCTTAAAACCACCTTTATTCCAATCTGTCGATTTTAATTACTTGCACATAATTATTTGAAATGAATAAGACAGCTTCAAATGTACAAAGGTACTTAAGTTCTGTATTATTAGATATTTAATGCATCTTATTTTAGTGAAGGCTGTTGTGCTCATGATATTCTATGATTTGATGTGACTGCTTTGAATCTGTTTCAGCCTCTCCAGTAGTTTTCTTCGCAAGACTTGCCGGCCTGCTGCTGACTTTGGCATTATGTATATCTGCCATTTATTACAGCAATAAGGTACGTGCACATTTGCTCAAGAGAGGTTTGGGTGATGTATTTAGTCTGTATACAGTGTATGACTGATGCAGTAACTTACTGGTGTCTACTGCCATGTCTCTCCAGGCTGCCATGGCTATCCAGGCCAGGGGGCAGGAGCCAGCAGGCCAGGAGAGCGCTGAGCTGTAAGAAGAAGATGACAAGACAAGAAATGAAGAGGCTGAGGCCGAGGGAACAAATCTCTGAGGAGCTAATCTTGTATTCAACTTGTATACAACAGTTTATTTAATCTTCAAGCTATTATACAAAAAGCATGAATTTAGGTATCTTCTATGTGATGCCATTAACAAATCGCTTGTTCTACATGTAAGAAATCAGCCACTGTTCACATCTTAGTCACTAACAGCGTTTAAAAAAATGTACTCTGCTTCATTACTTGAAAAAGTTTTTAGTAAAGGAATTTCAGCAAAGGGGGAACAAGTTAGTGTTTTGCAAGTCGCAACTAAGTGTCATGTCTTTGCAGTCAAGCCTTGAGAATAAATTTTGTATGTTTCTGTCCCATCTTGTTGTATAATGTAAATATAAATGCTGAAGAATAGTAAACTGTATATGACATTGCCAACCTTGATATACTTTTTATGTCTCCACACCGCTGATAGCCAAGGCTGGAGCCATTATGTTTTCAGGTAGTCTGCCCGTACATCCGTCCATAAGTCCATCCATCCCATTCTTGTGAACGGGATATCTCAAGAACGCCTTGAGGAGATATCTTCAGATTTTGCACAAATGTCCACTTGGACTCACCAATAACCCAATTACATTTGGTGGCCATAGGTCAAAGGTCAAGGTCAGTGTGACCTGGTTTGTCTCACCATGATGAACGCAAAAGCTCAAGAACATCTCAACATTTTTTTTTCAAATTTGGCACAAACATCCTCTTGAACTCAAGAATGAACTGATTATATTTTGGCGGCCAGAGGTCAAGGTCACTGTGACCTCTCCATCTCATCCCTGTGAACTTGATATTTCAATAACACCTTGAGGGAATTCTTTCCAATCTGGCACAAACGTCAAAAGTAAAAAACAAACGGATCAAAATTTGTTTGTCAAAGATCGAGGTCAGTGTGAGCTTGCATCTGTCTCATTCTCACAAATGCAATATGTCAAGAACACCTTGAGGGAATTTTTTTTCAAATTTGGGACAGACGTCCCTTAGTGCTAGACAAAAAGTCTGATTAGACCTTGGTGATCAAAAAATCAAAGGTCAAGGTCACTGTCACAGTGTTAGTCTCAATTTTGTGAATGGTTTATCTCACCAATGCCTTGAGGGAATCTATTCAATTTAGCACAAACGTCCGCTGGGACTCAACAGTGAACTGACTATAATTTGATGGTCAAAGGTTAAAATCACTGTGACTTTGCATCTGTCTCATTCTGGTGAACTCGATATCTAATGAAGGCCTTGAGGGAATTTCCTCAAATTTGGCCCAAACATCCACTTGGACTTAAGAATGAACTGAATAGAATTTGGTGAGTGAAGATCAAAGGTCAAGGTCACTGTGACCTCATAAAACGTGTTTTTTGACCACTATTCAAGAATCCATATGCTATTTATGACAAAATTTGACACAAATGTGCAATAGGTTAAAATGATAAAGTGATTACATTTTACATCCAAAACTTCAAAGGTCAACTTCACTGTGACATTCTAATGTTCTGCAAAAACACTTTTCTGGCCATTACTCAACATCATATCTTAGGTACAGAGGGGGAGACATTTGGTCAGATACTGAATCGGTGACACTAATCTTGGGTGTCCACCTTTAAACTGTGTTGATTGTACAGCTTGTCTGTGCTGCCAGGTTGAAGATGTATGTGAAGCATCCATGTGTCCATGGGCATGGATGTAAAATGTAACTGTAACTTGACTGTTGCATGGGGGCATACAAACACAAGGCAGTAATTCTAGTTAATCTTTTTTAATTTGGTTGATCTTGAAGAAGGCCTGAGGGCCGAAATGTCAACTAAGTAAGAGTAAGAGAAATGTATATGGAGCCTAAGCGTGTGACACTTGTTTCCTACAATCACATATTTTCAAGTTAAAAGGCTCAATTCCAAGTGAAGTCATGAGTCACTGGCGTTCATGTCCCAGTTGAGTTAGAAGTCTTTTTCAATGTTAATGTCAAGTCTGATCTCGTCAAATCTATGACTCGAGTCAAACTTATGTGAGTCGACTCCACACCTCTAAACATCAGTGTACTTGTATTGGTCCTTGTTTTAAGATGCAACACAAAAACATCAGTTTGCCAGCCCACGACTGTAAATAACAATTAGTTCTTAATGATTTGCCTAATTAAATACAGAGTAAATTGTAAAAAAAAATGGACCAACTCACTTGTAATAAGATGACTTGAATTTTATTTTACTTGTTTTTTCTCTTTTCACACATTTAGACATTGGTTACCAGACAAAGGTGATCTGCATAATCTTTAAATGTTACTGTCAGCACTGTTCACTTGGCATGTTGTTCCACCCTGAAGGCCACAGTCCCGCTGAGGCCTGCAAATTTGATCCCTTTCAATCACAAGCTTCACAAAATAATTAATTAGCTTGTTATTCACTGTGGATACATCAGACCAATAACAGCTGACACATCTCAGTCACAGATTATACCAGCAACAGTCTTCTACTATATGAATACATCCTTGTCATTATAACAAGTTATATTTTGACCATAATAATTCAGAGATTTCTCTGTTGATTACAGTCCCAATCATCAATATATTTTGAACCATCATTTTAAAGCTCCAAACACCTTCTCAAAACCGTGCTTGTCCACCACATGTCCAAAACGAGTGGAGAAATACATTGTCTGTGGACTGCTGTACCTGTTTAATTTCAATATTGTCTCATTTACAGAGTCCCCTGTATCACCTATGGTCATAACATCAGACACAGGCAGGTAAATATCATGACGCTTGCCCCAGAAAGTGAGGTGGGACACTTTGAGTGTGGTTTGGGACGGATCCAGGTACATTATTCCCACAACCCTCCTCAAGAAGTGACTGGCAGTGTACAGCATGACACCAGCGAACAGCGCTATCCCCGTTGTGTAGCTGACAAGAAAGAAGGAGACATCTCCCTGGAGGTAGAGGAAGTACACTGGGGGCAAGATGACCACGGTGATTGCAGTCTGGAGCAGTTTGAGCCTGGACACGGCTCTGAGGAGCTTAATGTGCGGCAGCTTGTAAATCATGGTGTACTTCTCTGTAGACAAGTCAGAGTACCTGACGAGGGCTGTGATTCTAGGTATAAGGGCTCCATGGAAGCTCTGCTGGATGGGCGCGTGACCTGGTGAATGAGGCCGCACACCATAAAGTGTCCGACCTGTGAGTAGACATGATCCTCTGCTACAGGACCGGATGCGGGAGGTTAACCTGCACAGCAGCACTGACCTAATCTGTAGAGAAATAACAAATGCATTTGAGAATTTACTAGACCCAAAACAAATTGTAGATATTTAGTTGATCTGCAGAAAATGTATCTATATAAGTTTTGATAATAGATTGTCATTTTCAATCTCTTTCAGTATCAAGCATGAACATTTGTTTTTCTTAGTTGTCTGTCGTAGCAAACTGGATGTCTTTGGGATATGGGCTGTTGGTCTGATATTTTACAGACCTAATGATTATGCCAGAAAATAAACAGCCAACTGATTAACAATGAAAATAAATAAATAATAAATTATACAAAGTAATGCAATAGAATATATCTTCATTGTTCACCATAGGTGAAAAATTTGTCTTCTTGAACTCACCATTATTTGACAATATTATAAAATGCAGACAAATAGTAAGACAAGCACCTAAAGTCATTACTAAACACTTGAACACATTAGATCAGCTCATTGTCTGCTCATGAGTCACTTTGCTGAGTTAGGGGTACTGATGGCACTTGGGATGAAAGATTTCTCAAATACATTTGTAGGTGCCAGAGGGACTCTGTAGCGCCTCCCAGAGCTCAAGAGCTCAAACTGACTAAAGAGAGGATGGGAGCTATCTGCCAAGATATTCCTCGTTTTCTTCCTTGTTCTTTCTGTAAACTGTTGGGTCAAGGGCTTTTGAGTCTTGCCAACTTTTCTTCTTACCATAGTTATAATCCTAGAGAGATTATTCTTGGATGCACAGTTAGGGTGACCAAACAAGAAGATGAAACATTAAAACACTCTCAACCATAGTTTTGTACACTAATTCTAAAATCTGCTGACTGACACCAAGGCCACTGAGTTTTTTAAGAAGTTAAACACAAAGCAGGGCTATTTGGTTGGGTTTCATTACAAGATACAACTGTACCTGTTATTTTGGCCACCCTTAACATAGTAAGTTGCACTGTGTGTGATTAAAGGTTTTAAATCAGAAATCCTCTTTGCC
The DNA here is from genome assembly GCA_019142605.1 of Cephalopholis sonnerati. Taxonomy (NCBI): domain Eukaryota; kingdom Metazoa; phylum Chordata; class Actinopteri; order Perciformes; family Serranidae; genus Cephalopholis; species Cephalopholis sonnerati. The sequence goes on from JAGQAX010000003.1 coordinate 18,201,943, forward strand.
GCCAGTTGCATAACAGCATGTGCACCTGTTTTGTTTTAATTATAAGTGAAGTAGACAGAACCAACAATAAACACATAAGAAACTTTGTAGTAAACCAGAGCTTAACAAAGTCCAGATACACAACTCCTGACTGAGCTGTCAGGGCAGCAGTTAGCTGATATGGCTAATAATTCAAGTTTCACTTTTTTTCTGATCTCTTGCAAAACAGTGAAAGCAGTGTAAGAGTTATAGAGAGTAAGAGGCTCACCATGACCAGCGCCAGGATAATTAGAAGAGGGAAAACTTGGAAACACGAGTCTTCTTTTCAGAAACATCAGACATGCTAAAGACAACAGAACCGGAAGTTAACATGAAGCAGACACTGTGACCCGGATGTACTTATCAACCTCAGCCGTTACAGTTTTGCTTGCTCTTGTGCCTCCTTGTGGAAAAGTTGTAAACTATCACTTTAGATACATTTAATCTAAATTTTATTTAAATTCTACCTGAACCTAACCTGTAATTTTTACTGTAAATGTATTTCGGCTTGCGGAAGCGATACGTAACTCGCGGCAGAGCTGTCATATCCGCCGCAGTGTGAACCGTAACGTCAGCTGGTAGCAGTGTTCCTGTTTCTCGTGTTAAATGTTGGACCACCAGGATTTCTCCCGGCTGTCAGTGTTTTATTTATCTCTCTGAGGAGATAATGTTATCACTTGCCTTTAACTCAGACAGGGCGTTTGAAGAGAGTAAACCTAGCAGGACGGGCTAGCTAACTGGTTCCACCGGGCGCAGCCAGCTGACAGGCGGCGGTGCTCTTGCTTCATTCCCAAATCTGAGACACAGAGGAGGACAACATGCTGCAGCTGGGAGATGAAGTCACCCTGTACACGGTTGTCTTTGTGGCGGTCTTACTGGGGACCCGGAGCCCGGTGTGGACAACCGCCCTCACCGCCTCTCTTTACCTATTTCTAGCCATGTTCCGGTTCCCCCAGGTACCGACCAGCCGAGCCCGGCAGGTGCTGCACCCGGACAGGGGCTCTGTGGGCTCGGGCAAGGTGTCGGTGGTCGCTCACCGGGGCGGTGGACACGACGCACCGGAGAACACGTTAGCAGCCATCCGGGAGGTAAGAGCAGGGTTTGGACCTTTTTTTTTTTTTTATCAGTGGTGTTTAGAGTTCATATTGCACAACTACCAGTCCCATAGTCTTGGAGTCAATGGGTTTTTTTGGTTAGATGCCTTAAGCAAGGTCTGTAGTGAACACAAGCTTAAGACACTTTCACGTTTTGATCTACGATATAAAATACGCTAGTAAATACCATACTCGTGAATTTTAAAGCTTTAATTTGTCTCAAAGAAGACCGTTGCTATCAAGTAGCTTAATGAGACTACAAAACGTCATCACGCCGAAAACAGCTTCACAGCTTTGCTGCCTTGGTGACGCTGAAGTCATGCGACCGTGGTGTAGTTCGTTTATAGCTTGACTTAAGCTTTTTACTTCTGGTGATTGCATTTATGCTTCAAAAATCATAAAAGCGGCGTTTATTTGTAAAAAATATCTTGCTGAACAACAGCTGGAAGTATTATAAACTTTTGTTTGCCACAGAGCTTATTATCTGCAATAATCCAAAATCCAATGGGAATATCTCATCCCACTCCAGCAGTATATAGTTTGTGACACTCTGTCAGAAACTTAAACTTCATATAGCCTTTATTTCCCGGCCTACACAGTATTTTTAAGGCATTTAAAATCATCTTTTTTTAGCAGTGAGTACTGAACAGGGTGATTTGATGCCCTCCAGTGGACAACTACATTATGGAGACACTGTGGTGAATTATTTCTTACATGTCTCAAGCATTTCTATATAGTTCTTGTTGCTTACAGGCCAACACACACCAGTACGACGTGTCTTCAGTAAGATAATATCTGCAGATGTATATAAGCCCAGTAAATCTATATCTTTTTATATAAAGTGAAAGTCAGTGAGGTGAAGTTAAAGCTAGAGATCATGCTGGTCTGATTTCATTTTTAAGTGAAAATTTTGGCTGATTTCTGTCCGTGACCAGAAACAAACCCTCCTGAAATACTTTGCTTCCACCCCTCTTATTTGTCTGTCCTGCTTTAGGCCAGTAAGAACGGGGCGACAGGTGTCGAGTTGGACCTGGAGTTCACAGCAGATGGCGTCCCAATACTAATGCACGATGAGACTGTGGACCGGACCACTAATGGGTCAGGACCACTCAGCCAAATGACAATGTCTGAGTTGAGTAAACTGGACGCAGCTGCTAAACATCGACTCAGGTGAGAAAGAAAGATCTAGGAATGCACATACTTGTACAATTTGATTTAATAATAGGCTGTATGCAATTTATAAATCCTTCTTTATAAAGCCACTGTCGCTAAGTGAAACGCTTCTGATTTGCACAATAGAGATAAAAAAAGATAAAAGGAAGGGGTCTTTTAGAAGCAGTCTTTTTGCTAAATGTCTCAAAGGTACCAAACTTGTCAAAGCCTTGTCTTACCTGTTGCAGCAGGTGAGACAAGGCTTGTTTCCCAGGCTAGGTGGGGGTTTCAAGTGCTGAATACTGAGGGCAACATTTTAGTGCTTTGTGATGTTTATGTGGTTGCATCCTTCCTGCAGGAGGTCAGAGGACTGTTTTTCAACTGATAGGCTGGTTTTCGGTTTCAAATGTACTTTCCACAGCACATCTTCCTGGTACAGAATATATTGTTCAGGTGCAGCTGTTGATGCTGAATTAATCATTTTACAGTTTACACGTGGATATGTTTGATGGTTATAATCCGTGTGCATTGATAATGGAGAGCTCCACGACATTTGCAAGAAAACACCAAAAGGAGATGTTAAAAATACATTGAACACTACAATCACCCCAGAAACAAGAAAGACGAGTTGCTATTAATACAGAGACATGCTGTTAGTAATACATGTGCGACAAATAACCCTCAGGTTTCTAAAAACAGCTTGTGTCAGAACAAACAAAAGAAGAAAGACAAATGCAAAACAGTCTCTCAAAGGTAAGAAGTAAGGATACAGCACGTAAAGATGCAAATGCAAGCAGCATGTCTGGGACTTTTCCACAGCAAGACTGAAGCTACAAAGTCTGATAGTAAGTGAAACAAAAACGTACAACTAACTTAGTATTCATAATCACCAACATCACAAGATACTTAAAAACACAAAATACATATTTTTATTTTTTTTTACATGAGCACATTAGACACAAGTTTGATAAGATATCACAGGACATCTGTAGCATTTACAAACAATTTACATGGGATGAGAAATCTCTGTATTTGTCCCCTAAATTACAGGAGAGAGGGATTTTGTTACCCTAGTAAAACCAGGTTCCACAGGTAATATGTAGCACCCAAGCAAGAAATATTATGACCATGACGGTACCAGATTAATAAACTACACATAACTATAAGCTTAATGAATGTAATGTAAAACATTCATTTATTAAATCACTTCGTGTCCTCATAATGTCAATGTGTACTAGTGCCTGGGATGATGATAACTAAGAGCAGAGACCTCTTCTATCAGGCTTCCTTCACACATAGAAAAACCAGGAAAAAATGCTCCTCATCTGCTGAATATGACAATAGATATTATCAGGACTGTTTAAGGGATTCTCTTGTTACCAGGAGCTAAGACAAACACTGGCTGTGCAGTCAGGAAAAATGAGATCCCAGGAATCTACTTCAATTCTGATATATCATGCAGCACATCAGGAAGTTAGGCACCAATCAATACTGCTGGTTTATCTAAACAGAAAAGTACCAAGAATCAACTAAATCAAATGCAATTAACACAATGAAAATTTGTTCTAAATTAACATTACATCACTCAAAGAACAAAGGATCTTAAGTTTTATTTGGTCAAGCAATTGATGCTGGGGAGCTGCAGGCAGGGCACCTGAACTCAACCCACTATATGCAGTCTCATCAAGCCAGTCTCCTTCTCCTTCCTGCTCCACCTCCAGGCCTCCTCTTCACAACAACCAATATGTTATACATTTATCATGTAATGACACAGGAGCATGAAGTCTGCACAGATGTTTTACATGTCTGACTTGTATTCTAGGGGCCTTTGTAGTTATTATATTACCAATCCTTACCTATTAAAGATGTATCCTGTCTAAAAAGTGTCAGACAGATTCTAAGAGCCTCATGAACAACGGTATCACATTCATTTCATCATAATCCAGGTAAAGAAAAGTGGATGTGTCTCTGATCAAAGGTAAAGTTACAGTTGGTACCACACAGTAGAATTTGAGTCAAATTGTCTGTAGAACAAATGAGGTTCCTCCTCCTCTTTGTACTGCATCTAATGGCGTTTGCTAGAATGTAACACTACTAAAGGTAAACAACCAGTCCTCAATTTTTTTCAGAAACAAATTTTAGTGTACTGTTTAGATGTAAAATGAGAGTTTGGTTTTCACACAGATGTTTTCAACATGACAGACAGCTCACAAACGTTCTCATTTTACAGCTAAACAGTGCACTAAAATATGACCGACATGATTGAAAGCTGCGTTAGAGACTCTTTAGCTCTGATTGGTTGTTTTTGTTTGCATGCGGTGGACATTTACAAATGCCACTGGAAGTGCTACAAGGAGGAGGGACGTGACTCTTTTTTTTCGCAGATTATTTGTCCCACATACTGCTGTGTGACAAATTCAGCAAACATGCAAAAAGTCACTTTTTACAAAAGTTACCAACTCCAGCTTTAAGTGTAACGTTCCCACATAAACAGTGAATTTGTTTGAGAAGCAAGATGCACGTGAGCCTTAGATCACACTGAAACATTTCTGTCCTTTGTAACCAGGGACAAGTTTGCTGGAGAGAAGATCCCGACTCTGGAGGAGGCGGTGGAGGAATGCATCAAACTGCAGCTCACCATCTACTTTGACGTCAAAGGTCATCCAGATGAGGTGCAGCAGACAAAACTAACAAACAAAACGAGTTTAGTATGAGCCATCAGTGTGTCATACTTGTTGACTTAATTGATTTGTACCTAGTCAACATTACATAATGAAGACAAACATGGTGTTGTGATTATTATGGTCCAAAGCTGGCTTTTACCTTGCTACAGTTACACAACAATCATAACAAACTGAGCCAGAGACAACAGTCAGCGTCACAACTCCTGGCTTAAAGATGCACTTCATTCATTTACTCGATCCCAAGTAAACTTCTGTGGTTGTACCATTTAATGCTGTGTATTTAAAAGCTAAATTAAATATTGTATCAGTGTTCTTTCCTTACTCGGCACATCTTTAGAGAAATAAGAAATGCAGAGCTGCAGTTGTCGGTGTTGTTTCAGGCTGTGAAATTCTTGAGTTCAGGGCCCACAGCAGTGCGTCTACACATACACAGCTGCTAGTTACCACCAAATGGTTGGAACACACACACACACACACACACACACACAATGACCTACAGCCTCACAGACACATAGCTCTAAACAGTTGACTGTCCGACAATAACCATGTGTTTCTCCTCCCCTCCCAGGCAGCTGCAGCCCTTAAGGAATTATATAAAAAACATCCAGTCCTCTACAACAGCAGCATCGTCTGCTCCTTCGAGCCCAAAGTCATCTACAGGGTAAGAGGGCACTTTGAAGTTGGTTGTAAGTGAGTGTTCGGCCAGTGGTAAACTGTACCTGAACAAAATCAGATATGCAGTGTTTGACTGTCAAACTGCTGTGGAACAAAAAGGAGACAGTCAATAATGAGACTGAACATTTTGATAAGATTGGGTAAAGAGCCTGCACACATTTCTGCAAACACCACTTCATGAAATAGTTTTGGTCACATTCCCTCCATGTTGCCTTCATAAAACACTTATTAATAGAATATTTCACCAGCAAAATGACCATTTGTATATCATATAGTTACCCCATGTTATGTTGAATTCATTAAGAAAAACTTTGCTTTTCTCGCATGCCTTTACGGTGAACGAAGAATCCAAAAAATGACAACATTCGTCATGAATCTAAGTAAATGGAAGTCATATTTAACAACAGCAAAACTATATTAAAACATCCATTTTCAAACTCACAATGCGGTATAATTAATGTCCACTCGTATGGTCAGTGCTTCCCAAACCCATGCATTTTAGCTATAACATTACAATATGAAACACTTCCGCTTAAGAGTAGCGCTCCCTAAGCATGTGCATGCGTATGAGCTCTGCTTAGGCGACTTCAAATGCAGTGTGTGCCAAGGCACACTACCCAGCTGTGCATGAGACTGTTTTTATTGGTGTCTTTTAAATAGTAATGTTCTAGCAAAAATCATGTTTTTGGGAAGTCCTGAGTATATGACTGGATAAATGAGACTTTTGTTATTACACTGCACAAGTTTTGAGTTGTAAACAAATCTGTTTATATAGTTTTGTTGTTGTCTATTATTGAGTATGAAGCCTGATCACTGTGGGAAGATGAACCTGCTCCTCAGGGGGGGCCGTTATAAGTTTGCATATTTACCATATTTCCAGAGGTACAAGTTTACCCGACTTTGACTGCGCAATGTCAGTATGCCTATTTTGTCAGTGGAAAACCACCAGTACTCCCAGTGCTCAGTGCTTGAATTCTGGCTCATCATCTCTGATACACCAACAATGCTGGCTATACAAGCTGGGATAACCTGACCTGTATGGATTATCTAACAAACAACAAATGCCTCTGCAAATGTGAATTACAGTTATTTGGTTTATAGACTAATTTGAGCCAAAAAACACCTGGTGTTAACACAGTTTATATTGTTAGAAACACACCTGAAAAAAGAGGATTCAGAACAGAACAGGTTGGCATTTTGTCTCGTTTTTTTCTCCCGACTGTCTCATACTTAACGCATTGGTACTGATTAAATAAACTAAAACATTTGCTCACGTTCCTGTCATGTATTGCATTGCTGCTGTATCCATCATATTGCTAACATTCACTATTATTAATTCTCTGTCTCTGTTCCACTGTGGCCCAGATGAGGCAGAGCGACCCAGAAGTGGTCACAGCGTTGACTCATCGCCCATGGAGCCTGAGTCGGTTCGGAGATGGCGCCCCACGTTTCTCGTCACTATGGAAACACCATTGGATGACACTAATGGACATGGTGTTGGACTGGGCACATCATCACGTGCTGTGGAAGCTCTGTGGCATCTCAGCCTTCCTGATACAGAAGAACTTTGTCTCACAGTGAGTTTCCTCAACTGAGATCATGTAGTTGTACTCTCTCATTGTCACTGAAAGACAGAGGCTGGTTATTTGGATCACAAGGTGTTATGTAGGTATGATTTTAAAAAACATATATGTATATATATGAATGACTGTGTTTCTGTGTGCTGTCTGCAGGGACTATGCCCAGTACTGGGCCCAGAGGGGGGTGGAAATTGTTGCCTGGACAGTCAACACAAAAGTGGAGAAGGATTACTACGAGGAGCTGCTGCAAGTCAACTACATCACAGACAGCCTTGTGGAAGACTGTGAACCCCATCACTGAGAAACACATGAACTCAGCACAGGATGTGTTCACACACACACACACACACACACACTCATTAAAAACATGAAATCCATATGAAAGGACCATTTCACTGTCTACTCATCACCTATAATGTGGCATCAGGTATGAGAACATATGCCACTCTTTTACTCCTGCGCACATTGTCCTATTATGTGTATGTTTATTTGGCTGAATCCAAATGTCCGGACCTCACCGCACTTCACCGGACTTTGTGAGCGCATTCTTGGGAAGTCTGGAAGTGCTGAGGGCTGTCCAAATCCGCTTTTTCTCCAGTCCACAAGGGGCGTAAAGCAGACTTTCTGCAGGCTTCCAGAGAGTCCGCTTGGGATGCGGACTTCAGCAGACTTCACTGACTTAATTACCCATGATTCATTGCACTACAGACATGACATGGTAGTTTTTTTTTTTCAATAGCTGACTAAAAATTCAAAACTCATGTATATGCAAAATAACATACAGATATACATACAGAAACATACAGAAATACAGGATGTACAGGGTAATCACATGGACTGTATTGTTGGAGCTTACTGTATGGGTTGTGCAGTGTAATGCCAAATTTAAAGGCTCGAAAAGTGGCCGAAAAACAACTAAAGAAGATCTTCTGATGCAACTTACAGGCCTACCCAATTTGTTTAGTTATAGCCTGGTCCTTATTCACAACTATCTCTGTGTTTGAATGTCTGCAGTCTGTATGTTATACAGAAATGTATCATGGTCACTCATAAAACAGCCCTATACGTGGGATTTATATGTTGTTATCTGCAGGGACAGATGCGCAGCTTGCAGTCTCTGCCCTCGCACACTATACGTAATGACGGTGAACTCGTCACAGTACGTACGACTGAGGTCCGCGAGGGCTCAGTCCACAAGTCCAGGGGGTGGACATTTGGATTCAGCCTCTGAGGCAACTAAACTGACCGGGACTGGGTGCCATACTTAATAACAAGAGGCATGACACACATTTATAGATGTTTTGGCAATAAGTGGCCATTATAGACCTTAATCAAATGTACTGTACTGTATTCACCAACTCAGGACTGCTGTTTTTTTTTTTGTTTGGTAATCAAGTCTGTCTTACTGTCATTGAAGGCTCATAATGTCAAACACTGTGTTTTTACTCTGTAAAGGCCATTCATCTTAAGTAAGCTATCAAGAAATGACTTTTGCTCATGAAAAACTAAAACTCATTTAGCAGATATAAACATTTTATATCTTTGACAAATGTGTGTATGGAACTGAAATGTACAACTGAACAAGACTGGCATACTGAGTTATTGGCCTTGCTTCTATGTGCTGCTAATTTAGTTTTTCTTATTTCTCATTTTTGTTTTTAATGTCTGCACCAAGTACAGTTTACAGCAGGTCTATATTGTACTGTACATACATATACGATATAATATCAATATCATACATGTTAAAATGAACATTATGTTAAAGAAATTATGTGATCTGGTTTCACAGTTGGACACTCAGAATTCTGGGTATCTGTGTCTGTCAAATCCATCTCATGTAACCACTTGCATATGTGCCTCTGTTTAGCTATGAGATGAGGAATGAGAGTTAGTCTCAAGAACAATCTAGAAGCACAGTACTGTATGTTGACACACAGTAAAACAGTGCAGAGGAAAAATGCAAATGTATAGTACACAAGACATGACAGATAGTAATATATTGTATGAAACAGGAAATAGGCCTTCCTTACAGTGCATGTGTAACAGCAGGAGACGTACAGATCTAACTAATAACACTAAAGATATCTCTGTTTCTTTTAGCTGTGTAGGTACGTTATGCCAGTGAGCCAGCATCTGCAACAACAGGGCCCTTGAACTGGAGAACCTAAATGGAATGCAGCCATTATTAATGTCAGTTATATCTGAGTGTGACAAGTTAAATCACCATTAGAAAAGTTTTAAGACTCAACGGTGCTCTGAAAAAAGTACATAAGAAAGCTGGACTGCTTGTGTTTATAAGGTCTACTACCCAAATATCAACTTCATTTGCATTTGATTTATGCTTAATTTCATCAAGTCATACCTTCAACATTGAAAATAATTTTAAATGGTAAACTTGAAAGACTTATTTCACTGTTAATCTTAGTGGGAGAAATAAATTATGACTTGATTTCATATGATTGATGTTTTTGTGGTGACGCAGAGTGGAACTATGTATAAAATGCTGGACATCTCATTTATAAGTGAAACTGTTTTCTCATGTTTTCTGGCACCTCAGGACAGCTGAGACCTGGGGACACCAAGAAGGTCCTTAAAGATCAGTCGTTTCAGCCGACGCTCTGCAGCCAGGCCCTTGGCAGGACAAAAATTATTTAGTACATCAACACTAAAGTAATGGCATTAGGGGTGCTCGTGTTGTCTCAGGGACAAGTTTTGAATAATACTTTCCAGCCATAAATGCCGATACATTTTCTAGAAAAGTCCAGGATCAGTGCGACAGCTGATAAAAATAGTATCTCCTACAATACACAGTGACCACAGTTTGGCCTCTGCTGTTAGTGTTAATCCTGTGTAGCATAGACTGTTGATGATTAGCCCTTTGGCCTGCAGTCTCAGGTGATTGACCCAGATAGTGCAGATGAATGAGGGGGGGTGTAGTGTTAGATATCAACCTGGATAAGCCTGTCTGAGCTGCTTCTTGCCCCGGCTGATCTTCAGTTACTAAACACAGTCTGTCGGCTCACACTGTGGAGTCTCTCAGGTGAATTTCACCTGAACAAAGATTACCTGTGATAAGATCTTAGATAGATGTTAGTAATACAGTCTATCTGAGAGCTTACAGGAAAGCTACACACACTCTTATATGAATGATACAGTGGATGGCTTTCAAGTAGAAATAAAAGAGAGGTAGCTGCTGTGTGACACCATGCATGCTGCCAGGTCTTAGGAGTATAATGGTACAGTTTGGTCAGGCTATCATAGTTCTTATTACATGTATAGTTACAATGTGATAACGTGCAAACTGCAGAGAAAGGCCAGTTTGATTTCACCTTTCAGCGCGTTTATCTATCTGGGCCTTTGGTTTAATAGGTGAAAGGTGATAGCTCCTGCACGAGGGGCGTGCGGTGACGTCACGGAAGGGGGTGTCCCCGCTCCGTAAAGCAGTCCGACCAGAGGTAAACAGAAACAACGAGAGCGGAAATGAAGAGACTCTAACTTCAAAGTAAAAGCCACAAAAAAAGTAGAAGATGGTGAAATACTGCTGTTTTGCATGGGTAAAATGCCTGATAATTCTAAACTCAAATTTATTAATAAAGCACATTTAAAAACAATAAATGTTGACCACAGTACAGTACAAAAGGAACAAGATGCTATAAACGTATACTTAAGAGGCAACATAACAGTCAGGGACACAGCTTACACATTTAGAGACACAACACACACAGGCATGCGTCAGGGAAAACCATATCAGGGGGACTCAAACACTAATGAATAAAAGAGGGTTTTGAGCCTGGACTTCAAAGAGTCAATGGAGGTTTTGCTCTTCCACAGTTTGGTGACAGACACAGCAAAGGCATGATCACCCCTGAGCTCAAATCTGGGGCGTGGGACAGCTGACCTGAGGGACCTGGGCGTAGCAAGTCTGCAATGTAGGATGAGGCCAGACCATTAAGAGCTTTGTACACAAACAGGAGAACCTTAAAGTAAATTCTGAACTTTACAGGCAGCCAGTGGAGAGAGGCCAAAACAGGTGTGATGTGGTCTCTCCTCCAGGTACCTGTGAGGAGCCTGGCAACAGCGTTGTGAACCAGTTGGAGGTGGGATAGAGAGGACTGACTAAACGGGAGGAGATGAGAGCGTGAGTGACTATCTCCAGGTCTTTGAGGGAGAGAAATGGCTTGATTTTGGAAATGGTGTTATTGCACTGCATAAAGTACATTTAATTGAGGGTTATTATAGGCAGTGGTCACATGGCATGTTTACCCAAAATACACACACACAATAAGAATATGCGGTGTCTTTTCACTCATAAATTGTATCCTGTGGTAGCCACGCACAGTAGTGTAGTGTAGGATATAAACAATTATATGGGGTAAACCCATCTATTTCTCTGGCACCCACCTATCAGCATAGGAGTACTGTATATCCACTTCCTCCTTGGTACCTTACCCATCTACTAGAGGACCCTGCCTCATCAACTACCACTACACCACCGTCCATACTGATAGTGTTGATTATATTTGCTCAGGATTTGTAACATCTTTGGCTGAAGAATTAAATTTCATTTGTGATCATCAGTGAAACTTTCATTTTTCAGAAACCATGATCAGAGCCGTCCAATCCTCATAATCAAAGTGAGAACTGTGTCTGTATACTCGGCACAAAGTCAAACATATTTTCAGTGGGTGTCTGTGTCTACCAGGGTTGTCCCCTGTCATTACGAACACAGTCATAAGGCACAGCTTGGAGGAGGAGATTATGTGGTTTCGGGACCTCAGAATTGCATCTCTGCTCTTTGCCGATGATGTTGTTCAGATTGCTCTGTTAAACCATGACCTCCAGTATGCACTGGGGCGGTTTGCAGCCAAGTGTGAAGTACCTCTGAGGCCATGATTCTCTGGTGGAAAACAATGGACTGTCCCCTCCGGGTTGGGAAAAAGTTACAGCTTCAAGTGAAGGAGTTCATAATGAGGATAACATGGAACATGAGATGGACAAGTTTGGTGCAGCGTCAGCAGTGATGTGGGCGTTGCGCCAGCCATCGTGTTGAAGAGGGAGCTTAGATGGAAGGCAAAGCTCTTGATTTATCAGTCTATCTATTCCAACCCTCACCTATGGTCATGAGCTAGGTAGTGACTGAAACAATGAGAATGTGGCTGTTGTGAGTTTCCCCCATAGGGTGGCTAAGGGTGAGGAGCTCAGACATCTGGATGGAGCTCGGAGTAGAGTCTCTGTTTCTTCACATCAAAAGGGGCCAGTTGAGGTGGCTCGGGCATCTGATCAAGATGCCTCTTGTTAGAGGTGCTCTGGGCACATCCACCTGCTAGGACACCCTAGCATAGACCCAGAACACGCATTAAAGGTCCAGTGTGCAGGATTTAGAGGCATGTATTGGCAGAAATGGTATGTACTATTCATAACTATGTTTTTATTGGCTTATAGTCGCCTATAGTCCTCTTCTGTGGAGTCCGCCATGTTTTTCAACGGTAGCCCAGAACAGACAAATCAAACACTTACTCTAGATAGGGCCATTTGTATTTCAGTATTTTGCAGTTCTCCTACACATGTGGCCTATGCCGTTGTGAGCATTTATACTTGTGCAGTAGCTTGTCCGTGTCACTCTGGAGTTACACCTCTAAAACATTAGTCGGCAGCTGGGGTTTCTGTGAAGTGTTAAGTTTAGTTGATTCATAACACACATTAAACATGTCTTAATAGAGACAATTTCAAACACATGTACACAAATTGGCTTCACTATAACTCGCAGCATTCACAGACAAACACTTGTCTTTATCTGGACACATTTTCCCACAAATACAACATGCTAATATTTTTAGCACAAGCCTATGGCATTTAGATTGTATAAATTAGCCTAGTGGCTAGTGGACTTCTCTCTACTCATATAAAGCCAGGGACAACAGCAACATTTAACAAAGGTATTGTTACAAAATTTGGCTCCATTACAACTCACAAGGTTCACTGACAAAACAACTGTGTTATACTAAACACATTTTCCAAACACATATAAGATGCTAATGTTATTAGTGCAAACCTATGGCATTATACATTGTATAAATTAGCCTAGTGACGAGCTGAGATTTCCTCTGCTCATATGAAGCCAGGATAAATCCCTAAGGAATAAAATCACACACAGGACTTAAAATGCTATTTTGTGGAGACTTTACTGTCTTAATTTATTGTTTCTTATCTGTGAAATTAAAGTAAATAAAAGCTTTGTTTCCACTGAGGGAAATGGTTTCAGCTTACAATAATAGACAGGAGGTCTGCATCGTCGTAATGTATAGTTACATTTCTGGGGAGGATTATATCAGCCTATGGCATAGGTACGGCTGATATGACACAGAAGTGTAAATCCTGCATTAACAACCTCACTGCTAGATGCCACTAATTCCCACACACTGCACCTTTAATACTGATTATTAGAAGTTCTCTAAAGACTGGACTTATTAAATAAACTAGTCATGTTTTAAGTGGTACTTGGAGATGTGGTGTTGCTTTTGTGGTAAAATTCCTCTTGTCAAATTGGCCTCAACAGAAAGTTTATGTAGATAGGATTTTATTTTGAAAATCCCAACCGGAAGTCGTCCTCTTCATCCTGGCTGGCTTGACGCTGGCCAAGCGTTGTAGCTTTCCGTCCTGATGAAAATATCAAAGTGTGCAGTGTCCTTGTATTCTGTCACAGAGCGGAGGTGTAGCAGCCAGAGCCGGAGCATCAGCGGGGCACAGAGGGGAGACTGTCCGGCCTGGAGTGTCACTGTCCTCGGACGTCAGGAACCACAAGGTCCCACCTCTGACTGACTGATCCCCGGCGTGTGGAGCCGCTTTCTCCTTGGATGACCTACACGCAACCTCTCGCAGGAGCAGCGGACGTCGGTTTATTACAGCTGAACACCTGCTGGCTAGGAGGTGCAGCAGGGTGCGTATTAATACACAGCGGGCAACAAGTCAGGCGAGTGTGTTGCAGGCTTCAGGCCGACTCTGGAGCAGCTGACCTGGGGAGCAAAACAAGGCACGCTGCCAATTTCTGTCCCCCATCGTGGCTGCGTCAGGAGCGGACAGAGGACTGGAAGTTACACAGCTGACAATCAATGTGTCCACCTGGTAATTTGACAAGACAGACAGGTCATTGAACACAGACAGGAATATCTTGGCGTTCACATGATGTACACAATCACCAGAGGTCCCAGCAAACTTGTTACACAACGGAGGACAGGTTAGTGGATGGATGTGTTATCTAAAGCATGATGCAATGTAACATCAGATTGTCTTTCTGCCATGAAGGAGAAGTTTTGGGTCACTGAAACAGTTCAGATATCTCAGTGTTGGTGTGCAGAGCGTTTCAAGGTAACCTGTGCAGAGCAGGGAAACATTTTAACCTGGATTTTGTCTTAAAGGTCCCACACAACAAATCGAGAGCAAATTCAGCGACTTGAAGCTCAAGCCGACGTCTTGGCTCTCTTCAAAGTAAGTAGCTGCTCTCACTCTTGTTTTAGTGATTCATTGTAAGATCATTTATGAGCTCTGGTAGCGACTCGGGCCCAAAAATACTCTCAGTCAGCACGTGCGCTGTGAGTGCGATCATGTAACATCGGTGACTTGGGTAACTTCTCTGCATCCATTATCGGACACGAAACTTTCCCCGCAGTTTCTCAGCCCGACACCGGCCATACCGTCCGTTACCGCGTGACCTTGCGCGAGATGACCCACTGCTCCTGTACCTGTCACCGTATGTTCACGGTCTGTACAGCCGGTTCATCACCTTGGATCCCACGTGCCCTCTTGTGGCTTTATAAACAAGAACTGCAGGTCTTGTGCTTCCTTCAGGTGCTGCTCGGAAATATCAAGATCACTCAAAGATACGTAACTTGCCAGTAGGGGAGACCGGGGATGGTTGTAACATTTTTGACATTTCTGTCTGTATCTTGGGGCTCTTTTAAGCCACTGTGTTCAAAATGTGGTACAAACTAGTTTTGTGTGTCTGCCATTTAATGGCGTAGCTCTTATCTCTGTAACTAAAACAGAAAATGCACAGTTTAGTGTCAAACACAAGGCGTGACATGTTACGTTTCACCCCATAGTCCGTGTTAATTTTAATGTAGCCTGGGGTGAAATGTGACATTATGAAATGAAGATTATGAGACATTTAAATTGTTAAAATTCAACTCTTACATTACTTTTTAGCGCAATTGATGTGTCTGTCTTTTTCATGTTACAACTGATCCAGACTCTCACACCAAACTAACTATACAGCTAACACAAATGACTTGCATGAAAGATATCTACACAGACACAGAATAAATGATAATTAAGTTTTGTAGATTTAACTACAAAGCAGGCAGTGTTATTACAAAAGTAAAATAAAA
Source organism: Cephalopholis sonnerati (assembly GCA_019142605.1). Classification (NCBI taxonomy): domain Eukaryota; kingdom Metazoa; phylum Chordata; class Actinopteri; order Perciformes; family Serranidae; genus Cephalopholis; species Cephalopholis sonnerati. The sequence goes on from JAGQAX010000003.1 coordinate 18,217,530, forward strand.
AAAAAGAAAAATACTTTTTATACCTCCAAAATTATTTTTTTTTCCTCATAAACTTGGCTGTGTCTGCCATAGGTTGCTAATCCTCACATGAAGAGTATGTCAGCCCCTGTGAATCCTGTGCGACCTTTCCATTTTGTCCGTTCACCCCAGCTTTCCTACACATTTTACTAGACTTCTGCAGTGGGACCACGGCTCTGTGCCTGGGACAGTCAGTCACACACACACACACACACACAGTGTCAGGGCTACTTGTTAGCATCACACAGCTAGCATTAGCCCATGATAATTAACAGGTGTAGTGACAGTCGTTTTGGCGTCGGTGTGAGATTAACAGCTCAGTGTTGGATGTTAACTGCTGCTGCAACACTTCTGCCCATGTGCTAAAATATGATGCGTAATATGATGAATGTTAACCAGGCAGGGAGAGCAGCTCACGCAGACGCTGATCAGCTGTTGTAACCTTACAGGGTGAAATCTATCATAGAAGAAGTAAATGCAGCTGGTGATTTTTTTCTCCACTGTTACAAACTCGTGAGATCTTACGTTTGCATTTTGGAGATATTGATTGACATTCTGGGGTGAAGAAAGTAATTTGTTCATGTAAAGAAAACTTTATGTATGCAAATCAGTCTCTCTGAACCCCCTCGTTTGAAGTTTTGAAAAGTCATTGTTTGTTTTGTCAAATTACTATGAATGAACCGTCACGCTCAGTTCCTCTAAAAGCTAAATACATAACCTGAGGCGAGGAGCATCACTACATGGTGTCAGCACAGAGCAAATTTACACACCTGCCGGCCAACCATGAAGTGTGAAATTATCTGTCAACAAGCATCATTTCTTTCCATCACAGCGAGCTGAACTCTTGTGCGTTTTGTTGTGATGCAGGCCGTCCCAATCCCCGAGCTGATATCCTTTTAATTTATCTCTGTCTGATCTCCGCAGCTCTCCGCCCCCAAAGATCGTGTTCAATCGTCTGAACGGGAAGCGCTACCACGGTGCAGCCACACAGAAGACCCCCAGCCCAGCAGAGGGATTCACTCCTGCACATGAAGAGAACGTCAGATTTGTGTATGAAGGTGAGAGTCGCAGGATCAACAGATGAGTGGATGTGGGTCACGGTCTAAGGTCAGACCTCCAGGGCCAATCCTGAAGCTGGTAGAGATCAGAGATCTTTCTCTCAAGCTTACAAGGTCGGAGGTTGCGAGGTCTGACACTTGGACATGGTGGTGGGCAGATAATCTCTTGCTTTCTGTCTTTTTATCTCAGTCCTGTAAAACAACTTCCTGACTGAGCAGCTACGCCACAGTCAGAGAACACTGGTTGGTGTGTGTGGGTTAAAAACAGCAAAAATTAGGGGGTGTCTGACAGTTTGTTTTTCAGTTAGAGTTAGCTGATCAACAGGACATTATTCAGCAGCTGTTTTTGCCAGTGTCAAATATTTGCTGCTTCTCTTTGTCATTTATGATAGTTAACTAAATATGTTTGAGTTTTTGTCTATTTGTCAGACAAAATAAACAATTTAAAGATGTAATCCTGGACTGCAGGAAGATGCAATGGGCAGTTTTCACTGTCTTTTATTATTCTATCAGAGATAAGACAATAGATAAAATATTAGCAACATAACTGATATCAAAGGATCGTTGCTTGCAGAACCTACTTTTAATTTTCAGCAGCTGTATTTTACTTAATCAGCAATGTTATATTAATGTGTAACATAAAACAGGAGCAGTATTTTATACAGTATACAGTCTGCCATAAACACTCAGATGTGGTGTGAAAAATAGGAAGTGGCTTGTCACACTTTAGTCCAGAGGTGGGACCAAGTCACAACAAAGTCTTTGCACTCAAGTCAAGAAAAAAAAGTCAAACATTACAAACACATACAAATAATACTGAAATAAATACATCTCCATAGTCCCACCTTTGCTGTGCAGACATGAAAGTCAATATTCACATTTAACTCTCAGCAAGAAAACAGATAAGCCCATTTCCCAAAATGTCAAACATCACAAACACATACAGATAATATTGAAACAATATGGGACCAAGTCTCAAGTCTTTGTATTCAAGTCCCAAGTCCTAAACTTTGAGTTTCTAGTCCTAAACAAGTCATAATGTGCTATTCACCTAATGTGATACCATTTTAACCACAGCAGTAAAATAGTGAAAATATATATGTATTATGTCTATACACATTTTGCACACTGCAATTTGGTCTTTGTTGATCACTGCAAAGTTTTTGTATGCAAACAAAATTATCACTGGTATCATTTTTTCCAACTGACGCTCAGTAGCGTAACATGAGTTCCTCATGCTCTCTCCTGAAAGTTTATTGGATGCTGTCAGGTTGGTTCAAACAAAGTGAATCTCAAGAATTAAGTGTTGACTTGCTGAGAATGAATAGCGTTAACGTTAGTTGTTCAGGAAATGAAAGGAAATAAGCTGATTCATTACTTACTTTTTAAAAGACATACTTTCTAGTCTTTGGACTTGGGGGATGGTATCAAGTATTTTCAAGTCAAAAGGCTCGAATCTAAGTGAAGTCACAAGTCACTGGGGTTTGAGTCTTAGTTAAGTTGCAGGTCTTTTTTTTTATTTTGTCAAGTCAGGTCTCTGAGGTACACAAAATCCTGAGTATTTACGAACAGTTAGCAGTTTGTTCTTAACTTCACATTATCTACTGTATATTAATGTTCTTTACAGTGCTGGGTAGAGAGTCATTCATCATTAGTTAGTGGTTTGTTTCTTTCTATTTCCTTGGTAATTACGCAGAAGTTGAAAGTGCTACAGTAAAACACACAGTTGCGTGCCCATTGTGATCCACAGTAAACATGTTGTGTGTACAGCCACATATTAACTCGACACTGTCACAGCTCCTCAGCAGTCACAAATGAGCCTGAATACACAAACAAACCTCCAACAGCAGCCTCACGCAGGAAATTAATGTGGCACCAAACAGTCAACAGGGAGTACATCAGAAGAGTTAAAGTCATTAAAACCCAACAATGATTAAAAATCACGGCTCTGCGCCACTCTCCCCGTCTTGAAGTTTACCCAGCATGCTTCACTTGCTGGCCAATACTTCATGCCCTGGTGGAAATGAATGGCTTGCAGAGCTGAATCGGCATGAACCAGTTATCTGTGTTGCTCTTGGACCGCCGCCTGCGCAGACCGCTCTGTGGTGTCCTTTTGTGACCTCCGGCGCAGTCTGTCGACTTGTTTTAAGATAGAAAAGATAGAAAACCTGATGGGGTTCACTCGAGCTGAACGTGTTCACTGTGACAACAAATGTCACCTCCGAACATGCACGCATACAGCTGGTTTATTTGTTCTTTGACGTCAAACACGTCAGTTTAAGTTGGACTGCACAGTGTGCAAGTAAACAGTGTGCTGAACGTTAGTGTTCAAGGCGAGACGAGGAGCCTTCCACTGCGACAAAACCATGAGGCTTATCAGGGGTGAAGCTGGAAGACCTTCACCCACAGCAAATAAAACACACCGCAGACCAAATTAGCCTTCACACAACTATTTACATTATCCTGAAAGGGGTCAGTGCTGCACAGATGTCGCCTCCTCTGATCAGGGGCAGGATTTTATTGAAGTTAGTGTCACAGCTAAGCTCAGAAATGTAGAAAGAAAGTTAATTAGTTATATTTTATACCCCTGTTAAAAAGCCTACATGCAGGTAGCACTCAGATAGCATTCAGCTTATATTCTGTGTGCTTGCTTGCAGCATGGCAGGAGGTGGAGAAGAAGCTCGGGGATGGGGACGGCGGGGAGTCAACTGACAGCCAGGCGCCCATTCAGTACACTGAGAAGACTCCCGGTGCTGCGATGAAGAGTAAGTACCTGCATCTCCTCTCTCCTCTTTAACACAGAGTGTAATTTAGGTTAACGCACGACTCTTAAGAGAATACTACAACAAAGTGAATCCGCTGTCGTTAAATCTCACTACTCGGTTTTATGGCATCCAAACAGATAACCTTCTTCCTACTTTGTAACCTCCTGAACCTTGAACCAGTAATCCTGCCATGTTTTTATTATCCCTGGTTGGTTGAACACCAGAGGAAAGGTGAATGGCTGCTCTCATGTTTCCGCACGTATCACAGGAGGTGTTTTTTTTTTTTGGCTCAGCTGTATCTGTAGCCAGAGGTTAACTGTTGTAATAATCTGCTTTAATTTTTAACTCTTCATTGGTGTATGAGGACCTGGCTGTTCCAGGTAAACCAGCCCAGACTGCTGATTGTAGCAGCGTGTCTCGTCTTGACTCGCACACACCCGTCTGCTCCGGTTCCTTCTGTGCCACACTGCCCTTAAAGGTTGTGACAGATTCACTTGAGAATTAAAGGGCTGTTTTTTTGTATTTTACTGTGGATTTAAGGAACTTGAATTTAATGAACAGTTACATTATGAGTAATGAAACCTCTAATATCTAGTCTTGTGTCTTGATTTTTTATAAACGGTACCTTGGATAAATTTTTTTAGCCAAACTAGCACCATGGACGGCTTTGTCAGTTGGTGGGTTGGATCAAGACCGAAATATCTCCATAACTTCTCCTGGCATTCATGTGGATCAAACACCGTAACAGACCAGGTGCTCCCCTCTCTTATGGCAACGGTACTTCCCGATGGAAGTAGCCCGCCAAGCAGGACAATGCGCCATGCCACACCGCTAAGACTGCTCAGGAATGGCCCGAGGAATGTGACAAAAAGCTCAAGGCGTCACCACTCAAGCATCCGTGGGACATGCCAGTACCCCAAAGACAAGTCCCATCCACTGTGGGGTCTCCTTGGATTGGACTTGGCTCTGACCTGTCAGATCATGGACACAGGACCACTGGAGTGTGTCCCATGGAGTCTGGCACCTGGCCGTTGGTAGCGGATCCTTGGAGTCCTGGTTGAGATGTGTGGTACCTGTACATCCCACATGCACTCGTATTGGGATCATGGAAATTTGGAGGCCAGGTTGATGCCTTGAGCTCTTTGTTATGTAACTTGGGCCATTCCTGAGAAGTTTATACAGCGTAGCTTGGCGTACTGTCCTGCTGGGGGACCATTGCCATCGAGGAGTGCTGTTGCCATGAGAGGGTGTGCTTGGTCTGTAACAGTGTTTGGATGGGTGGCATGTGTCAAGGGTCGTCCACATGAATGCGAAGACCCAAAGTTCCCCAGCAGAACATTGCATTGTAACAAGATGATCAATGTCAATCACTTCACCTGTCAGTGATTTTAATGTATTGGCTGATGGAGGTGAGGTACAACCCCGAATAAAAACAACAGTAACAGCTGTAATCAGTAACTCAGTCAGTAACTGAGTATAGTAATACACTTCCATACTTGGTTGACATTTTGTCACCCCTTGTTTTCTTCTAAAATGAATTTGACTTCAGTATCCATGTGACAAAATCAATAATGAACAAAATGAATCAATCATAGAACATGGATTATGCTTTAATTCTTCATCCTCTCTGTCATCTCTTTCTGTGCAGACTTTGTGCCCATAGATCTGGAGGAGTGGTGGGCCCAGCGCTTCCTTGCCAACATTGCCAACCTGTCATGACTGAGTGAGGCTTTGAGCCAGGACAGGAAGCACCGCGCTGATGCTCCACCCTGAGGGCATCACGAGGGGCGAGCGAGTCTCCGGGACTTGCGGTGCGAAAAGGTGGTGTGTAATTTGGAATCTGATTCGATGCCCTGCGCTTCACGCTGCTGTAGAGAGAGAAAAAAAAACACTGGGTGCACAACATAAACCCTCTGACAGCGCTGACTCGATTGTGCTGCTACAAAGGACCCGCCTCTCTCTACTTGAATGACGTATCGGATAGAAGTTGTGAGAACCCTGCCTCCTTTCTCAAGTGTTCTCGGCTGTATGTACGTCTTGGCTGATCTTTGGATATAAATCTGTTGAAAAGCAAAAAAAGTAAAATGTTTTTCAAAAATTACTTGTCTGATGGAATTTGTAATGACGCACATTATGATGATGATGATAGTACCTGATTAGGATGTAAGATTATTTTTGTACCAACACACATAAGATGAAAGAGGGTGTGTTAAATTTACATAGCAAGACAAGAGTTACTTCTCTGAAATTATTTTTGAATCAAAGCTATGAACCATTCATGACAATAAATCATAGAAACATTTACCGTTTTTTAATTTTCACACTGGGTTCATAATGCAACATTTGAAACAAAGTACTTAAATTATAAAACTTTTCCTGAGGAAATATTTGTATTTTTACATAGTTTTAAACAATATGGTAAAACCTGAAGTCCTTCTGGTGCCAGCTGTCCAAGAACAACTACACATGTTGTCATGGCTTCTTCTGCCTCGAGTTATTTTCACACAAAAGCTCTTCAATAAAACCTGCCGCCTCTCACAGTTTCTACTCAAACCTTCCTTGCATTCAGAAAGTCTTAAATCATTGCTGTAATAGCTTTTTTCCTGCCAGCTGCACTTCCACCCGCGACCTTTGCCCCCTTGCCTGTCTTCTTGCCCCGCCTACGGCTGGGTGCGGAGTGGCCCGGCTTAGCTGTGGTAAAGGTGATGCACTGGGAGTCCAGGTAGTCCGCCAGTTTGGCAGGCACCCAGGCGGATCCCTGCTGCTTTGAGTCGCTCCTGCAGCTGGGACAAGACCAGAGGCTGGTACTGGAGGATCTGACTGTACAGTGCGGAGTCAGAGAGGATGAAGGAGCGCACCGCCTGGAGGCGATCCTGAAGGCGGTTCGCTGACTGCGAGGCAGAGATGCCGCCGTCGCTGTCTGAGTCGGAGGAGAGGCACAGCTCTGGGTTGGACCTGCTGAGAGACAGGAAAGTGGTTAGAAGCACATACTGAATTTATGGTATTTTTTTTCAAAGCTACAAATACCATATTCATGTGACAATACACAGTCTTATAACCTGAATTTAGTGTTGGATTTCTCTAATTAAAGGTCCAGCGTGTAGGATTTAGGGGATATATTGGCAGAAATGAAAATAATATAGTAAGTATGTTTTCATTAGTGTATAATCATCTGAAAATAAGAATGGTTGTGTTTTCGTCAGCTTAGAATAAGCTGTTTATATATCTATATATAAAGGGAAGGGTCCAGACCGTCAAACCACACACTAGCTCCAGAAAGGGCCATTCACAGTTTTAGACGCCACTAAATTCCCTTAAATCTTACACCCTGCTCCTTTAAATCTTATAAATTTGCCCTCCAAAAATGTTGCATCAACTAGGAACACCAACCGCTCACAAGAGGAGACAAGCTGAAACTTGATTCCAAAGAGAGAATATTTCATAAACATGAATGAACGCTGCCAACTGGAGCTAAATCCAACAATTACTTTAAGAAGACAGTATTTTCTTAATTATCATTTTGTCAATAAAATGCCGAGAAAATGTGAAAAAGACCATCACAATTTAGCAGAGCCTAATGTCACATAGAAGTATTTTTAAAGGCCAATATAGTAATGGTAATTTGTTGCAGGAAAAGGCAGATAGCCGCCAGAGTGTGGAAACAATGGCTTTCAATTTGGTGGCATTCACTTAGTCACAGACATTTTCAGTGTTATAGCGCTGGTCCTGCTGTTGGTGTCCAGCGAAAAACTTCGTATAAATGCATCTTGAAATGGACGGTACACTCAGACACGGTCACACAGCAGAAGGGACCTGCTTTCTCAGGAGCTGTACCCACTGATCAGCTCCTTTTTGCTTGATTTAACACAACCCCTCCCTCTTCAGCTCCGTTCGACGATGTATGTCCCTGCGTTACTGGTGGAGGCTGCTCAGCCATCACCCACTATTGAACCAAGTTCTGCTGATAATAATATTTTCTAAATTGTCCTTTTGGTGCCAGTTACTCAGCTGAACTGATAAATTGGTCAAACTGTAAAACACGTCTTGTTTTGGTCGACCAAAGTCCAAAACCTAAAGATATTGAATTTACAATTTTATGCAACAAAGCAAAGGAGGAAATACTTTAATTTAAGATGGTGATACCAGAAAAACCAGGCTCACTGCAACTATTTTACTTGATTATTACAACCTTTGCCAGCTTCTGTTACATATTTCTCTATATTCTGTACCTCTATGTATTTCAAAGGAGACCACATTGGTACAACCTGTGCAGTCGGGTGTGTGTGACAGGACTTCTACTGATGGCATCATTTGAGTGTGAGTGTACAAATTATTGACTGAGCTCTCTGAAAATATGTCTGGCAACAAAAACAGAATGTTTGATGCCCTAAGTGTGTAGTTACGAGATGATTCCCACACAGTACCTTTCAGATTCTTCACTGGCAGCAGTTGAGGAGGTGTTGGAGCCCTGAGAGGCAGACAACAGCTCTGCCTCCTCCTCCTCTCTGTTGGGCTTCAGAGGGGAGATGGCAGCGGGTGCTCTAGGCTCTTTAAACTTCACTCTCTGGGTGCAGGAGACCGGCCTGTTGCCAGGAGCCTCTGAACCAGTGGGCGGGTGCTTCGTCTGAGCTGTGCGGCCCGCTGACGGCGCCTCGTCCTCAGAGTCAGAGCTGACCAGCTGGTGGGTGTACTGGTGGATCTCCTTCAGTTTGAGGATCATCTGGCGCTTCGGTAAGGGCCGAACACCAAACCTGCGCAGGGAAAGAAAGTAAGTGAGGACAGACGAACTAACAGATGGACGGGAGGAAAGCAGCCTGAGATAGAGCGCAGAGCCAGACAGACTAAGTTGACAGAGACACCGTGGGAGGTAATTAGATAGGCTCCTCAGTTAATTGCCTTTATTAGACAAAAACACAGTGGCCCTTCGTCACCCTTTCTTTAACGTCAAGGCTGGGATGAGAGTAAACCCGCTGACCTGTTGAGCTTGTTCTTGAGCTCTGGCGTGTCCATGTCAGAGTAGTGGGGCATTGGGGTGATAGGCACCAGGGTGCGCCGTCTTTTATTGTCTGATGTCACTGTGGAGACACAAACAGGAAGACATTTTTTGAGACTACAGCCTAATTTCTGCCACACATGCCTTAAAAAACAAAAATTAAACACAGTGATTAACTACATTTTACAGTATTCCTTTCGAGCAACACCATAGACATACTGACTAGTTGTATTCATAAAAAACGTGGGCATATGGACAAACTGTAATTATACTATAACTATTAAGCCAAATTGTGCGTTTGAACTAAAGTGTGGCTATGAATGCAGCAGCTTACTGAGAACACTGGGTTTTAGGACTGCGATGTTATTCTGGGAGTGACACCAAAACCCAAAATCTGCTGCTGACAATATTAGAAAGCTGAAAGATTTCTTAAGGCCCAACAAATACTGAGATGTGCCACAATGTTATCTATGTCTGGCCATGGAATAAACAAACAAAAAAGCAACAACAAAGGCAGGACTGAAACCGAGGACTGATGTCATTATTGATTCATTTATCCATTATTTCTGTTGTTTAGTCTATGATGCAGGACAAGCACAGCTCCACCCAGTTTAGTCTTGACAAGGTGCTAGGGAACATAAACATTATTCTGAGCTCTCTGTCTATCAGGCCCTTATTAGAGCATACATGAATCACTGTTCATGAATCATGTTCATTCTTCATGAATCATATTGTTTATAAAATGTTCCCTGTAGTTTTGAGTGAGTCAGACATGATGTTTTTAAATGTTTTGTTTTGTCCTTCCAACAGTTCAAACCAATGAAATAAAAGTGCAGTTCCTCACATCGGAGAAGCTGGAGCCAGAGAATGAGCAGTGTTTTTGGTGACAGTGAACTTAAAGGTGTTGTGTGCGGGATTTAGTGACATCCAGTAGTGAGGCTGCAGAACTGAAACTCCTCCTGTTTTTCAAACATGTAGGTAAGCTGAGGTAGCTTGCATGAAAACAAAAAATGGGACTACTCCTATCTAGAGTCCGTGTTTGGTTTGTGCGTTCTTGGCTAATAGAGAAAACATGTCAGACTCTGTAAAGGACGACACGCTTGGTATGTAGATATAAATAGCTCATTCTAAGATAACGAACACACAGACATTATTAACAACACACATTATAATAGTATATAACACATGCCCCTAAATCCTACACACTGGACCTATAAGCATTTAATTAGAGCTGACACAAATTGTGGGTTAACTTATTAGTTTGAGAGAAAATTAAATTGGCGACTATTTTGATTTCTTATTGAGTCATTTTTTAAGCCAAAACTCCTTCTATGACAGTAAATTGTTTGGAGGTATTAAAATGCTGATTGGACAAAACGTGACATGTTAAAGTGTAGACTTTAGAAAATTGTGATCATTATTGATAAAACAATGGAGTCAGTTGCAGCCCTAAGTTTAATCAGTTATAAGAACTGCTGCCAATTAATTTCGACTTATCAATTAATGGATACATTTTCCAGCTTTTAGAAATAGGCCTAGAAATGATCAATAAATCAGGAAACACTTGTTTTTAAACATTACAATAAATGTATAGATTTATTTAAATGTATTATTTAAAGAAGCAGTAACTGTGTCAACAGCTCCAGAAGGCCTAAAACAATTCATATATACATTTAGCTGTTATATTGCTTTAGTGTGTTTTCTTCTGTCTTCCTCTGCACTAACACTTTGTTTTCAGGGTGGATGACCAGTTTGTTTTCTTAAGTGCTATATCGTAGGCAACTGGACTTGCTTGAGTTTCTTGGAGACGTTTTACTCCTCATCTAAAAGGCTTCTTCAGTTCTAACAAACTGGTGCGGAGTCGCTGGCTTTAAACTCTATCACTATGTGTCTGCACCTGATGACTTACCTGGTGTTTTGAGCTGTGCTGAAGGGTTCAACCTCTGAGAGAGAGGAAGAGCCTCCTCCTCCTCTTCCTCCTCCCAGCTGTCCCATATTTTGGAGTCCAGGAGGCTGTTGCTGATCTCTGGCGTGGTCCGAGTGGTGGGCACAGGTGGTGAAGGGGTGAAGGAAAGGCCTGAATGAGCCTGTTCACTGCTGGATGGTCGTGTGCTGTGGGCTCTGGATGGAGAGGGTGCTGTCACACTGTTATGGCTGTTCAATAAATGGACACTATGTTTGGATGGTGAGGGTCGACAGTTGATAGAGGAGGGTGACCTGGCTGTTTCTCGTTGTCCCAGGCTGCGCTCGCCTTGCTGGCTGGATGCTCCGCTGTCCTCCAGCCTCAGGCTGAAGCAGCCTGGGTTTGCATCTACGCCTGCGCAGGCGTCGAAACCCCACGAGTCATTGAAAGCAATGGGGGGCTCGTCCATGAAGCTCTGCTGAAAACTGGACTCAGCAGCTTCTGCCAATCCAGTCTCTGCTTCTTCCTGCTCTCCTTTCTTTTCACACTCTATCTCTCCTTGTCCTTCCTCATCTTTAATCCCCTCTGTCTTGAGCTCAGGCTCTGTGTTGTTGTGACTGCTGGACTCAACAGAGTGTCGGCTTTGACCAGAGGACTCGCTGTGCCTCTGTGAACTTTGAAGACCTCTGTGAGAGGAAGACGAGGGTGGATCTGAAGGGTCAGACAGGTGGGAAAGATGAAAGCTCCCTAACTCAGTCTTCTCCGGGCTTTCAGATGGTGCCCTATCCCTTCCTTGACTTGTCAACCTCTGTTTATCAAGGTTGTTGTGGAGAGGGGAGGTGCCAGGAGGAATGGGGGCCTTATGCAGCTCTGTGTGGAGGGGAGTGCTGCTGTAAGGCTGCAGCTGGGTGTGAAGGGGTGTATCCTGCTTTGAGGAAGTCGAGGTTGAGAGCTTAGGTTGGCACGGGGGTGCTGCAAACACTCCTCTATCTTTACTCACATCCCAACTAGTGTTTCTATTGGAAGAAAAGTCCAGTTTTAATTTGGAAACACTTCCCTGTGTTGGGCTGACGTGGGCAGAAGCTCTGGTTGAACTGTTGGAGGTCCGCAGTCTGTCGTTAGGAGCTAAAGCAGGAGAGGAGAAAACAGGAGATGAGGGTGAGGAAGTGTCACCTCTAGGGAACAGCTGCGTCCTGCACATGCTGCTTTTGGTCTGAGTGGAGCTGGTCGTGGAGCTTCTTCCAGCCTGGACTGGTGTGGACGGGATCAGCCAGGACACTTCTGGAGAACAGTCTACTACATTTTGGTCACCTAAATGACTCTGAGCCAGCGCTGCAGCTGAATCATCAGGACTAATCTCCAAACTACTGGACTGTTTATCCTTGTGGGTAGGTTCAGTAGGTTTCAGGACTGGCTGAGGTTTGATGTGGGTGTAGCTCTGCAGGTTCAGGATGGCGCAAGGGGAATTTGGTGAAGCACTTCGGGAACTAAGAACTACCTCCATCTCCTCACTTGAGTCAGACAAAACTATGAGCTCAGGTTCCTTCTTTTCCTGAGACGAATCAGGAGAAAAAGGGACACAAATACTACGAGAACCTTGGCTTTCTCGCTTCAAAGCATTTGTTCCCTCGTCTCCACCACCGCCCCAGTCACCCGCCTCACCAGGGGACTGACCTGGGATGGGCAGGTTGGATGCACTGGGTGGAGGGCTGGGGGAGAGGTCGCCTACTACACTTTGTGAAGACTGAAGCAAAGTTCTGCCGGACAGTTCAGATAAGGGTTTATAAGGGGACTGGTGTTGTTGCTGTTGGGACTGCAGAGCGTGTGCCTTAGCGAGGTGGGAAGTGGAGGGTGAAGAGGAAGGCTCGTCTTCCTCATAGACCCCCCAGGATTCTGAGAAGAGGCGGCTGTAGCTACGGTCCAGGCTGGGGTCCGGCTCAAGCTGAGATTTTTTCTTTATGCTGAAGCCTGTTGAGATTCTTCTGGGTTCTGTCAGTTTTGTGAACACTTCTTCCCCATCTTCCTCCTCATCTACCTTCTCCTCTTCCTCCTCTTCCATGCTGTCTTTCTCCTCCTCCCTCTTTCTCTGTGTGGCGGCAAATTCATAGATCTCCTCCAGCTCATCCTCATTCACTTTCTCCTCACAGAGCTCCCCGTCGCCTGATGCGAGGTTGTCGGCTTGATGATCTCCTTCCGATTCTCTCTCTTCATGCCTTCCTCTGTCTGTGTCCATGCCCTCTTCGTCTTCATCCTCCTCGTCCCACATAGAGCGTAGCAGCACCATGAGGGCCTGGTCTGTTTGGTTGTTGACATTCTCCTCCTGGTTTATGTAGTCCTCCTCATCCTCCTGAGGCACTGCATCCTCTTGGTGGAGCTCACAAAGCTGCTGTAGCTCCTGCAAGTCAAACCTTAACAGACAAAAAGAGACGAGAGAGGAGTCACAACACTGAATTCAACCTGAAGAATGTTTAAATCACCTTCATATACATGCTCTTGAACTTGAGCTATTATGAACTATTCGGTAAAACCTGAGCTGACTTTATTTACTGTGATTATGGGACCACAAGTGAGACAACAGAAATGTAGATACATACATATGACCACAGTAAAGCAGTTCTGGTTTCTTTACAATGCTCAACACTTTACCCTGCTCAGCATAAAATACAACACATCTGATCAAAAACCCAAGGGTCACCAAATAAGCTTGACCAGAGGTGGACCAAAACTTTTTATTTTTTAAGACAAAATGTGTATAAATGCATAAAAACCTGGACGCCAGCTCCAGCACATGAGGACAAAGTGATGCTGGGATGGCACAGCGGGCTGTGTAGAGATACTGCAGCAAAACAAACACCGCCTGTCCCGGGACGTCATTCATCAACACCCTCTGGGTTGCAGGCATGCCTTCCTCCTGCACCCCAAAACCACTTTCATGAACCTGTGACAAGAGCAGAGGAAGAAGGGGAAAAGATGTTTGAATGTAAACCTGGTTAAAATGTCAAATTTAATGAAGTAAATATTTATGTGACAGACTTTAGTCTTTATATCCTTTTAGTACGTCCTCTTCCACTTATACTACATTGCTTAAAAAATTAGGGGAACACTTAATCGTCACAGTGTAACGCCAAGTCAGTTAAACTTCAGGGACATCAATGTGTCCATTTAGGAAGCACAAGTGACTGTGAATCAGTTTCACCTGCTTTGGTGCAAATGAAAGTGACAACAGGTGCAACGAAGAGGCAAAAGCAAGAAAACCACCCAAAAAGGGAATGGATTTACACTGTGGTGGCCACAGACAGTTGCTCTCCTTATCTTTCCTGACTGATTCTTCTCTAGTTTTGTGTATTGCTAGTGTCCTTGTCACTACTAGTAGCATGAGGCGGAACCTGCAGCCCAATCAGGTTGCACAGGTAGTCCAGTTCCTTCAGGATGGCACATCCATCATGCAGTCTCAAGAAGGTTTGCTATGTCTCCCAGCACAGTCTTAAGAGCATGGAGGAGATACCAGGAGACCTGCCGTTACACAGAGGAGAGCTGGACAGAGCCATAGAGGGGCATCAACCCAGCAGCAGGACCAGTATCTGCTCCTTTGTGTGAGGAGGAACAGGAGGAGCACTGCCAGAGCCCTACACAATGACCTCCAGCAGCTACTGGTGTGCATGTTTCTGACCAAGCTATCAGAAACAGACTCTATGAGGGTGGCATGAGGGCCCGACGTCCTCTAGTGGGACCTGTGCTCACAGCCCAGCACCGTGCAGCTCGACTGGCATTCGCCAGAGAACACCAGAATAGGCAGGTCTGCCACTGGTACCCAGTTCTCTTCACAGATAAGAGCAGGTTCACACTGAGCACATGTGACAGTCATGAAAGCGTCCACAGACGCCTGTGGTGAGTGTTATGCTGCCTGTAACATCATCCAGCATGACCAGTTTGGCGGGTGGTCAGTGATGGTCTGGGGAGGCATATCCTTGGAGGGTCGTCACAGACCTCTATGTCATAGCCAACAGTAACCTGACTGCTGTTAGGTACCAGGATGAAATCCTCAGAGTGATTGTCAGACCTTACGCTGGTGCAGTGGGCCCTGGGTTCCTCCTGGTGCAGGACAATGTCCCGCCTCATGTGGCCAGAGTGTGTAGGCAGTTCCTGGATGATGTAAGCATTAATACCATTGACTGGCCCTCTCGTTCCCCTGACCTAAATCCAATTGAGCACCTATGGGATGTCACGTATCGGTAAGTTCAGCACCCTTAAGTACCGCTACAGACTGTCCAGGAGCTCGCTGATGCCCTGATCCAGGTCTGGGAGGAGATCCCCCAGGACACCATCTGCAAACTCATCAGGAGCACGCCCAGACATTGTCTGGAGTGCATACAGGCACCCAGGGGCCAAACACACTACTGAGTCACATTATGCATTGCTGTGATAAAAGTCACAGAAGTTGGGTCAGCCTGTGATTTTAATGTTTTACTTTGATTTTCAGAGTGATTTTAAATTCAGCCCTCACTGGGTTGATTTTGGTCTCCATTGACCGTTGTAACGTCATTTTGTTCTCAACAAATTATACACTGCATATCAGTAAAGATTTTCATCTTAAATAATTCATTTATCAAGACCTGATGGGTGATTGAAATGTTCCCTTAATTATTTTGAGCAGTGCACATGTATGATTGAACAGCAGTCCATGAAAATAGATTTCCACATATGAAACAGTCCTGAGCGATGGTCAAATAGTCTTTTTTTGCTTAGGAAGGTTCCTAACTGAGTGAAATGATCCAGAAGTATCTAAATGACAGCCACGATGAGAGCTGGTCAAATTTTCGAAATGCTAAGGAAAGGAGCTTCAGTGTTTCCTTTCTTTTCTCCTTTAGCATACTGGACCATTCTTTACAAAAGTAGAGGAGATAATGCCGTCCCACAGTTCCTTATAGCAGTAACATTTAAAAGTGGCCCACGTCATTAACATCTGCTGGACTCTCTTTTCCTAAGTCTTTTTGAATTCTCCTTCACATCTTTCCTTGACCTCATGATGTTTTCCAGTGAGTTTAAGGAAAAGTGGTGAGGAAAAGACACAGGACATAATTTCTTTTTTAACTATTCATCTGCAGCCTTGGTTCATTTTTGCAGGGTAGTGCTTTGCAGCAACACACACACGCTGATAAATATTACCATTTCTGCCAGCAGGGGGCATCGAGCGTACATCATGAAGGAATGAGCAAAGTAGACCTCTCCACTGTCCACCTGGAGCTGCAGGTCACTGAGCTGAGGGTTGTTCACCATGCTGCTCAGGTCTGATGCAAGTCTGGACAGCGCCACCTACAGAGAAAACACCAGTGGGGAACACTGGGGTCAATGCACTGCAGCATTAATACATAAAGGCACAAAGTGTGCACAACAGACAGCACATACCATGTGACATAATGGTGTCAGATGGGACAATGTTTTTGTTGCAGTCGTGTAAAAAGTCACACAAAGACTTACAGGACTGTGATGCAGAGACATGCATCCAAAAAGACAAGAGACACACTACAGAAATGAAGCTGATGAGATGAGGTTAGAAGTATGAAAAAGATCAGAATTCAGGATGCAGGTTGAAAATGTCAGAATTATCTTGAGTACGAGTGCTCTTACTGATCGGTGGCTGCCTCCGTCTTTATCTGCCCCTGTCTGATCAGTCGTCCTCCTTGCTCGTCTGTGGGCATCGTCTGAATGTGTGTGCGTTGTTTCTGGTAGGAAGCCGCTCACACAGAAGTCATTCTGCTCCTCTGACTCCTCCAGGACGAAGCCGCTCAGACGGAGGTTTGTGTTCTGATTGACACTTTTGTCTGTGGGAACAAAGACAATCAGGAACATGAACTGATGACCAGTAAGTCAAGTTAAATTGGAGTTGGCGAGTTACTCCGATGGGTTACAACAGAGTAGGGCTGTGCAGTGTATTGATGTTATATCAATATCATGATATGAGACTAGATATCATCTTACATTTTTATATCAATATCATAAGTGTTTTATTTTCCTAGTTTTTAAGGCTGCATTACAGTAAAGTGATGTAATTTTCGCTTTTCTGTTATTTGCCTTCACCCACTTGCTGATGATTATTTATCTAAAATCTCACTGTGTAAATATTTTTGCAAAAGCACCAATAATCAACAATACAATACTCTCTCAATGTCAATATCAAGGCATTTGGTCAAAGATATCTTAATACTGATCTTCTCCGTATCGACCCAACTCTATGACAGTGTAGCAGTATACTTGAATTCAAAGGCTGAAATTTAACAAATACATTATTTTACAGGGAATTCACTGTAAATACATATCAGGTTTTACTCATTTTCACCAAAAACTACGCAGATTTCTTAATCAGAACAGAGCAGTTAAAAGTGATTTTCACCCAGATTTTATTTCCCCCACATGTCCAAATGTTTTTCTGTGTTTTCTGTTAGCAGAAGACACTGAGAAATGTAATCCTCCTGTGACAACTACAGCTCAGAAAAAAAAGGTTTCCAGATATTCACTCCCTTTAAATATTTAAAATAAACCCTGATAAATTCAATATTTTGTGGAAGGTAAAAAATAAAAACAAACTTCAAAGATCACTAGACGTACTATATATACAAAATGATACATGACTTTGAAGCAACATATTTTTCGGTTTACTTTGCACATGATTATTTGAAACGTAAGTGACTGCTCGTTGGAGGCTGCGGTATGAAAACAAACAAAGCAAAGATTTGGGGGCAGGCACTTAATCCATAGCTAAGGTTTAATAAAGACAATAGACGGACAAATATTTTCTAATATAACCAAACTAAGGCTATCATTTCTACATCTGCAAGAAAAGAAACTGTAAAGATGGATTTTGTAGTTTCCTTGAATGCAGGTAAACCAGTTTTTTGTCTTTCTGTGCACTGAAATATGTACACAAAGTTGCTTTATGACACAATTTGTTTTCACTTTAACATTACAGCAAGGGGTGTAAATCACTAGTTCTGTCAATATGATATTCTATTGATTCTCTGGTAAATGATGGGACATTTGCTGATATCACAAATCGGCCACAATACGATGTTGATTGAATTCAATTCAGCGGTCTACGATCGATACGAGACAATACTGTAAGCCCAATTTTAACACAATCGGTTACAGAAGAAGCTGCCAGCCCTTTCTATTTTGCTTCTGGTCATAAATGATAAAAACAACAAATAAATAATTGTAAATAATTCTAACTGGTTGAGTGCAGTAAAGTTTACTTTAAACTGACTCCACTAACATTCATAAAACAGAACGTGGAATAAGTTAGCCTTCAGGGCTCTCTGCTGGAAAGCCCTTCCTGGAGAAATATTTTCATTTGAACCCGAACCACAATCTTTTTCCCTAAAACTTCAGGACTATCTGGCTTAAAGCCCTGAAGGCAAATCTTCTCCCAGCAGCCATAAACCATGAATTGCAAACACATGTGTGAGTGTGTTACCTTTGTCAGGGCCTGAAGCAGTGGGACCATACTGGGTGAGGGTCACGCCATCTTCGACCAGCTCCATCAGGTCCATCAGGAGTGCCCGGCCTGTCCCTGGGGTGGAGACAGCCGTCATGGAGGTGGAGGCCGTCTGGGAGGAGGACTGCAGGATGGAGGCCCTGGTCCCTGTGACAGGAGTTCCTTCACTCACAGGTCGGAAGGAAGACTCAGGCTTGTTGACGGTGTTGGAGGTGGCTGCATCAGTCTACAAGTGGAGAACACTATGATTGATTTGATCCACTGGCAGCAGTTATTGATTTATAACAAAAAACACAGCATCTTCCTTTCACAGTTTCAGACACTGTGTTAACCCACCCACAGGACAGAGCTACCAGACAGCGTGTGGTTCTCTATCTCAAGTGGTGATTGATAAATAAGAAAGACAGAAAGAACAACAGCTCAACATTCAGTCTGATTTAAGCTCCCCATTCACGTCAAACAAAACAGAACAAACAACAAAGTACATAACCATGTCTTTTGTCTCTCACCGTCGCTGTCTCCCAAGGCGTGATGAACTCTCTGAGCTCTGGAGTGTAGAAATCAGACAGACTGGTGTTTGCTCCGTCCAGCAGTTTGCTCTTCTCCCAGAGGGGGGCAGCACCATTCCAGCCTGGCAGGCTGCTGGGGCAGCGGGTCGGGGTGGGGGGAGACGGGGCCCGGACTGCGTAGGAGGAGAGCAGAAACTCGTTCCTGCAGCCTTGCCAGAGCCGCCTCGGCATCCTGAACGAGGAGGAGAGGAAGAGGACGGGGGACGGCGCCCTTTTTCCTCTTTCCACGCCCCTTACCTGCACCGAGAGGAGCAGAGGACAGACAGGGGGTAAATGAGGCATCTGAGGACTTGAACAGAGCTCAAGTATTTACGACATAATCTTTAAATAATTAACCAACTAAATTAAATTTAGGTAGAACTGAAAATAAAACCACTGTGATCTGAAACTAATTATTTGAACAGTTTGTGCTTTGCATTTGTGTTGTGGTGTGTACACTGCTTCAGGCCTTGCCAAAGGTAACAAATACACAGACACACAACACACAGACTAAAATATTTGTTCCAGGGACAAAAAGAAAACATGAAAACTGCCTCTACGGGTTTAAGAGTTGCTCAAATTAAATACAACAGACTCGTAACTTAAAAAGGCTTCGTAAGAGTTTCAGAGCACACTAGACTTTGGCTCCTTTATAGTTAACATCCATTCATTCAACCATCAGCTTCTGGAGCTTCTTCCTCAGTGACACTTCAGTTGAGCGGGTGTTTGCTGACAGAGAAGCTTGAACTTGGATCTCCACAGTTAAGAGGACTGTTACTTCCTATAACCTCCCTTATCGAAATGTGTTTCCCACTGTGGCTTACTTATGAGCTACTGAGCACACCACAGTAACAAATCTCTCAGTCTTAGCAGTTTTAGTTTATACCACAGGCGCCTACCAGCTATCACACTTACTGGTTACTGGAAACTTGTTGTTGCACCACTTTTGGCTTTGAACAAGCTCCCCTAGTGCTGCATTACAACAACCAGCAGAGCCATCACACAGCTGAAGCTCACAGCATTCACTGAGAACAATTGAGAAGTAGCTCTGAGTCCATGGTACAAAACCAGCATCAGTTTGATTTGTGTGTATTAAACATAGAGCTGCAACTATTATTTTCATTGTCAATTAATCTGATAATTATTTTCTCGATTAATCAGTGAGGTGTTTGGTCTGTAAAAGGCCAGAAAATGGGGCAAAAAATGTCAATCAGTGTTTTCCAAAGCCGAAGATGACATCCTCAAATGTCTTTTTTTTGTCTTCAACCCAAAGATATTCACTTTATTGTCATAAAGGAGTAGAGAAACCTGTGGAAAATCACATTTAAAAAGCTGAAATCTGAGAATTTTGACTTTTTTCTCTTAAAAAAAAATACTCTAACCAAATTATTGACGACTAAATTAGTTGGGATTAATCACTGCAGCTCTAATGTAATACACCAAATTCCTGTATTCTGATTTATTCAATCACTACCATGGACAAAGACAGGAAATACAGTGGTATCAGAGTTGATACGTCAGATACAGCAGACAGTTTGTTCTGGCTCATCATCATCCTCACCCAAAATTATGGATGTAAAGAACAAAAAGTAACTTAATCAAAACAAACCTGCTTTTGTATAATTATATTGATAATTTATTATATTTAGAACATTTTCAAAATGTTGCATAAAAGCATTAACACACCTGTGTGTGTGCTACACGGTAAGATATAACACTCCCTGCTGTATGTTACCGTTTCATCAAAAACCGTCTTTGTGTTGGTATAGTGATGTTTCTGTACCTGCATCTGGCCTCCACTTCAACGCTGGAGTCATGGAGACGTGAGGGGCAGCAGTTTGTAACTGCCTCTCTGACTCCCTGTCGCTCTGCTGCTGTTGTTCCAGCAGAGAGGAGGACAGAGCCAGGGCCACCATGGTGTCTTCGTCCAAGGGTGGAGTCTTCTTCCTGGGCTTCTTCTTCGCTGGTAGACCCGGTTTGGATGGGCCTTTTCTTTTAGTGCCACCAGTCTGTGAGCTGAGGAAAAAAAAATAGACAAAGGGTAGAAAAAGGGAGTGATTAAACTCTTTAAGTTCTCTATTCTGATGTTAGGTGATAGGCAAGCTACTTCTATTATGGGAAAAGATTTGCAAGCACTAAAACATGATCACGTTAAGTTCGACATTCCCTGTCTGTTAATTGGTCTGAAATCATGCAGCCTTTAGATCCAAGCTATCAGAGAAACTCATCATCAACGGCCAAAGCAGAACATCTCAAAAAATTCTTCTAGAGCAGGTGCATCAATTATTGCCACTGACAGTAAGCCCAGAGGTGTATTATGGTACCGAGGCTGACTCACACTGTGTTAGCAGTGGGGGCACTCTGGGTCTCCTCAGTTTGTCTCTGCAGAGCCTGCAGCAGCACAGCCGGAGCGACGCCCATTTCTGAGGAGCAGCGCTTGAGGTGGGCTGAACGACTCTTCTGGGACTTGAACTTCTTGCCACAGATAGGACAGTCGGGGACACCAGGAGGTGGAGGAGGGGGGGCTGGGGCGCTCTCTTCACTCTCATCCAAACACCTGCAAAGAGGAATCATTCTCAGTTTCAGTGTATCTACCAGTCGCTCATCTATGACTTGCAGTCAAAGTGAAAGTTCATTTTACTGTTGCACTTCACTCCGGATATGAGCATGAGTCAGATGTCTACAATGTAAATGTCCAAACCTGTTGAGATGCTGCGTTCGTCCATCGGGTGTCATATGTGAGAGATCTCTTTGGCAGATCTGACAGAAGAAGAGGCCTCCGTCCTCCAGGTCCACTGTCTGGGCTTCTGCCGCCTCCCTGTCCAGCTCCTGCTGCAGCCGCAGGGCCAGGGCCTCATCGCTGTCCTGGGGCTCATGGTGGAGACCTGGGCTGAAAGACTCTGGAGTATCTGGGTACAGAAGGGAGGATGCAAATGCAGATATAAGGAAAGGGTGTGCTAAAGTCACATTTGCTCTGGAGATGGTATTTAAATAGAATTTTGTGACTTAAATATACTTATGTTTAAAAAAAAATCCAGGTGTATCTATTTATCATCCATACTGGTAACCTGTTTTTGTTGTTTTATACATTGTATATACACTGGACTGCACTGTTAGCTAACTTTTATATTTGCTATATTCATCCATCCATTTTCATCTGCTTATCAAGGGCCGGGTCGCAGAGGCAGCAGGCCAAGAAAGCACCCCAGACATCCCTCCCCCCAGCAATGCTTTCCAGCTCTTCCTGGGGGACCCCGAGGCGTTCCCAGGCCAGATGAGATATGTAATCCCACCAGCGCTTTCTGGGTCTGCCCCTGGGTCTCCTACCTGTGGGACATGCCCGGAACAACTCCAATGGGAGGTGCCCAGGAGGCATCCTGATCAGATGCCCAAACCACCTCAACTGACCCCTCTCAATGCGGCTCTACTCCGAGCTACCTCCAGATGTCCGAGCTCCTCGCCCTTTTTGGCCGGTTTTATCCACAATCTCATTCTTTCAGTCATTACCCAG
This sequence comes from Cephalopholis sonnerati, assembly GCA_019142605.1. Classification (NCBI taxonomy): domain Eukaryota; kingdom Metazoa; phylum Chordata; class Actinopteri; order Perciformes; family Serranidae; genus Cephalopholis; species Cephalopholis sonnerati. Next base: position 18,239,818 of record JAGQAX010000003.1, read on the forward strand.
AGCTCATGACCATAGGTGAGGGCTGGGACGTAATGGACCAGTAAATCGAAAGAGAGGGAGTTCAAGTATCTCAGTGTCTATTTGCTATTTATTTTTGTTATACATTTGCTTTTTCTGCTATGCTTTTTAGTCTTGTATATTGCACTCTTTGTATCTGCACTCCTCCAACTCTGTATTGCAACTTCTGCACAGCTTGGGATAACAAAAGTTTTATCTTGTCTTATCTTATGAGCTTCAAAAGAGTCTGAAATGATCACACTATTCTATCCGAATAAAATTAACACTGCATGTTTTTCTCTGCTTGGCTTGTCTACGTTACGTCTCATGATGTTCTTGTTAGTGAATGTCTTCTAAAAGCACTAATAGTCATCTAAATGTTGCCACATTAGCACTGTTGGAACATGTGGTCAAAAACATTAATTCTCACAAGCTTATACTACCATGTCAGCTGTGAGTACAGTTTTCGTGTCTTGCATGTGACATCCAGGTGCATTAAAGGCAGACAAATATAAACCAAATAAAACAAGGATAAATATGACCTACACAGAGGCGTGACAAGACAAAACAGCTGTATTATTTCAATCATGGATGATGATGACATATGTTTGCAGTCTTTAAAAAGCAGGGAGAGAAAACCACATCTGGATTCCCTCTGTTCACATGGCAACAGTGCTGCATACTAACAATCTGTGCCAGGAGCATCATGTCATCTCACCTTGTCCTTGAGTCAGAGGTGGAGGAGGAGCACAGTCGTTCTCATGGATTGTTGGCTGGCTCTTGTCCTTGAGCACCATCTTCTGCGGGCTGACTCTCTTGAACTGTTGCATCCTGTGGAGTACTTTGTCTTTCGCCGACAAACGTCTCTCAGCTCTGGGTCCAGCTGCAGCTGCTGCTGCTGCTGCTGAAGGCACCACCGACGACGCACCATCTCCTGAATCATGTCCAGTCCCCCCACAGAGCACACGCTCCTCTGCACCAGTACAAACAGGCTGGGACCCAGAGTCACCATCTCTTCTGTTATTTCTCCTCCTCTTGTCTCCATCGCTTGCCTGACTGGAGGGCTGACGCTCTGCCTTCCTCGGCTGTCTGGACTCACCTGGTTTCTTGCGGACTCGTTTCAGCAGCTTTGAGCAGAGGTCTACAAAATCCTGATCTGAGTCATCCATGATAGTGCACTTTGTCTCACATTAAAAGGCCATGCCAGCATGTCCCCAGCTGTAAGGATCAGCCTGCAAAGAGAGATGGTGTAAGTTGGAGTTCACATTGTGTTTAGAGATCATCAAAGCTCCCTGTGACTGAGGGGCAGTTTAATTTACTCAAACACAATAGCAAGATTTAAGAGCCAGCACTGCTCCTTTGCTGCACAAGTCAAGGAAAACAGCTGAGACATAAACTCAAATGTACAAAATTATGTTAAACTTGGGAACATTACTACAAATAATGTCTGAAAACGCATGTCTGTAATGGAAACATCAGTTAACGTTAGATAAAAGCAGTTAGCTAGCTAGCTGGTCATGCTAACACTTCATCCTCACCCAGGTTTGATGACTTTACATTTCAGTTTTAATCGTCCGCCTCATCGTAGTTCATTCGCGAGTCTGTCGCGACGGCGAGTGTCGTTTATTTTAAAATATAAGAAGCATTATGTGTCAACTACATGGCTAATAAAACAGACAGCGGGGTTTGTTTTTATTTTAAAAGCATTACTCCAACCGCTTCATGTTGAGCTTCCGGTCATGTGACTGTAACGGACCAATGCACAGCGCGCCATTTGGGTCACGTGACTGCAAATAACATGCAAATTCATTAAAAGCATTGATCAAGTTTGTTTTTTATGGAGGCTTGGACAAGGTAACATTATCCTGACACCTCTTACAGCCACAAATGTATAGCTGTGAGAAATATTTTTGACTGTGGCACCTGTCACATTGTGTATATTATCTCAAATGTTAAATATTTTAACTGATGCACAGCCCTCCTGTTTTCATTCCTCAGAATAGTCCCAGATGGGTCTGAGAGGGTGTAACTGAAGGTATGACCCTTTGTGTTCTACTCACTGTACTCAGATCATTTCAATGTCTTTCTTAAATTTTATAATTTCAGGCTATTGGCAATGTCTGTGACTCAACTGAGACAACCACTGCCAGAAGTATCATTGTGTTTTAAGACAGGACACACACACACAAACTCCTTCCATCTTTACTGTAACTATCATGTGTTAGTCTGCAGTTCAGACAGGACTGAAGGCTAATTCAAGTACCTCGTAAAACATTAGTTATGGAAATGTTCTGTGCTTCTATCCCACCTGAAAGATCCTTGCAAAGCTTATGACTTGACTCATAATAATTATGACTGTTAAGCTTTGATAACTTAAACATGTAGAAACATTCAGAATATTGTTTGTGTTTTCTGATTATTATATATATTGTTTCATTTCAGTTTTTTAAATTATTGTCAATAATTTTTTTGTTGTATTTTGACAAGGTATTCTTAGTTATAAGCCTTTACTTGAGATATGAGCAGAGCTGCCATTTCTTAATGCTGTACAGTGGAAATGGGCGACGATCAAATAAAAGTGAAGTTAACAGGTAAGATGTTTACACTCCATCACATCCCTGCTGGTAAATGATGCTTACTTAAGTAACCTTATTTGGTTTCTGAACCCCTAACCCTATCTGTAAATAACTGCATCACTATTCCTACACTAAGCTAAAAAGTCCCCTAACTGTGATCATACACTAATCTGGAACAATATCAGTCCTATTCACACAGGACTCGTATTACCAGGGGACCACAAGTGATTTAGAAATTAACCCTCCATTTATGTTTTGTGCAGTGCATTCACATGGGATAAGCAGAGTCTGTGTTTTACTCGAATTTACTGACGTTATCCCCCAGATATGATGCCTACAGTCATTTGTAACTGCACACACTGCTAGCAGTGATGAACAGTATTAACCAAACAAGCGACTCTGCCACACAATGTCATCACGCCATCCACCGCTTCATCTGTTGAGATTTTGCTCTTCTGATGGATTTGAGATTGCTCCCTCAAATGGGTCTCCATGTTGTGTAAAGAGATGAGTCTCCTGCTCCCAGAATGGTATCAAAACTTTCATTTGGAACTGCAAATGCAGCATTCATAACTCTTGAGGCATGGAGAAAACCAAAAACAGATGCCAATTTGTACGGGACTAAAACTATCAAATGACCTCTGTATTTGGCGAAATATGTTCGGTGATTTATGATGGAATTTTTACTTGACAAATTACGAACATGACAGATTTGCACAAGATTAACGAACACAGACAACGTCTGCAATTACTACGAACTATTTAAGGGCCCCAGGCAATACTAGTAACAAGTAACTCACCCACATTTTCAATCTGTGGAAACTGAGATGGAGAATAGTTATAATAATCTCAAAAAAAAATTCTTGTCTCAAGAACTGTTATTTTTGGGCGGAAAAGTGCAGACGCTGGGCTTCAACCAGATTTGTGGGACACTTATCTGGAAAACGAAAGTGCAGAGCTGAAACAAATGAACACAAAGTAGCACACACACAGGAGTGATGCCTCATTATTTAGTCAACAGAGTACTGGAGTTCTTCTGTTGCACACAGTTTATTTAACAATATGGTATATAAGTAAGAAATGAGTCTTTTAACCAGTTTATACAGTGATTTCATTCTCTCTTCCTTATATTTATAGTATTTTGCTTAATAACTTGATTTACAATAGGAGAAAAAGTAAATCCCCCCTAATTCAAGTTTTTGTGAGAGAGGAATGAGGGTTGATAACATTTAGTTTTCCTCAGGGTGAATCTCAAACGAGCCCTTCATCCCTAGATAACACACAGCTTAGTGTAAAATTTAGAGGATGGGGCGTCATCAGAGATGTGGCCTACAAACAACCGGTGATCATTCCACCTCAGCTTAGGGGGCTGGTCTCTTTCTCACACTCTCTTTACACTTTACAACATTTGTATGACAAAAAAGGTATGACAAATTCTTTTTAATGTCAAAGCAACAATGTTCCACACCTGCAAGACAGATTTTTCCAAATTCCAGGCCACTGAGATGTAGGATGCAGTCCTTGTCGTCTGTGTTTGTGAAACCAGTCGGAGCTGTAGTTATTTTAGTGACTGTGAGGGTTTGTGTCAGTGTCTTCATGTGCGCCTGTATACATGCCCGTGTATACACAACCTGCCGCAGTCCGTTTCCTATTTCAATACAACTGAGTGCTCTTCATACACACAAAGAGGAGGGGAGCGGTCCCTGAACGCAACGTCTTGGAGTAATGGTACAACACTAGATTACAATTGCCAGGAATGACAGCTTGAGAAGAGAACGAAAACCTGGCCCAATTCCCAGACAAATTATTTTACAGTTTCAACACAAAAATGCTTTAAGTTTCTTTTCCAAAGGTACAAAATAAAAAGATATGAATAATATAATGCAATTGTACATTTTCTTAAAAAAAAGAAAAAAGAAAAAAAGAAACAAGAAAGGCATGAAACCATACCAAAAACAAACCAAAAATAAGTTGAGTATTGAACACATTTGGTCTCAACCAAAAAATATATTCTTTGTGATTTAAATTTCATTTAAGAAGCAACTTGCAAATCCCTCAACATCTTAAGGAAGAAATACCCCTCACTTGGGTTCAGGAAACAATTACATTCCCTCAAAGTGTTGACTTTTTTTTGTTTTTTTTTTCCTCGACCAAATTTTCTTTTTACAACAGTTGAAACTTTTTACATGTCAGTACAAAAAAACGTTCTCAACCTTAGAAAGAACAAACAAAGCCCTCTAACGGGATAAAGAGTCCGAGGGGAAACTAGGAGGAGGAGGAGTGGGAGGATGGGTCCCTGGGAGAGAGATTGTGTTCTTTAGTTCCCAGCTGAAATGCTACAATCCTTCCACAAACTTCTCCAGAGTGTCCCCTGTAGCATCTCCCACCATCCCCAAGTCACTGCTCAGCCCCCCTCTGTTGGGCGTGTTAAGCTGCGGTAGCATGGCGCTTTGTTCTGGTGTCCCCAAGTGTCCCTGCTCCATGGACCCTGACAGCGGGCCCCCCAGTCCCGGGTGTGGGGAAGCCGAGTGGGGTGGATGCGGGTGCTGCGGTGAGGGCTGGGGCTGGTTCTGGACCTGCGGCGAGGGACTGGAATGTGGCCGCTGCTGCTGGGGCTGCTGTTGCGAGGGCGGACAGGGGGACTGGACTGGCGCAGGGGAGCGGACCTGGTTGTTGAGGGCGTTGGCTAGTGTGGACTGGCCAGGGAGGTGGGCGCCACCCTGGGGCTGGCCGGCCAGCAGGTGGGTCTGGGGGCTCATGGGGCTGGGCTGGGCAGGAGAGCCCATCTGCTGCTTGAGGACGGCCTGCTGCTGCTGGGGAAGCTGCTGCTGCTGCTGTTGCTGCTGGAGCATTCGTTGATGCAGTAAGTTCTGGGTGGAGTCTATCCCCATGCCGGGCTGAGCCATCTGAGCCATGGGTGGGAGCTGGCCCATGGGTCCCCCAGCGGCTCCTGCACCTGCCTGCATGGCTATCTGCTGCTGCTGTTGCTGCATGCGGAGCTGGGAGTACGTAGCTGCCGTACCCTGCGCCTGAGCAGGGAACTGACCAGGATGGCCCTGAGGCATCACTCCCTGCTGTTGCTGCTGCTGCTGTTGTTGCTGTTGCTGCTGTCTTAAGAGCTGCCGACGGTAAAGCTCCTGGATCTGGGGGTTGGTGTTGTGTGCTGCGTTTATGAGCTGCCCTTGAGCCCCTAATGCAGCCATGCCCTGCGCAGGAGGCTGCTGAGGCTGCTGTGGGGGCATCCCCGGCCTCTGCACTGCCCCTCCTGGCATGGCCATGGCTTGCATTGTTGGCATGCCGGGCTGCTGTTGCTGACCTGCTTGCTGCGGCTGGTTGGCATGGTACTTGGCTGTTCGCTGTTTGATGAAAGCAGCCATTAGCTGAGGGTTTGACTTGAGGATGTTGAGGACTTGCTGCTGCTGCTGGGGTGAGCTGGGAGACTTGAGGGTGCGCAGAAGGTCCTGCAGGGCGTTGGGTGCAATAGCACCAGGTCTCTGGGGGGTTTGTGGACGGGCACCAGGCTGCTGTGGAATCAGCATCCTTTGGCCCTGCTGAGGTTGCTGCCCTGGGGCCATCATGGCTCGCTGCATGGTCATGGCCTGCTGTGGGGTCTGGCCTGGGACAAGGCCCGGTTGTTGTGTCTGAGCTGCCTGCATCGGCCCTGCAGCTCCAGGCCACTGCCCTGGGGCCATGCCTGGTTGCATGACCTGTGGTCCCCGGGGCCCTGGCACCATCTGCATAGGTGGCTGCATTGGTCCGGTCATGCGCTGCTGCGGCTGCTGGGGGTTCATGGGTAAGCCGTTCATGTTGACACGGTAATTCTGCTGGTTCTGCTGGGCCTGTGCCATCATCTCGATGTGCCGTGCCATCTTGACCGCAGCAAGGGGAGGCTGCTGCTGTAGCTGCTGAGGTGGCTGGGGCGGCTGGGGAAGAGGGGACTGCTGCTGGTGTAGAGGGGAGGCCTGGGGCCCAGGCTTGCCCTGGGACACTGGTGTTTGAGGCTGGCCATTGCGGGGTGCGTTGGGAAAAGAAGGGGACATGACACCTGCTGAGTTGGGGGTCTGCGGCTGGTTGGACAGCGGTTGCTGGGGCGTTTGAGGAGTGTTGGGCTGGGCATGGGGGGTGGGAGTGCTGGGGGCAGCTGAAGCCGGTGGGGACGGTAACGGCATGGTTCTGCCTTGCATGGTGGCCATTCTTCTCCTCATGAGCTGGGCCTGCTGGAGCCTGTGCTGCAGCTGCTGCTGGCGAAGCTTGTGCTTGATGTTCAGGCAGAACGGGACAGGACACTTGTTCTCCTGACAGTGCTTTGCGTGGTAACAACATAAAGCAATGAGCTGCTTGCATACAGGGCAGCCACCATTGGTTTTGCGCTTGCAGCCCTTGGTGTGCTGCACCACTCGTTTCATCTTCTGGCAGGACGGCAGAGAGCAGTTGGCATTGCGACACTGACAAGCATGGACCAGGGACTGGATGCAGCGTTGGATACTTAAGCGCCGGCTCTCCTGTGGGCTCTTGGAGGCCTCTCCACTCTGGCTGTTGTTGTCGTCGTCCAGGCCAAGGCCCCACTTCACCATCTGGTGCTCGTGGCCCTTCACGTTGTAACAATTAATGCACAGATCAAAGTCCTGCAGAAAAGAGCAGACGGGGACACAGTAATTAACATGAGTCTAACCAAGTCTGATAAACAGATTTGTTAAAAGTTTCACAAATGCACTCCTGCTGTTAAGAATAATAGTATTTAATGTACTTTATAAACATAATTCCTGGTTTAACTTTGTCTGTCCTAGTCTGTACTTTAACACTGACAGACCTCATTATCATTTTAATTTTATGACACTGCGTGATTCTTTCAAATTCAGACACAGGAGTTCTAAAAACACAACACTGCATACTAATAGCAGTAACTCACCTCGCACACAGTGCAGTGCCAGCGCGTCTCCACATGGTGCTTGCACTCGTTGCAAGTGTAGACAAAGCGGTCCTGTCCTTGGTTGTGCAGCTCGACCAGCATGCACATGGTGCTCCACTTGCACCTCCTGAGGGAGCTGAACTCCCAGTGTTTGTCCCTGGCCAGAGTCAGGAAAGCGTCGCGGCCATCCATCAGGTCGCAAGAGAGCATGGGGTCAGGGTCAACGATGGGCGGCAGGGTGTTGGCCATGGGACCAGAGTGGAGGTGGATCACAAAGAACACCTTCAGCCAACAGGGGAAAAAACACAGTGAGAGTTAGAGAAGCACAAGCCAAACTGAGACAGGTGTTAACACATTTAAAAACAAAATCAGTGTTTGACATTAACTGTTGCCCTTCTTCACTATCAAATACACAGATGTTCATAAAATGCCCATTTATCATCAAATCTGCTTTCAAAATAGGATATAAACGACATAAAACAGCACCAGTCTGACCTCTTTGTGCTTCTCCATGGTGGCATAAAGCTTCTGGGACAGATCATTAGCTACATTCGGCATCCCAGGCTTCTTCTTATTGGCTCGGCTCACGCTGCTCTTGTTTTTATTGGTCTTCTTGTTGTTCTTCTTCTTAGCGTTTTTGCTGTCACTTGGGGTACCCTGTGAGGGATAAACAATGACAAACATTAAAGAAAAACAGCTTATGAAATGATCACACCATGCTGATTACTGACAGAGAGCTGTCGAAGTCGTCCTTATTACAATGAGGGTATGGGTTTTCTTCCACTTCCCACATGTTCTTCATCTGCACTGTTGCTTTTTTTTGTCACCTTGATTCAACTTCTCATTAGAGATCATTAAAATTAATCAAATCCCATTCAAAATGTGTTGATAATGATATTTCAAGTGCAAAATGGCTGTCAAAGATGATAAAACATGATAAAAAAGTGGAGTTGTGAATTCACATCTGCAAAAATCAAACCATGACACAATGTTTGCACCTCAGGAGTTTCAGAGGCAGCTGTGTTCTCCTCCTTCTTCCTCTCCTCCTCTTCCTGCTCCAGCTCCTTGATGCTCTCCTCAAGCACGTTGGGCCAGAAGTCGCCTTCGAAGTATGGCAGCTCGTTAGCGCTGGTCAGACGGTCCTCTGTCGCCTGTTTGAAGATGTCCTGAGAGGAAGACAAGAAAACGTGAATGATTCAAGATATTTAAGAAGTATTGTGTTTTCAGTAATCGTGCACACTTGGCATTTACATGTTTAATGTGTTTGGCTGTTAATACCGACAAAGACGCCAAACTGTTCAGACTACCGAGTGTTCACATAGGATTCTACCAGGATACTCAATCAGGAACCTAACGAGACAACGCTTGTCTCCCTTTACAAACTAAGTTTTGCAAGCACATGTAAATTTGTCCTTTGTTATGTTTAGAAGAAAATTCTTTCTCCTTACCTTGTAGTCATGCAGAATCCTCTCTGCAAAGGCTTTATCCAGCATCTTCCTGTACCACTCCTGCAGCCTCTTGGGCTTGGGGATCTTCTGGTCAGGAGGATGGCAGTGGAAGATGTAGTCATCTCCTTCACTGGGCGGACATGCCCAGATGTGGCCCTGGGTATACCTGCAGGCAAACAGACACATGTAACTAAATCCCACCAGAAAGTTCACTCCAGAGACTTCCCTCATGTTATATCTCTTAAGATGTAGATGAAGAAGGAGTATTAGAGCAAGACTTACCCGAGTTTCTTAACGTATTCTAGATAGCCGATGAGGATCTCGTGGTACACTGCTGTTCGTAGAATCCGAGGTCTGAAGAAGTGAATACTGTCAAGGTATGATATGTAGACCCGTCTGCAAAGGAAGAAGGAGGGCGCATTGGTCAATTTCACACATAAAAAGTACCTCAAGTGCCAGTCCTTTATTGACATGTAGTACGTACCTAGTGTTGGGGAAAGGGCACTCAGAGCCATACTCCTGCACGTGCATGCCAAAAAAGCACACGTCCACGCCGTCAATCTCCTCAAAGGCGAAAAGTGCTTTGGTTCTGTAGGGAAAGGTCTCAGGCATTTCACCCGTGTCCACAAACCTGTTGTAATGAAATTAGATCAAAAATTAAAATGTGTCAACAGCTTAATGTAATCTTTAGTTAAGTTGAGATGCAAGAGCATCTTCAAGGTGTGTATAGGTATCAGACATTTAAATTTAATGGTTTTAAGGGTTTTTCAAGACAATTGTTAACCAAATCAACACTGAATTTTTGAACAAATAATCTTTTTGTGATTAAAACATTATATGTCAGTATCACATATGTAGTCCTGTGCAGTGGTAGGATTTAAGTTTAAGTACGTTATTAGAGTGAGTAAGGTTGATCTAGATGGTGCCAACAGATAAGTGCAAGTATAAAGTTAAAACACAGCATTAAGTTCAGTGGTGGGTTTAAAAATTTGTAATATAATAATACAAGTGTGGACTTTCACTCATTTTGACAAAAAAATGAATTAAAAAATAATAAATGAGAATTGATCAAATTTTTGCAGCAATGAAGATTTTAAGACCATTAAATTCTAAGGTCTAAGAAAAGTGTAAAAAAAGACTTTTTAAGGACCTGCAGAAACACTAGTGTTAGGATATTCAGTCATCTGGGTGCGATGTGATGTCAGAACACTCAACACAAAAGGTGTGGACTTTGCAAAGCTGAGGATTACACGTGATGGTTTCTCTTACTTTATTTGAGCTGGCTGTAATGTTGTGTTGCCACAAAAAAAAAACTCTAATTTGACTGTATTCCCTAGGTCAATAGGTCTACAATACAGTACATAAATGTTTCATAGGAACACTTTAAAAGCCTTTTTTTTTTTTAAACTTAATTGTGACCATAAAGGCTTCTAGGAAACAAAGGTTACGAGCTGACAAAGACGTTCACTTGTGTGTCTCTGTTTTTAGCGACACCGAAGAGCATAATGCGACAATTCAAGTCGAGTGGCCCCTGAGTCAATAAAAAGCAAACAGCCTTAAATCAGCCAGCCTGAAGATTAACAGGTTCTTGGACGACAGCCTCCTCCCTGCAAGGATGGGTCGAGCGTCGCAGACTTTGATCTTGTGTGATGAAACAGTGAACAATCCTCTGAGGTACTCAGGGTGGGTGTGCACTCCATCTTGTCACACATGCAGGTTCCACAATCACTCTGAGTGGGTATAAACGCTTTATAGAGGGCATTCAGCTTTGTGCGGCAGGGACAATAAAGAATAAGCTCAGGACAAACATGAGGTGTGCCAGTGCATCTACAAATCTGAGAGGGCGAGACAGGTATTCAGCTGTCTACAACGTTATGGCCTCCCTCATCTTGACTGTTGACTCTTCGGTTGCTCATTTATTTGACCAAGTTGATAAATAATGATCCTGTAACTTAAAGTATTAAGTCATGAAAATGCTGAAACACATTAAAGCATAGGTCACATTCACCCAGTCCTCCTGTCTTCCTGTCAGTGATGCTCTCACCTGGCTTTCATGCCTGGTTTTACTTCCACTGTTTTGTCGGAGCTCGCCACCACTCGCACAAACACCTCTCCGGCCTCTGGGTGGTTCTGTCTCTTCAAGTATTTATTCACACGGTCCTCTATGTACATTCCCAATCGTGTGGACTGCAGCCCTACAGTGTACAAACACACAGGAGAAACTTTTAGAAATATGTCGATTCTCTTCACTTTCCAGGATCAAAGAAAAGCAGGGGTGTGACACATCTGGGTACTTTACGAAAGTGCAAAAACCTTCAATTTCAGAAAACAATAAAAGCACTAGAACTGATCTATGTGAGACCAAGATTGCTTGAATCTGTTAGCACCATATGCCATAAAGGTCACTATTGTTCTCCAGGGCTACAGGGAAAAAATACCAGTGAAACCACAAGGCCAACATCAAGAAAAAAAAAACAGAAAACAAGGCCGCCACTGCAGGAAAGCCACAGGGAGAGACATATGCAACCCATGTGCAGGTGGAGGTGGTTTATATTATCTTGTGTCTTCAGTGCTTGTGAGACATAACTGCAATAACATGTTGACATTTTGAACACAGCAGAAAAAATTACAAAGAAAACAGATTCAATGACCTGACTTTTCAAATTCAAAAGTACAGAACTGAACTAACGTTTTGCAGAGAACTTGTTTTCCTTCCGTGTTTTTGCACTCTTCTTTAAACAATTGTCACAAATGAATCTGGAGAGAGAAAGAGACAGCCGTTAGACTTGTTGTAATTAACAGACAAAATATATATATATAAAAAAAATATGCGACAGCTATGAGTTGACATCTCACCCAGATGGCCAAATGACCTCGTAGTGTAAGACGCATATCTGGTGCATCTTCCGTCCACAATCTTTACATTCAACAAACCTAGAGAAAAAACAAGCACACAGTGAGACACATCCACAGTTTGAATCAGCTAGAAAGTTCACAATAAATCTTTGTGTTACACGTCTCCTTCCAAGGTGTCCCTGAATAAGACATTTAATCTACCTGACTGCTGCCAAATGGTAAAAATGCAAAAATCTAGCAGCACTACGTCAACAGCAACTGCACTGTCCAATACCTGTTGACGTAACACTTCTGCATGTGCTCTGACATGTGTTTTGAAAAGGTTATTTCCACGGCTGCAGCTACTAATCATTATAATAATCAGGTACTCCACTGATAATTCCATCAATTAATCGAATAAGAAATTCCTTAAAGCACAACAGTAAGTAAATACACAAAAAATAAGACAGGTCTTATATGTGTGTGTGTGAGAGAGAGAGAGAGACTATCATAATAACTGAATGCTGCATCACTCCCCGCCGCTTGGAGACTACTTCACCAGGAGGAGAGTGGACGCCAGCTCTGGAGACGGACCTGAAGTTAGCAGCTGTAGCAACGTAAGCTCAGCCAGTGCATACCCCAGTGCCAGAGGGCCTTTACCTCAACTTGCCATCATATTGATTTATATTATATGCTAATGTTAACATTACCTTCTGCCTGGTCCACTCTGTGGACAGGATACCTTCTGCTGAGGTGCCGAAGTATTAAAATTGTGCTATTTTGGTAGGCTAGGTCGGTTTTACAGCTGTACAGGTTTTCATTTTGTTTCAACTTGAAATAATCTCAAACTTCAATCACTTTCTGTTGTTTTCTCTGGCCTGTCTCTCCTCCCCACCTCTTGCCATTTTCTCTCTCTTCCATTTTGCGATTCTGCGCCATCAAATTACATCATCTGTCCACAGTGTAAGCTCATTGTGTGTCAGTAAAAATGTGCGAAACACACTGCACTGCATATGGCTGTGTGTATTACACAATGCTTTGATGCAAACAATTAACAAACATGAGCTTTAGTAACCAAGTCACTGAAGTTTCATGAGGAATCATTTCAGCCCCAGTTATTTATGTCTATGAAAATTCTCAAACTCTGTTACAGTTCTGAAAACTGTCCGAGCCACGTTCTCAATGGCCATCATTTGTATGAATGTCGAAATCTTAACTGCTGAGGCAGCAAGCAACAAACATCTCCATTCAAGTTTATGTTCCTCCAGTCGTTACACAATTGCAAGCCAGCCAATGCAAGTGTGCCTTTGTTAGAGGATTGATAAGAATTGTACATCTTCTTTAACACTTAGTCACAATGACCATGTACAAAGCAATTACTGCATTTCAAAGAACTAGGAGCCTGTGTTCTGCGATGGAAAAACTCTCACTAGACGCACAGTTCTGACACAGAGTTCCAGGCAGCAGGTGGCGCTGCTGAGTTGCCCTGAGGCCTCGCTGAAGCCAGAGTGATTGATCAGAGAGCTCCAGGGGGAAAATGTGCATGCTGTGCATGAAAAGCACCAACACAAAGCCAGATGTGGGTGACAGAAAATAAGGAACACAGCAGTGGGAAAAAGCAGTAAAATTATTATTCAACACATATGAGACTAAGTTGAAAAAAAGAAGCACAGAGAGAACATGTTTCTCTGTCAGTAATAGTCCTTCCCATTGAGAGGCTGCAGGGTTTGTATCTACTTACGGTTCAGGGTCGAGAACATCATTCTTCTTCCGTTCAAACTGGTCTTTTGATATCATCCTGAAGTGTCAGAGAAAATAAGGGAGAAGGGGGGAGAGGCAGTGAGAAAAACAAGACACACACAAGAACACTGTTCTCTATCTTCAGTCCGAGGCTCTTTGCCTAGGCTCTTTCAAATCCAATGAATAAGAAAAATAATGAATATTAAGTCATAACACCTACAAGTTTGGATTAAAACCATGCAGGCAGCATGTTAACAAAAGCAGGGAGATGCTTCTCACAGCTGGAGACATTCTCCCTTTTTAATTAGAAACCGTGCTTTCCACTGAGGTGTGCTAAGACAAGACTTTGAATATCTATGAGCTGCACAGTTGCTGTTTTGAAGCTGCCCTGGTACTTTGACCAAAAAAAATAATTTGACAAATTTCAGAAAAAGGTAGAAAGTCTCTCCTCACAATATGAATCAAAACATGCACGACTGCAACTTATTTTTTAAATCCATGGCCAGTTAACTTACGTCTGTGGCTGTGCAGGGTCATCTCCTAACGTCACACTCTCCCCCTGGATCTCATTGAAGCATTTCTCACAGAAATGATACCTACAAAAATACACATTTAACATTCAGCACATTCAACACTCAACATTTACACCACTCTGTCTCCAATACAATTGTGCACAAAAAAAAAAACGCTTGTCTTTTGTGTTTTATAACAGAGAGCGGGGAATCCCTGAGCTCCCATTGAGAGTGTAAATGGACTGCGCTGCAGGAGCCTCATGTTGTCTGTCAGGCTGTGCTGTATCACTACTGCTTCTGTGCTGCTCCGCTCTCAAAATGCCCAGTTTAAGTGTGAAAAAAAGGGGCTGCAGTTATCCCGTTTATACAGCAGGGGGCGCAAGGGAACGTGGTGCAAGCAGTCATCTGCTGGCTGCGAGGAAAAGGCACTGATGAGCAACGCTGTATGTGGCGAAAGTGTTATATTTTCATCTGTCATACAAGAGAGGGAGCAGCAACACTGAATTCACTCAGTCCCTGGATAGACGCTGAGCAAAACACAATCAACGCACTGCTTTGTTGTTGTGTGTCGTGTTCTTTTGGGTTTAGAGTCTTGAGAGTGTTCCCCTGCATGTGCAACACTGGAACCTGGCTGTTAATAAATGTTGTTGTGAGCAAAACCATTTTGTAGTCTCATGCCGTGCCAGGACCTGGAGGCAGAGCCATTAAAGCTGAAGCTGTCAGGAGGACACTACTGCCTGGATCACAGTGGTCCCTCTAGAGCTACAGAGGAACAGATCCCAGGCTGCAGGGGGCGGGTAATACGGTTCAAATGGCTGCATTTATTGCCCATTAAAACACTTAATGAACAACTGTGCATGCAAATGTGTGACACGTATAAGATGATTCAGTGAGATTAAAATTCCAGCTAGTGCAACATCATTTTATACCCAATACATGGTCGAGTTTATTACCACCCATAACTGCAAAGATATAGAGGGACTAACACATGCATTTATCCACACACACACACACACACACACACACACACACACACACACACACACACACACACAGGTACCTGTTTTGGTAGCTGTAGTATGTGCCTCCTGTAGGTATGGTGCAGAGCTGCTTGCCATAGCAACAGAGGGTTTGAGGGGAGAACTCGTACTGCAGACACAAACAACATAACAGGTGGTCAAAAAAATTTTAACAAAATCTTTCAATAAATCCTTCAGAAGTAGGAAAAATAATCAGTCTACTTGAGTCAATTTTATTTCTATAGCGCCAATTCAAAACTGAACTTTTCATCAAGAGCAGGTCAAGACCAGCACATTATGTCAAGTTCAGTAAAGTTCACTTTAATTTAGCATGTACATTTTCCTCCTTCAGTGCTGGGCGATGTGGACAAAGTGCTAAAATCTTCAGTATCACATGGTGAAAAGCAAAACTCCTACTCTCTCTGCTTAACCAAATGGTTTTTGCATGATTCACAAAACTCGAATGAAAGAGGTGGTAAGCATGAGTTTTCTCCCTTTTTTAGTAATTTGGCAGCCACATCACAAAATTTATTTTCTACCAGCCATTTAAGGCTACCAGACAAAACTAAATCCCTACTCTACTGCATCTTTAACACGCCCTTCATCTCACCTTCCTCCCGCAGCAGTATCCCAAGCCCTGCATGACAGGGTCGATCTCTGACTCAAACACCTCGGCCAGTTTGGAGCAGTACTTGTAGACACGGGAAGTCTTGCGGTTGTAAAGCCAGGCGTTGTTGAACATCAGCCACACGTCGTCAACGTATTGCCAGGGCTCTTGGTACTGGCCCGTGTCAAGCTTACGTTTTATTGTGGACAGGTCTATTGGGTTCTTAACAATGTCAAAGTAATCCTGGAGGGAGAAGGACAAACGTTTTAGTGTTACAGACCAAAGAGTTAAAACAGTGCAGCTGAATTATGCGGTCCAAAAAAACTGTTGAACATTTAACAACATCCCGTGAGCAACACTTTGAATCATTTCATCATTTTGTTTTCGGTAAAAATATAGTGCACATGAGCTACGTACCGGGATACCCAGAAGCATGGGGTCTACTGGCTGTCTGAAGGGCAGAGACTCAGGGTCTTGCCTGTAGAGAGACTCCAGAGTCGGCATCAGAGCCTGGCGCAACTCCTCAGGCTTAAAGACTAGAAAAAGATCAATGGAAAAGGCAAGGTACGTGTAAGTAATCCAAAAAAGACAAAAGTTCGGGGAAAAGGTTTACTGTACAGGAAAAAAACAGAGGAGAAAGACGGCTAAAATTTACAAAGACAACAAAACAAAGCCCCTGAACACTACAACTATTGGCCTTTAAGTTAACTACAGCAACATTAAATTCAGGCCTAGTTGCATTTTGTTGAACTACACTGTATGTTTTAAATGATCAAATATTCTAACAACTGAAGCATGAGACCACATCAACACCAACACTTGTGTTTAAGGACTATAATTTTATATCTTAATAAATAGGGCTGGGTACTGAACTCGCAACAGATAGCAACCCAATTATGTCGGTACTACAGAGTACTGATTAATGTTAAATCAAATGGTGCCAAAATTCAGTACCTAAGAGCGCATCTGGGTGAGAAATGGGGTTCAAACAGGAAGCAGAAGCCCAACAAAGCGCCTTGAAGCTGGGAAGTAGGCTAACCATTGCAGCAGTGCTGATAGTTTTTGGCATCTAGTCTGATTTTTTCTATTTTATCTTAAAAATAGCCTTGCATCACTGCTGTGTTTTTTAAAATCATATACTTATTTCACATACTTGTCAGTTATGTCTAAACAGTGAGCAAGAGCGATGAGTAAACACACATAAGCAAGCAAACTAAGACTAAGCTAGACGCGTGATTGGAAAAAAGCAGAATCGCTTGTTGAATGGCGTAGACTATAGAGAGACAGAGCAAAATTACATCACCTCTGAAACTTGTTCAAAAATAACATTTCTGTTACAAAAGAGAGGGTAAAGTACTGAAAATAATGGTAATGCTGTGTAGCGGTAACAATTTCAGGTACTGTTATTGGTATTGGTTGAAATGTGAATGGTACCCGACCCAACTAACAAATACCAACTGAACAGTAAAGTGCTCGCTCCATGTTTGTTTCCATGTTAAACGTACATTTAACTGTAACCGAAATGTTGCAGTGGCCTTCAAGTGGGTCTCGTAATTTGTCGAGTATATTCTACCAGCAGGTGCACAGCTCGTTCGCTGTATGTGTAAAATGCTGGCAAGATCAAAGAAGGCGTATAACAGTCTGGACATTAAGAGTCAGTGCCAGACTAATACTGTTTGTCATAATAAGTTTAAGTGAAACTCGTACAAAGTCATGACTGTCTCACAGTTGGCACACAGTGGGTGTATTAACATTACTGGCAATGACGGGAACCCTCTCTGCTTGCTGAGTGAATCAGTCATAGACTCTACACAGATTTTATTCATCCCCTGGCTTCAGACTCACTCTTCCTCCGTGACTGAGACGGAGATGAGGAGGTTGTGCCGTTGGCTCCGCCCTCTTCCTCTTCTTTGGGTTCTGTCTTCATTTCCGGCTTTTTCTCCTCCACCTCCATCGGCTCCGGCTTTTCCTCTGGCTCCTCCTTCTTCACCACTGTCGAAGCTGAGTCTTCCTCAGTCTGCAGGCAAAAAGGCAAATGACTCATTACACCACAGTTTCAAAATAACACTCAGGAGAGTTGGATGACTGGTGGCATTTGTCTCTCATCTGTAAGACTCTGATGATCCGGAGGGAAATATGTTTTCCTTGTGGTAACTTGAAGTGCGAGCTTGTGCGTCACTGAGAAACATTAATGTGTACACCCCTTGAAATCCTCATTCTCTTGGTAATCTTAAGTTCTCAACGTTCTCAAAACAAAGGATTAATTATATGCTTATCAAGTAGCTCCAAGGCTATTCAAAAAACAGCATCAATGTCACAAAATGTATTCAATTAGGCAATGTTTTGATCCGAGTTGAAGCTTTAACTTTTGACCAAAACAAAGACGGATGGAACTGTGGTCTATTTAAATCAATTTTTATGGCTTGGAGTCAGGCATTACACTTTTCTCAAAACGAAGGATGCACAGATTGAACTTTTTTCCACCCAATACAGAATCCAGTATCTTAACTCAAGGTGTCTGTGGATAAGTACTGATCTGACAACCATGCTCTATTTTCCCCAAATATAAAATTTCCCTACATCACTGTGTGGACCTCATTGCAATCATTTTTATGTACAGTGACACAGTGAGACCAGCAGCCTTCATCTGCTAGCTGCAACTAGCACACGAGTCAGAGGACTGAATGAATGTAACTGATAGCTTAAATACAGAACTTTATAATAACATTGACAAAGAAACTGTAGTTAATGTGGATTGATTATGTCATAGCTGATACCTGATCCGCTCGATAAGGCTATATCTGGGACAATACAGATCTGACATATCAGAGCATCACTACTCAAAACCACAAAATTAATTTAACACCAACTTTTTTTTCTTCATTTAGGTTCAAGTCTGTTTGTTTAAATTCATTAAAACACTTGGTGAAGAAGAAGTAAGTTCAGGAGTAAGAATTACATTGTTCAACAACGACAAGACAGAGGACTTCAAATATCAAACATGTTGGGTCTTTCAAATACATTTACAGGGACTAACTAATAATAAAATCTATGGATTAAAGGTCTGGTGTTTGTGGGCATCCATTGGCAGAAATGGCACATAATATTCATAACTATGTTTCCATTAGTTTAAATTCACCTGAAAATAAGAACTGTTGTGTTTTCGTTATCTTAGAATGAGCCATTTACATCTACATACAAAGTGGGTCCTCTCCCACAGAATCTGCCATGTTGTTTGTACAGTGGCCAGACAGGCAAACCAAACAATGGCTGTAAATAGGGCCATTTGCTTTTTTGCGTCGCCCACCGTAGTTCTACACAGAGGAGGAATTTTAGTTCTGCAGCTTCACCTCTAGATGCCACTAAATCCTACACACTGGACCTTTAATGAACAAATATATAAATGGTTAAGTTATTATAGATAGTCACGCTAAAAAAGCTTTATTTAAACTTTAGTTTTTCTACAAATGAAAGAAAGTATGAATCGCTGAAGAGGGAATGCCCAAAAGAGATGAATGCTAAATGTGCACCATTAACTGTTGAGTTAAAGATTAAAGCATGAATCAACGAATAAATGGGCGAATCAGTTGATATAACCCACCTCCATCTTGGGCTCAGTTTTGCCGCCAGCGGCCTCAAACTCTTGTTGCTCATGGTGTGCCTCTGCTTTTACCTCCTGGACAGGCAGGTCGGCACTGGCAGCTGAGGCTGGTGTGGGCACCCGGTTATCCAGACTGGCCCCTGGTTGAGACAGCTGAAACACAGGGGGTGGAGGGAGGGAGCGAGGCGGAGAGAGAAAAGACAAATATGAGGTACTGGCAACAGCTCAATTGTTTTTTTTGTTTTTTTTGCATGCAGGACTGAAACCAGATGACACAGATGAACACCTCCCATACTGATTTCATTTCTCCCTTAAGTTGAAAGATGTAACAGTCCCATTGTGATGGATGCTACCAACAGTAGTGAAGATGCAGTTATCAGACAGAAAGGTGGATGTGGATGGGACGGGTTGGTACATGGCAGTCAGAGGGATGGCAGTTTGCAGGGGAGGGGGGGGTCAGAGTGGAGGGCATGCTGAGAGTCTCAGTCTCACCGGCGTGGTAGGGGGCTGAGGCGGGGGCTGCGTCTGTGCTGCTGCGGGGAGCTCCGCCTGGGGTTGGGGCTGGGTGGGGCGGGGCGGGGTGGCACCCGGGGCTGGGGCAGGGCCAGGGAGGGTGGGGGTGGAGCTGCGGCTGGAGGGCTGGGGGTGCGGCAGGTTAGTGGCCCCCCCAGCCGTGGAGGCGGAGGAGGCAGCAGGCGGAGGCGTGGAGTGCTTTGGGGGGGTTTGGGAGGAGGCTAGCTGAGGGCCCAGCGAGGGGCCAAGTGCATTCATGGGGGGGTTAGCGCTCTGCTGCTGCTGCTGGAGAGAAGGACACACACAAAGGGCAGGCGGACATACGCATACACACACAAGATTAGCAGACAAACACAACACCACACACAATTTGAGGTTTAGAGAGCACCTTGTGATTGACATGAGAACAATTTAAGAGCAATTAGTGCGTAGTATGATTGGTGAGAGTAGTTTGAGTTTTAGTCCCCCAGCAGCTGGTTGGAATTAGCACACCATGGTGGCATCTCTATAAGGGATTGCATTACTGAAAACAGCCAAACCAATCAGTTGTCAGAGTTGGTTTACTACAGTTTCACACCCCTCGCCTGTCGTCATGTCTCACCTGGGTGACGGCAGCCTGTGCAGGTGGCTGGCCCATGCCAGGCCCCACGGTGACATTCATGGCGCCCGTCGCAGCAACTGCAGTAGATCCTGGAGGGAACTGGGTCTGAGCCAGAAATTGACCCTGGCTGGCTGTCTGGCCTACCATGTTACCACCACCATGTCCGGCCATCATGCCCTGGGCCTGGGGCATCCTGGAGGGAGACATGCCCATCTACAAGGCAGGAAAAGATGGTGTTACTGTGAGCACTGTGGCAGGGAGTTTCCACTCACCAAACCAGGAGCATGATGCGTGGCGAAGATCAATCACATTACTGGCATTCCAGCTTCATAATAAGGCAGTGATGGTATACAATGTACTTTATCCATCTATGGTGAAGGCTAAATGAGAGTGCTCGTGTTTATGGATGAGAGGCTTGAGCAGTGTGTGTGTGCGCATGTGTATGTGTGTCACTTGTCTAGATTTCATTCTCTTTCAGTTTTGTAGCTAATGTGTAAAACGCTAAAATAATTACTAGTATAATAGATTCTTGGTTATTGTTACAAAAGCAGATCAGGCTAGTGTTTTCTTTTAAGTGCTCTGCATGTTTCGTCACACCTAGTTAAGGATGTCCAGCAAAGCCATGAAAAATCCTGACTGATGACATGATTTTGTTTTATTTCATATATGATTCAAAATACTCACTAGTTGAATTATTAAATATATCAAACTATTAGCAGGGTAATTTATATTAGCTTTAAATGATACTGATTATTAACGGGACTGTTGAATGACCACAACTATGCATGCCAACTAGAACCCAACTGATTTACCAGCAAAGCTTATTATTGGCCGATTTCAGCTCATCACAGACAGCGCAAGTATCAAAGTATACGATACACTGACCTATAGGCAGCAAGAAACTGATGCACAGAAACGTCACAGATATGTTTAGACAATTCAGAAACTGAGTAGACCTACAATGATTAATCGATTGGTTATCGACAACTAAATTAATCACCAGCTAATTTGATAATTGCTCAATCTTAGTTTGTTTTTGTGAATCTTTGGGTTGTGACCAAAACATTAAGGATTTCATCTTGGGCTTTAGGAAAAAGTGTTCGACATTTTTCACCATTTTCTGACATTTTAGAGACCCAACAACTGATCAGTTTATTGAGAAAGAATCTTCTGCTCAATAGATTTCTTGCTCACAATTCTTTAATAGTCAGGAGTTCTTTAGATTATCAGACATGTTTGGGGCTTTATGCTGAGCATTAATTTATTGTTCAGGACTTTTTTTGACCCTCAAATCTCAAGAAATTAAATGCAACACAGCAGAGCAAGAAATAGTCTGCTCTTTTCCAAACAAGTTGCTTGCTTCTACCTACAGCAGGCCTTTTGCATTTCACATCACATGTCCACCTCGAGCAGGGACTTGTCCTTCTTAAAATTCACAAGCTCATGAGCTGTCCAGTTGACTACATTTTTAATAAGCCTGAGGCAGCTTGTGCAGACAGAGTGTGAATTTACCAGCAGGTAGATGTTAGGTCATGTTACTTATATCCCTGTGTGTGTTTGTGCATGCGTGTGTGTGAGTGTGTACTGTGATTTGCGTGCCCCTGCACCCCTGCCCTCCTCACCGCTGGGACGGAGCTCATGTTTATTTGCTGTGGGTGGTTCATAGGCGATGCAGCTCGGGCTCCGATTGGTGTCTGGGATATCTGGGCGTTGGGCAGAGCCATGTGGTTGAACTGGTTGATTCCTGTACAGAAGAGTGAACCCCAATGTTTGGTAATGGACAAACACAACTCAACAAGGAGTGCTGAAACACGATACAATGCCAAGATTGTGTTTAATGTTTGTAATTTTTGTCTTCAGGTCTCTACATAAACTTTAAGGTCAAGCTAAACCTGCTAGGTTAAACATGTGGCAGTTTTCAGGCAGCTAAAGCTACACAGGAAGACCTATGCTAAGGTATGCTTATGGCATCATTTAACACTGCACTGCTTTTCACATCATCCTTAGTTTAAGTGTTCTGTTTCACTGACACGTTTCTTTATTCAGACTTACAGATCATGTAGCTTAATATCTCTCCTTTTGTCTTAAACATATTTACTGTTCCTCTTTGTTTCTTCATCTTTCACACATTTGTCCTCTTTGTATCTAAATCTGAAAACACTATGTGCAACATGCAACAACCAAGACATACCTTGTGAAACCTGCATGCGATTCATGATCTGATTTGGCATGTTGGGCAGAGGAACGGGTCCATCTAAAAGCAAAAAGAAAAAAAAAACATTGAACCAAAAGGGCCCAAAGGGCTTGAAGAATGACATAACCGACTGTAATGAAAAAAGCAAAAATGAGTCATCATCTCCACTGCATGATTTTCCATTTGATGAATAAATATTCCAAACTTTTTTGTGAGAATACAAAAAAGTCTAACAAGATAACTGGCTGGATGCAGGTCAGCTGTCTGGAATTTAAGAAACCTATGCATCATCATATCTACCTCAGTGTAAATTATTTAACAGATCTCTTCAAGTTGAAAAATCCCCCAAATTGTCCCACAGTATTTACTGGTACCAGTATGACCCACCCTCATGCTCGGTAACATGTAAACTTGACCATACAGCTCTGCAGCCATGATGAATTCTTTTTAATAACCAAGATAAAAATGTATGAAACTGCATCAAACATCAGGTACTTTGTGTATCAAGGACACAAACAGATGTCGAAGGATTCCAACAGTTGTTTGAAAAACATCCAAGGAAACTTCAGGATTTTTGAGCTTTTACCTAAAACGCTGTAAGTCTGTACTCACTCTGTGGCCTTGGGCCAAAGGCACTGGGCGATGGAAGGCCAGGCTGCTGGGTCCCCTGGGCGACCATGGGTGCCTGGTTGATGATCTGCTTCTGTAGCCTTGAGCGCCTCTTCTCCTCCAGTTCCTTTTGGATTTTATAGATTTTCTCAGCCAGGAAGTGATAGTACTCATCCTGGGGGGAGGGAAGGGGGAGGTGGAAGGAGACTGTAACTTGACAAACCAGTAAGAATACTCTGTATGTTGACTGTCTTAATGAGGTGAACATTTCAAGTTTTTTCCTAGCTGCAGCCCGTTGCTGAAAACCTACCCGGCTGTTAGCTGACTCGTACATGTCCCCCTCCACCTTTCTGGCGTAGGCCACCAGGTTCTCCATTCGTCTGTCCTTCAAAGCTGCCGGGTCAGGGGTGGGGAATATGGCTTGTACTCTGTCACAGAAGAGAATTTACAGCCATGAAAATCTCTGACAATTTCAATTACCACACTTCAAATCTTTGCTTTAAAAATCAAGGTTAGAGACAACAATACAGAGAGATTAACAATCATTCTCAAACTGTTACAGCTCTCCAGAAGGCAGATTGCACTTACAGTTTGTGTACGAGGTGATTGCGCAGGTCCTGAGTGACGTGCTCATGCCACGCTTTCCTGGTGCCTGTGGCAGAGATGGGTGCTGCTGTGGGTAAGTTGCCCATTGAGCCCACAGCTGACCCGTCTGACAGCAGCTGACTGTGGGTGGAACAAGAGGATGGTTAAGACAGTTACACCTTTTATTACTGTGTTTTATAAACAGTGTCTATTTTTTAGGCCACAGTGCTGTCATACTCTCATAACAGCATCAGATCTAGTAAACCTGTAGTTTCTACAGAGCTACATTAAGCTGCTACAAAAAAATGTTTAGGGTCAAGAATGCAATGTAGGACTGACTTGTTAGTGTTGAGTGTGTTGGGAAGGGAGTCTGTGTGCAGGTTTGTCTGTTCTGAAGTGGTCACGCCCAGTGTCGCACCTCCAAGAGCCATCTGGTTACCTGTGAATACAGAATGCTGTGAGAAAACAGCACCGCCTGGATTTCAAAATCAAGCTCACAGTATACAATGTGGCCACCACGTCTTCAACTGAAGGGTACTCTTAACAACAAAAACATACTAAACTAGCAGCTTGACAAAAAACACGTAAATTTCTATTTTTCTTGCCTTACAATTTGGAAACTCAAATAGTCAGAAATCATTTACAAACATTATTAAACCTATGTAGGAGCCTTGCAGTTGGGTGTGGTGTGCTGTGTCTTTACAAGTCTATCAATACATGCATGCATAAATTTGAGAGAGGACCCAATATTATAATTTCTTAAAGTGCTCATAGAAAATACATGAATCTAATCAGACTCAGGGTTTCCCCACACAATCATTTATTTGTGGCGGCCCGCCACGATAACAACATCTGCCGCCTTGTATTGATTTATCATTTTTGAAGCTGGACCGTTCATTAGGAGTGAGCGATGTACATCGTGTTTGGTTATTCATTGCACCCTCTGAATTTAGTCGTCAGCTACTGCCACACATAGATTCTAATTCTGTGGGAAACACTGAGGCTGTTTGGCTTTACCAAGTGCATTGATGGGTCTCATCTGCTGTGGAAGCTGTTGTTGCTGGGCCTGTGCATTCTGTGCGCCTGCTGTCTGTCCTGGGCCCCCAGGGGCCCCCCTGGCCTGGGCCTGCCCAGTGGCCTGGCTGCTGTAGGGCAGCCCAAGTGCCTCGTAGGCTCTCTGCATGGAGCTGGGGTCTATGGGGGCTGAGGTATTGATGGTGGGAGCACTAGGCTGGCCCACACCAACTGAGGACATGGGGTTCTGGAGGCCCGTATTGGGGGAGCTCAGCATGGCTGGGGAGAGAGATAGAGCTGTGAGTCCAAAACACTCAAATACAATCATCCTGAATACACTGTCAGAAGTGTGATATGTTGACCATCTTGCTGACTCTACTGCTGCACCAACTACAGTACACAAACAAAACACAAATGTTGATACTGTGTGCCAAGCCCAAAAAACAAAAAAAGAATCTGCTTTGGTGAAAACACAGCAAACACACACAATACTTAAAACAGGTAGTACTGTAAACACTTGCATACACACTTTGACCTCTGCCAAGATGAAGTCACATGGCAACATGATACAGTGAAAACATAATGTAAGGCTAAACGCTCTAAAAGCAGTGAACTGAATAAATGCATAAATCCCTTCAGGGGACAGAGAATTAGCATATTTTTCTGGGTTCAGGCTTTGGTCGGGCTAAAAAAGCTCTTAGTTTGCGCAAAGACAAAAATCGGAGGAGGCAGAACAAAGAAATACTGCTTATGTTGGCAGGAGACACACAAGCCTCGGCGTCATGTTCTTTAACATGTAAGCCAACCAGGGACAGACCAACGCTGGAATGCTTTAAGTGATGAAAGATGCTGAGCAGAGTGGTGAAGTAAAGAAAAAAAACAGAGGGGGAACAAAAATGTGAGTAAAATTGTAGAAGTAACTAATGTCAGTAATCAAGAGTTACCAGAAACTAATGTCCAGCAATCAGAGAAGAATCAAAAAGATGGCTGTGCACAGAAGAACAGACTGTGAACCCGCAACAACAGCCACATGAAGGGAGTGGAAAAACAAATCAGAAAGAAAAACAGTTTTAGTATGAGGCAGAGAGAGTGTCAAACTCGGCTCTGTTCTAGTGGGGAGTAGCAGTTAACAGCCCAACAGCCAATGGCTCAGCGGGACACCTCTAGCACACGCTCTCTGTTTCCTCCCTCTCTCCCTGCATCACTCTCCTATCCCTCCTGTGTGTCAGATTACAAGACCAGCAGGACCACACTCTCACTCACTGAATGCGTTTAGTCATTGTGGAGGAGCACAAACCTAGAAATAAATTGCCTGAACGGTCAAATATACAAACACTCTACACACAAACATCTTTGGCTGGCTTCAGGAAAGCCACAAGCAGGTCTAATTCTTTCTAAGGCTGTCACTATGGACTGCCAGAGCTCCATATACCAACATAATCTACCGTAATGACTGACATAAAGACTGAGGCCTTTGTAATACGAACACAGAGCTTGCCATGTCTAGATGTCCTGCTTATTCAACACACTCAATGGAAGTAATTCAGCCTTGTGTTTGGTGTCTGTGGTGACGCTGAGCGACTTGACAACGGTCAAGCGACAGCAGGCCGGAGCCTGCTAGTTGTACTTACGCTGCTGGGTGCGCTTGTCGCTGGCGTTCTTCAGCGGCAGGCAAACGGGACAGTCGTGTCGTGTGCAATTTTTCCAGTGGGAGATGATCTGTCTGGACGACGCACAATGAGCCACTGCAGAGAAAAAGGGAAAAAAACAGAGAAAGAGAAACAGGGCTTAACATCTTGATGCTGATAGTTTGCTGAATTTGGTCACCACCACGGATTGGCAATATCACTTGAAATCATGATCATGACTAAGGTTGTGATGCTATTGATTTTTTCTTACCACAGTGAAAAAGCAACGAGTCACTGCAGTTTGTTGGTTACCCAATGTGATGACAGTAATGATGTCATCACCACGGTAGTTTCACGTGACCGCCATATTGCGGTGATACGGTTATTGTTACAGGCCAAGTCATGACTGTCGCATTTATCCTGGAAATTACAGATGAAACAACCTTTTTCTGGTGTTTTTTTAACTTTTACCTAAACCTGACCTGCAAACTGTCAGCTTTATGCATTAGGACTAGCAGTGTGTGTTTTTGAGACAGAGTGACAACTGGGTGGATTGGGGGTGGGGGGTGAAAGGTGGACTATTGCAAGCAATGTTGAGTTATTAATCATTTGTCACTTTTTGACCTGCTGGCCGGAACCTGTGATATTTATGAATGAAATGACGGCAGTAAGCCCAGGGATGTGAGCTGATAGTGTTCACTGACGGTGGCAAATCTTCACAATGACATCGACAAACTCTGTCTCTAAAAAGGTAGGCCTACCACTTCACCTGTGTGGCAGCCTACAGGTCATTTAGTAAAAGTGTAAAATTAACAGTAAAATTAATTATAATTGTTACATTTTCCATTACAATAACTGTCATCAGCACCACTGCAAACCCTCGCCCCAGCTCAGTGGTTGGCGTCTGACAGCCATTGGTGTTAGGCCAATCGCTTATTAGCCAAACCCAAATAGAAGGTGAGACAGATGGACACCCAGAGCTAATGAGAGATACCAGAGAAACGAACTGTGTATGCCCAAAACTCAAAGATCCCAAGTTCAGCTCACTGCACTAATTTCCACTCTTGGAAGGCTGTTGGGTTTGGCCTGGTGGAGAGAGAACCTATACTGTATTTTCTGGTGCGTGACTGAGCAAGCTGAGGCGCCTGATTTCATCTGTGGCCATGCTAATGTGCAAGCAACTAATCTGACAAGACCAGCAGGTAAAATCAGCCTTACACGCCGCCTGGCACTTATTAATATTACCCCACGTACAACTACAACCTGGCTTTGGGATAATGCACAAATAAACACAATTAAACTTGTATTATCTTTTTAAGAACACCAATAATATTGACAAAGACTCAAACATAACAGGGCCATCATGTTCTTGGCTTTAAGGAGATTCAAAATGCAGTGATGAACAAAGGAGATCAGACTGAGGACCAAAGCCAAGTCAAGCACTAGTTATACTGCAGACTCCACGGTCCCTTTTTCATATCCATGTTCTGGTTTGGCTTAACTCAGTGTAACTTAGCGTGTCAGCCGGGTACAGCAGGGATTTGCATCTACACAGGACGGCTACCTGCTTAAAGGTGTGTCCGTAAATGGCGACGTGCTTGTAAATGTAAACCAACAGAATGTTTCTCTGTCTGCTCTGCTTACTGTGGTCAGAAACACTTTTGTATTGTTGTCAGTTTTTAATTTTCTCTCGGCACTGCACCAACGTATACCGCATGCCCAAGGTCTTTTCGGCTCGCTCCAAACAGCAAGCGGGGCCTGTGTTTCATCTGCAGACCAAGAGCTTGCCATCCTCTTTTCTCTTTGCTTTTTTTTTTTTTTTAAAGACACAGTTGAAACCAATGAAGTATCTGCAACGTGTAGCAACAGCAGCAGAGGATATTTAAACATGCTGCTGAATTGTCACTGAATGTTGACGCTTAATAATAATGATTAAGCCCACATAGCCTAACCGAGATTGGCCGTTCTTTGATTTGACTCCGGAGATGGTCCATCTGAGTGTGATTCAGCACAACTCATGCATTTAAACTGATAATTAAAACACAAATCAACACAGCATGGTTTCACTCAGCATGGCCAAAAGCGCCTATGGAAAAGCCCACAAACAGACATCAGATAGATCTGAAGTTCTTAGAGGTGGTAACTGTGTTGGGAAACAAAGTCTCTCTCTCCATGGGCATTTCATTGGCACAGAGATGCAGTGATCCTGGGCCAGAGGAAATGAGCTGGCATGCAGGGAGCTCAGATATAGACTCCTTCACATTTAACACACCTTGGTCTCAGAGTATGTTTGGCTTGAAATTTAACTAAAGCATTTAAGTCCAAGGCCAGAGCAATGACATAAAGACAAATTTAAATGAGAGTAGATTGAGGGGAACTTTTCATTGAAGCAGTTCTGGTGCTGAAACAGGAAGGACAGGAGCAGAGGTCAGAGGTTCAACAGCAGACACAAACACACCATATCGCCAAATAGTGAGAATTGGTGGAGAGAGGTACAGCAGATCTAGCTAACAAGTGGGCAAGCAAGTAGGAGGTGAGTGTTGTGTTGTCTGAATAGATGGAAATCCCTATGTGCCAAGTCTGCATGAGGCAAAACAAATGGTATGACAAGGAGTCATGGGAAAAATATGCCTGGTCATGGCTGGGCAACTGCCATTAAATATCAAAGGAATAAGACTGTCTACAAACACAGATAAACAACAACATGTAAAAGACAGCAACAATTGCAGCCGCAGCGACAGCTCCGCCTCAACTCACTAAAAAGTGTTTTCTTCCCTGAGCCCAGTGTCGGTTTACCTTCTCTGCAACAAAAGCGCTGCATATTTACACGGCAGCAGCGTGACAAGGCACTGTGCCATTATTCTGCGCTGAGCACTGCGCATAAGGGGTTTTTCTCTGGTTGCCGAGAGCATAAAAATGTTCGGCTTGAGGTAAAACGCTGGGTGTCAACTTTTTACCCAACCGTCCAACTTAAGTGGAGAAGGGCAGGACAAACAGCCAACCAAAAAGACCATCTGTTACATCTTACATGTACAAGAGCTCAACAACAACAAAAACGGAAGAGAAATATGTTACATTCTGTAGGATATACATTTATATATCAAAATCATGAACCCACATAGACTCGTACTTTGAAAGTTTGAGGTGTATCATCAGAGATTATCGCTTCACTTTTAATTGGATTTAATTTAAATGTTATAGAAAGGACTGCGTGTGTGTCATGAAGACCTAACTTAAACATGACTTAACTACATGTTGCATCCAGCCAGGACATTTTTCCTCATCTACTGATAATACAGTCCATTATGACTGAAGGTAAAGATTCAGCCGTTAAAACCATCTTGCCTACTCAAAATATTATAATTTCTGCATTCGTTACATTTTGTTATCAACATTTAATCTTAACTGCCCACTCCCAACACCCACTGAACCTGCTGAACATCAAGGGAATCCCCATCTATGTTGATGCCATTTTTAAGCACGTTCTTCCCCCTCATGTTATTATCAGTTTTCCATTGCTTACTTGTTTTACATGATGTTGTAGGTGTTAATTTCAGCTGTTGTTATCTAAATGTAGTAGGTGTAAAACCCTTCCAAACCATGCCTCAAGGTTATATGAACATTAGGGGTGTGATAAATTATATATTCAATAGTTTGGAATTTTTGAAATAGTGCTCTTAATCTATATACTACACTATTTTCAAACAGCCAAACACAACTTTTGCTTAGTCTTTTTTTAAGTAGAGTGACAACACCCCTTCACTACAATAGCAGGAGTACTCTGACTGACATGAAAGTGTAGTGGCACAAAAACAAATGGTTGGAAATTCAGTTTGAAGTATTGGCATGTATTGGTCATTAAGATTCATTTGTTAATGACCGTTCAATGCAAACTGACATTTTTTAGTCCCAGCTATATATTGTTGGGCAATCGTGTGCAAAAGAGAGCAAAATATTGCTATACCTGTGATTTCACAAGGACAGTAGAATTTTCTAACTCTGTTTTCCAAGTCTTCTGCGACCAACTCGCAGCAGTAAAATTTCAATAAGCAAGACGGCACTTAGTTTTCTTTATTGTCATTTTAGAAATATCCATGAGTGCTGGCTGTGTGATTTAAGCGACATCCCAAAACGTGTCATTCAGATGTCTCTTCACAGCTAGTTTGAAACAAACTAAGTTGGGGATTTTAAACAAGATCAGATATCAAATGGTTTACTACGTCGCGACTGCCATGAACATCAATAAATGGCTAGAAAGAACTCAGTTTATGTTGTCATAACCCTTTAATAATGTGACCACACAGCAGCAAAGTCTCAATCAGTAAAAAAAAGGGGTGTTGACTTCTACTAACTTTTCAACCATAAAATCAAATCATCAATTTGATTTTATTACTCACCCTGGCAGGACTTGCCAGCCTGGCAGTGGGTCATGTGGTTGAGGACGTTCTTCATGGTGCGGCAGTGAGGCAGAGCGCAGGCCCTCACCTCCCCGTTGGCCTGCTCCCGTCGCTGGCACTTGTGTGCGTGAAGCAGCAGGACCAGCTGCTGCTGGATCAGCTTGCGCTTCTCTGGGTCGGCTGTGGGGCCTGCCGAAGGCACTGCCACACCTCCGCCGCCGGCCAGTGGGAGCATCGCTGCCTGCTGCTGGGGCTGCTGCTGGAGCTGCTGCATGGTTGACAAAGAAAACACAAATGTCGGAGCTGTAGTGGGTTCAATTAATTTTTGCTGGCGCTGCTGTCAATACCGCAGCTGTAGATGGCAAAGTCTTGACAGTCACGTGGTTGTTAAGTACAAAAAAAGTCTGATATTTATTGAAGAGCTGAAAAAACTAATTAAATGATACACAGGAGAGTACATATGTCACCAATCCTGAGAATATGTCATGATGTGCCAGCTCACTTGATCATTTTTCCCCATGTGCCAATACCAACATGTTCACATTTCTATCACTTTATCTGATGTGAGACATGAGATATAACTGTTAAAAACCAAGACATTTTGTCTTTGAGTGGTAAATCAGCCTCTGTATTTGTTCAGTAGCCTTCAGGGCTGTCCCTCTGGCATTTTCTGAAGTTATAACATCCAATTGGAATCACATGTAGTCATCCCCTGTGTGGTCAGAACTTATGTCAGTGTTTTTTAAAAGTACTGTTAATAGTTTTTTATTATCAAGAGAAGGAAAAAAGGTCATTGGGGAAATATCGGATATACTCCTTTTTGTCTCAGCCCATTGGAGGGGCTTGTCGATGGCTGTGTTTGATTGACAGCAGCTGGCAGGCAGCCAGAGTGCTGTGTAGCGAACGGGAGACAAAGTAAAGAAACCAGCACTGTTGGCTTCATGTCTTGGGCAGACAGTGTGCTGTTAATGGTTGCTCATTAAACAAGCTAAGGAAAGGACAAGACATGTGTTCATGTTTGTAAGTTAGATAAGGAGATTTGCTAATGTATGTAATGTAATGAAAGCTAATGGGTTTGTTGCTCAGAGTCTGTGGCTTTTGTGTAGCATGCTGTCGTCTGGATCAGTGTGTGTCTGCTGTTCTGCCTGTGATAGACTGCTAAAGTTACTGCTTTATGCAAAGTTTGATTAGCTGTATCAAAATAAGGTCACATAGAGAGATATCGATATTCTCTCAAATTAATGCAAAACAACATGAAACCAAAAAAAATTCTAAAATTATAATTTCTTCCCTTTGGTGTCTGACTTCCTTTCCAGCAGAGAACACATAACAAGTGACTGACAGAGCAGATATGTGTGCTGTGGCAGACTAAAAAAATGCTATACCATTTCAGATTTTTTTTAGTTCTTGGCGATTGTCCAACCGTTCAACAAAGTTACATCTAAAAGAGCAAATTAGTCACCCAATTACCGTCTGTCAACTAGCAATTATCAGGAATCAATTCCCACCAATCAAAGCAAGATTTAAAACGTTCCACAAGTTCTGTTATAACTGAATGAAAATTATAATACAGCACGTTCAGCTTCAACAGTTTTAATTGTGGAATATGGTTAATATTAAAACACAGATTACAGATGGAAATTAGCATGTCCATTGTTTAAGTTGAAGGGTTGGACACAGATTTGCAAATTATCAAGACAGCTTAGCATGAGTAATAATCACTTTCAAAACTATGATTATCATTTTAGCCCCAACATTCTGGCCACTTTAATAGTGGAGCAATGACTTTATTTTGTCAATAAACTGGTAACTCTGAAATATGATACTGAAATTGCACAGTATATTGGTCATACTTCCATTCATGTGCGTTCACATGTGTCTATTAACATCTGTGTTATCTGTATGGTAATGTCTCAATATGTGAAACAAGCACTAACCATGTTTGGCACGCTAGTGACAGCGGCCCCTTTGAGCTCACTGGGGAAGGGTGGCAGACTGTTGGCGAGGGCAGCCTTGTTCTGGAGCTGCTGCTGAGGGTTTAGCTGCTGGCCTGGCCCTGTGGCACTCTGACCGTAGGACTGGGCCCCAAAAGGACCCCCATTGCTGCCCAGGCCCATCTGGAAAGACAGACATATGATAATAAAAGTTAGTAGAATAATTTAGCAGCATTAGTTTCACAGACTGACAACACAATCTCATTTATAGCCCAGAATCCTGTAGGGCCTGATTAAGAGCTTGGTCGAAGAGGTTGTAAATAAAATAATTAAAATTTTAATGTGATTTGTGTCTCACTGTCCCATCAGGTGTTTGTCATTTAGTCTTTACATCTGACTACTTCCTGACTAGCAGCTAAGATCTATCTGAAAGTGATGTGGTATCATTAGCTAAACTGAGTCACACTCAGCACTGTTCCTCAACAGCAGACAGGCACTGTTTACTATATTTTCAGAAGCTTCGATGTTATGACGGATTATGCTTTACTTGGGGGTTATTATTCACCTACATTTGTCAAAACAGCAAAAGCATGCCAATAAAGGTTCCGCCTTCATTTCAAAGCCAATTTGTCGCTACAAGACCCCCTCTGCCAATGCAGGCCTGATCATAACTGTGCCAGGATGACTGGGCTTGGTTTGGTCTAAACCAGTCCATACTCTGGCACGCTGACAGCTCAGCATGACACCGGCTTTTGGCAGGAGGGACTTCTACAGTCCTTGACTACAAAAACATTCCCAACCTTTTCTCCTACTCCTCTGCTGCCAACTCCCTTCTCTTCTCAAGCTAGTTGGTAGTAGATTTTACAAAGAGAGGAACCACGAGAAACAACATAGTGAAAAACACGTTAACATTGCAGTAGGTAGGTTACAGATCCACCTGATAAATGTGGCTCTTTCTTGGTAAAGTGTTTTTTCCTTTGGCCACTTTGACAGAATATCACAAAAACTTGGCAGTAGGGCTGTACCCAACTCAGAATTATGTCAGTCGAATTAGATTTGGCTGTTCAATACAAATATTCAACTATTCGCTCCTTTTTTCATATAGAGTTTGGAAAATTTGAACAGAGTGGTTCAGAGGCACATTCAGTTTCACAGTGACACTGACGTAATGCAGTAAACAAGTGAACTACACTAACAACAGAATGGACGGAAATGTGCAACAATTTTTTTCCAACACAGTATATCAAACAAAAGCCAGTGACTGCATGGTTTTAAGTTGTTGTGAGCGATGAATTCACCACTTCTAAGCACAGAAGACAGAAACAGAAGATAATGTTATCTCAAGAGTCTGACCAGACAAAGCCTCTCCTCCTCCGGGCAGCTGTCTCCATGTCAGCAGCTGCTTTTACCAAAGAGCAGCAAGATTATGGAGTGCACTTACTCTGGAACAAAATCTGGGGACCAAATCGTCGCCAGAAGTACACCGCACACTGACTGGCAAAAAAAAAAAAAAAAAAAACGCCTGCTTGACTTGAAACAACCTCAGTCAACTGAGGGGTCTCTGACTGATGATCCGAATCTCAGACTTTCACGGGGCAGCCCTACTTGGCAGTCCAATCTTGCTGGACTACAGCAATTAATATAGCAAGTTTCAAGTTTTCCAACCAATCGGGGCTCATGAACTAACTTCCTACACTCAGGAAAGCAGTATGTACTGTGAGAGGAGAGTTGTTCCGAAACTACTTTTCTTTCCCGATACCTGAACATGGGTATCGACTGATACCAATTACCGATCCCATACCATATAAAAAGAAAAACAATTAATAGCTGTAAATGTAACCTACTAACCCTGTATGGAGGTGAAATGATTGCTATCAATATTGAATGGCATGGTCCAGGCTCACTAATCAAAACTAAAGCCTTGCATACTGTATATATTTTGCCTTTACATTATAAGGACTTTCCAGTGTTAAATGATGCCCAATTGCTGACATTTTGCTGACAGCTAATGTTACACCATTTACCGGAAATCAAATCTTCTTCACCACTCTATGGCAGTAGTTGCCAGTGGCTGCATAGTTCAACTTGGTGTGTAGGCTACTGTTTTAGAGAATTGCACTAATGCTGCTGTTTTACTCAGGTGGAAACCACTTCAAAGTTTATTAATAAATTATGTGGTATTGGATCAGAATATAGACTCACAGACCCAGCATTTCAGGCAGTATCAGAGGCATTTTGAATACTAGTTTCATATTGAGAGTTTTAATTTTTTTTAATTTTTTTTACATGACTTTGCATACATCTATATCATGATAAACGATACAATAATTCTAAAATAATTTTAATTGTATCATGAGTCTGATACCGACCACACTACCCAGTCCTATTTGAGGTCATAGAAATCTGTGAACGATCAAATTTTTATAAACTAACACTGAGGTACCGCAGTATTTATGGCTGTATTTAGACATTGGTGCCAATGCTGCAAATCATTGAGCAGGGCTATTTTATGGCAATATTAGATTTACAGAAACTTAAGCTCAGTGAGACAGGTACTTTGATTTGAGAGACATGTATTACTTTATCTATTTCTGCGATTTTTCTGTTGAATTTCCAGAAAATGTATCACTGCAGTATACATTTATCAGTTTATTTGAGTTCACCCACAAAGACCACCCTCAACAAGATCCATGACAGCATACATTAAGCTGTGAGGCACCTGGGGGAATAAAATCCTTGTTAGTGCCATGCTTAACACACTGATCAACTTGCTGCCGCTCTCTCATCCACTGAGCTGCTGGGAGACCAGACCAGACTCTGCCATGCCAGGCCAGGCTGTATCCCCTCAGGCTGTTGACACCGCTCCAACAGACCAGATAAAAAAGACCCAGCTGAGTCGACCAGACACTGGCAACCTTTCAACACAGCTGAGCAGGCGGACACACACAGTTGCACACACACAAACGCACGCCCCCTCTGCTTCACTCCTCTCATTCAGTCCCCCGCTCTCTGACACACTCCACACATCAGCAGGCAGGACAGTTGCCAACTATCATCTCAATGCTCTGCTGCCAGGCCAGACTATTCAGCTGAGCTTCCCTCCCTCCTTCTTCCTCATTGCACTTGCCCCCTGTCATTCTAACTGATTAAGTGGTTTACAATACCCGTCCTTCCCTACGTGACTGACAGGGCAAGCAGCCATCCTATAGGCCAGAGAAAGCGAAGGGAGTGTTTATGCACATACAATACAAAAGGAGCATGGGGCGGGAAGGAGTGACAGCAGCCTCTAACCAACACAAATACCCAGAAAGAGATTTACAACCTACGATTAAAGCACAATAGATGAAGCCACACACAAAGACTGGGTCTTGCGGTTTTCATCTTTAGAGTTGTTGGTGACATGATAATCACAGGAGACCGGCTAAGCTTGCGAAACACACACACATACATATTCCTTTTCCTGCATATGCTGATAGTCATGCCTCTGCATCAGCTTTAATCTTTCTTGTGGTTAAAGCATGTGTACATACTCTATTTGAGAATGAATCTTGACACACACATTCACTATCTCTCCAAGTTTCTCCTCAGTAGCATCTGTGTATGCATTGTGGTTACGTACCGCTCCAGTGTCTTGGCTGTACACCCAGCCAATAAAATAGATGGCTTCCTACCGATTTCCTGTGAAACCACATTGGTGGCAAGCTTACGTATAAGCAGCCAATGACACTATGAACTCACACGCGCGCACATAATTTATAGTCCCAAGACAAATCATAACAATGACTGAGCAGTTGACAGCACTGTCAATATTAGCTCCTTGCCAAACGCGAGAGTAGAGCTGCCAAGTGTGGAGTGTACATTTCATTTCTGAACAATCAGAGCAGTGAAAATGAGTGAAGAGGGAGAGGAGACTGTGCAGATGAACCAACAGAGCAGCCAGCAGAGTGTACAGATACAGATGCAAGAAGCAATTTGGAGTATGGGCCAGTCATCTAAGACAAAGCGTGAGTAGTGTTATGGACAGTCATGAAGCATCTCCACTGTCATCAACCGGCCAATTAAAAGCCATATAAAGCTGACATCAAATATTCACAAATGCATTTTAAAAATTAACCACTGCATGCTGACTATGGCCCCGCTCTAATATGAGGACTAAAGTTGCTTGATCGGTTATAAAAATTCAGCATGAGCCTGGATTTGCAAGATTGCCATGTACCTGGAGCTGCTGCCAGAGGCAGAATAACAAGCCCCTACATTCAAATGTGGTGACGCAATGAATTATAAGAGGAAGCATATAGCTGTGTATAATTGTGAAGTTAGCAGTGACTGAGGACCACAGTACACATCCTGTGGCTATAGCAAATTTGTAAGAAAAGAGGTGAAAAAAAAACAGGGTATAACAAAAATGATTCAACATAATCAACACCACAAATTAAGGAAAAATGGCGATTTGCAAAACAAGCGTTGGCGGATCTTAATAAATATAGCTGCACCCGACAAAAGCATGGATTCCTCCAGATAATGAGCTGCAGCTAAAAACCTTGCCTAAAAAGTGAAAATGACTTGTCAGCCAATCATATGAGAGCAGATCAAAGTTTTCCACTTAAGTTGCTTTCTTTCAAAAATAACAGCATGCAATTATCTTCAGTAAATTCATCCATGATTAACACAATAACACTACACTTGAGTTTTAAGATGAAGGATGACAGAACTAGATAATTTTGACTAAGAGCAGGGACACAGGCCGTGTCTTTTAGCCCCTGGAAAACGAAAGGTCAAGGGTTGGGTGCTACTCTTGCGCCTACTCTGCTAAGTTTCAAGGGCACAGAGGCAGGTTGTGCTGATGCTGCATAGCAACCAGAAACAGCATGTGTCCTAGCCTACTTACCAAAGATCCCAAGTTTGGTGCTAACCTCTGAGAAGTTGATTTTTAACTGTGTATTAAAATACTGTTTGTGGAACAGATTGTGTTTAGCTCTACACTTTTCCTCCAAATTTACAATACACTGACCTTTATGGAAAAAAATGACGTGTTGCACGTCCAAAAACTGAACTCTGTTTATTTCAGGGCGCAGTTGTTGTTCCCTAAGTAATGGCGCTTGAGAAGACTTGTGCACAGCGACAGCATCGCTCCAGCCCTTCTACGTGTCTGCATTGACAACACTGGATGTGATAGCATAAAAAAATGCAGCATATGAACAGCCACTAACATTTTAGTCTGGACTAGTCAAGCATCCAAAAAAGAATGAGAGGCTCAGAGCACCAGCACACTAAAACACTGAATCAGCATCATTCAGCTTTTCAAGTTAAGTCAGAGTTCTGCACCAGTCCAAAAGTATCACGTATATTTGTGTCCCAATTTATAATGGTTTCAGCTACCACCCACCATCCACACACTGCATGAATGACACACAAAAATAATTTTGCGTGAATATTGAATCAGCCAGCAACATGTTTCATGTATGCCTCGATACATTCTCAAAATACACATGCACAAAGACTATAATTATCAAATGGTGATGGAAAATGGGTGTGTGATGGAAAATAGGTGTGTGACTCACCTTGTTCATGTTGCCTGCCTGCTGGGCTGCACCGAGGGTGGCATGAGCCCCCATCTGCTGGGCTCCCTGGGTGAGTGTTTCTGCCAACGCACTCCCTGCTCCTCCTGGTCCTGGAGCAGCTCCCTGCATTGTCGATCCCTGGTACTGCATGCCTGCCACCCCTGCTCCTCGCCCTCTCCCAGCTTCAGGTACGAGACCGCCGTTCATTACCTGGCCAGGTTGGGACTGCCCTCCCTGGCCCAGGAGTCCAGCATGGCCCTGGCTATTGTTAATCATGGCCTGGTTGAAGCCTGTTGTGTTCAAGCCCATTGTTGCAGTGTTATTGTTGTTGTTCTGTCCTGCTACTCCTGTTGGGGTTCCTGCTTTTTGGGCCTGGGGGGACGGGTGGTTGTTGGGGGAGCCCTGGCCAAGGGGGCTCTTCCTCAGTGGTGTGCCCAGCTGAGGCCCCATACTGCCTGGCTGAGGGCTAGCCGAGTTCAGCCCTGCGCCTGTGATACTGGAGGTGCTACCTGCTCGAAGGAGCTCTGAGAGCTGCTTGTGCTTGGCGGCTGCATCCGGTACAACAGGGGCACCACCTGGCCCACCAGTTCCAGGTGCTGCTCCACCATTGGAAGGCATCCCACCCATCAGGCTCAGATCTCCATTTGGGATCAACTCATCTGGAAGGTCATTCTCCAAATCATCCCAGGATAGTGACCCCAGATCTAGGAGAGAAGGAAGAGGACAGAAAACTTGGATCAATTTGATCAGATTTTGGAGATGTTTTTCAGTTTTAAGTGTGCCACATATGAGTGCTTTAAAAATGTTGCATATAATCATTTCAACAATATGTGTAAGGAGCATTTACTCTCCTAGTTGACACTGCCTTTATGGTCCATCAAATAATCCTCTCCAAGAATTAGTACTTCTGAGTATCTCTACTTTTTCCAACTATCATCACTCAACTCACAATTCAGCTCTGTCAAATCTGTCAAATCAAACAAATAACCCTTCACAGCCGAGTTTATACTCGTGCAACACACAATGGCCAAGTGTTGTTCATTGCAGTATTCGCCAAAACACCAGGGGAAGTACATGACAAAACATTCTGTGAAGAAGCAAGAGGTCAACAAGTGTTACCAGGTAAATGCCACAGACCAACCCAGCAACTCCTAAATGCCAAGGAGGTGTAATGAACCCAAATCTCATATCAAATATTAATACTTTAACGCCTTTATGCAATCCCTGTAAAGAAATCAGTCAAATATTTGGAACAACAAATGTATTATAATGAAACCAAGGTTAAAAAGTTGAATATCCTTTAACAATTTGATTATGCTGGCAACATGTTTGCTCATAAGGTCAGGAATTTTAAGGTCTCCGGTTCTCAATGCATTTAAAAACAAAGAGCCTGCACACTTGGCGCAACATATGCGATAACATCATTTCTGGCACATGCGCTCTCATGCCGGTGACACTACAGCTAGCATAAACCCAGCATTACTACTCAGCTGAGCCTCCTCTTCAGTCCAAATGTTCACAAACATTCCCAATTATAGGATATTAATGAGCCAACATGCTAACTGGTGCTGCACTGTGGCCTTGTCCCTGCAGCACAAGACACAGAAACAAGATGCGGCGTGATAATAAGAGCATCGCTACTGGCTGACAAACATAGTGTGACAAGAGAGAGAATCCAGCAGCACTAAAGGGTTCCTGCTGGGTGGAGGAGGAATATTTATGTCACACCATCCAGAGGTGTGAGCATAATGCTGAGAGCCTTGGGAGCCATGATTTGTTTGAGATTAAGTGACTCAGAGAGCGAGAAAAGATGGGAGGTTTGTGAGCGTTAGAACTGGCCTTGACCATGAAAACCACCTTTCTGATTAATCTGTTGCATTGCTGGTCCAGTTGGGCGAAGTCACTGCTTGGGTTTGACGTAAGAGGCAATACTGGTTTTATTCTATGCAGTATGTTTCTGCTAGTAAGCAAAAGCTATTGAGTTTGAGAGCTGATGTCACTTCCAAAACTAAACTGCACTGTGTGTACTGAAGGCAACTGAGATCACAGCTTGTAAGGGTAGGCAGAGCACAGGTGTTTTTTAATATGATTAAGCATTCACACTATGTTTTGTCAGTCTTTACCTTCATGACATGTCAGAGGTATGTGAACACTCGCGCTGAAAAAGAATCTAGACCACCAGTGGTTGGTTCCTGTTTTACCACTGCTGTCATGCAATAATTCACCTTGCAGAAACGATCTATAAGTACCAGTAAACAAACTGAAACTCCTTCCAAATAGTGAGGAATTGTATTGCGGGGATATTTTGCATGTGCAGGACAGCATTTTTAAACAATTACAGCAATTCCACTTCAGCCACTACATAGCGTGTATTGGGAAAACTTGAATGATTGGTGTTTTCTTCCATTAAATAAGCTACAAGCTGCATTCAGACTGACTTCAGCTCTGTGTGACATAGGCTTGGCCCTCTAATTCATTTGAGCGGAAGAACAGAGAATGCTCCAGCAAGAAAAAAGAAACCCAGGGACATCCAGCAAAAAAAAATAATAATAATTTGGCTAAAACTTTTACCAGATTGCAGCACATCATCTAGCAAGGTGCTGCTGTCCCCAATCAAATTCATGCAAGTGTACATATCTGATGTGTTTTTCTATAATAAGAGTGTTTCTATTACTTAAGATTGTCATGAAGAAATAAAAATCCCACCATGATATTACGTTGTAAAATCCTTTCCGTTGATTAATTACAAAGTGCTGTGCATGGATATCTAAAGCAACATGTGCCCACTAATGGAGCCCCTTGCCTGTTAAAATGAAGAGCTGTTTTCGATCTTACTGCTTGCTATGACAGTGGGGTGCTTATACCAAGCCTAACATCATTTTTTGGGGTTAAAATACTCGTCTTAATTCTTATTCAACTAACTTGTTAGTCAATCAATCTAACAACTAATTTATTATTATAATTATATATTTATTATTATAATAACAATAAAAGGTACCCAAAAATAAAAATCAAAAACTTGCCTCATTACTATTTAAAAATTTTATGTAATCATTTCCAATTTCTTTATTTTAAGACTAGCCTAATTTCCACATCACTGCTGTTATAATAACAATATTAACAATAATAATTGTCAGATACCTGATCAGGAAAATACTGGACCTCAAATTCAAAAGTACTGAAGTGACACAAACATTAATTTTTATCACTGTATATTAAAGCAACCCCTTCCCTGAATTTCCCTGATTTTCAGTCAAATACTTCGCTTTGAACTTAAAATGGTGATGACATGGATTTATTTCATCACTGGAGTAATATGCATTTTAGATTATCACTGGCAAATGGGTTTTTGTGTCAGTGTGGGGCAAGGAAAATAACTATTTACAGACTGTAAGAGTAGTCTGTTACATTATCTTATGCCATTTTTAATCACTTGTGAATGGCTGTTAAAGTCAACAGAAAACATTAATTGGCCAAATGGCAACGTTACATGGCGCATGGTGTAACCTTAGCAGCAGTGCCAAAGGTTTCACTGACTTCTACCAACAGAAACAGATTGATAATCCTTATTTATCATGTGTAGGTGGGGACAAAAAAATTAATTGGACAGTGCTGTCTGCTGCTATCTTAAGAAAGCAGTTGCACTCCTGTTCTCCGGGCGAATCCATGCTTTGATCGAGTGCAGCTCGCCATGGCCTCACTGACTCCATGTTGTTGACAACACAGTACCTTGCATGACGCCATAAATGAGTGCAGTACCGTTTGTGGAAATACAGTAGTTACAGAAGCAGGCAGCTCTAAAGCAGCGCCACAGCGGCAATGATGTCTGTATAAATACTGCAAGTATGCCAGCCGCATCAGTTCAGCGAGGTAGCTGTTACAAACTGCTCATGCAGGTAGTGTGGCCGGTGCGTTACTTAATTGCAACACGTGGTTTGTAAATCGACATATTTCTGTAATCCATTACACCAGCCGAAACGAATAGATTGACAAAGTTGTGATGTAAAAAGCACATTCTTATTTTGAAGTAAAGGCAAAATAAGTATAGAGGCCATTATTAGCATATAAGTGGCTGGTAGCACCATCGCTACAGTGACAGCAACTTATTTCACAGCTGAGGATAGTGAGGGCTTAAGAATGTCACTTTATCTAAAAAAAAAATCCAAATCGAATCAAGCAGTCAGTTGTTCTTAATGCTACAGGATGGGAAAAGACAGGACTAAGCAGACAGAGTGAGGCAGTCACTCTCCTATCTGCCGTCTGCTGCTGCTGGATGTCTTCATTGAGATTCAGTCAGAATCCAGCCTTTAATGAGGGCACTTGGCCTACGTACTTCCCTGAGTAAACACAGCCTTCCAGATCTGCCGCGCTAGCCCGCTGTCTGTCCCCTGGCATCAGGCAAGCAGGTGCTCCATGTGGAGGAAGCTTGTTTAAGGCTGAAGGGACCATCCGTCTTTCCCTCCCTCGCTCCTCTCAGCCCCTCCTCCCTAACCAGCAGCCACATGGATGCTCTCAGAGCAGCAGCATTCAGTTCAACCACATGCGCTCAGGCCTGGCCCTGCATTCATTTCTGAATGGGGACACACACACACACACACACACACTCTGGGCGACCTTGCCCCCAGGCTCCTTGGCTGGAGACCAAAAATGCAAAGCAATGTTTTGGTTAGGTAGCGCCACATGCAGTCAGGGGAGCCCCAACCATGGGAGGAGGGGTAGGGGGAGACAGAAATGGAGCACAACCCCTCTCTTTTCACAGCCTTCTTTTTTCACTTTCCTCCCTTCCATTTGTTCCCCATTACTCCATCCTCCTAATGATCTTTCACCCAATTATCCCCCTTCCTTAACTGACTGATAGCTACAATGCTCCCTACCTTTTTTTTAGTATCCCCTGTGGCTTCTGTCTGGAAGTTGGTGGCTATAAATACCCGCAAAGCAGCCCCAGCAGTGTTTCAGACTGGGGACGTCTGTCATCCTGCCCTAGGGCCGAGTGTCTGGCCTTAGAGGGACAGGTGCAGCATGGCTGCCCGGCCTTTCACTTGCTGTCTAGTGTCACACTAGGAAGACCACGACAGCCACTTAGAGCTGGGAGGGTAATCCTTCGCTGCTTTTCCAGCAATACTTTAAGGGTCCTTGGAGTGGGGAGTAACATCTGAAGTTGGAGGGAGGTGTGGGGAAAGATCTGATAAGACACTTTTAAGTTACCACTGTATGGATTCAATTTTTAAAGAATCATGGAGGATTTCACTCAATAAAAATGAGTTTTGGACTCATGAAGAATTAGTCCATGCTACTTGCATAATGTAGTACTTCAGGTTTCAGCATTTTACACAAATCGAACTTCAGTACGTCATGCAAGACAACATTACATCCACAGTAATGTTGTGAGCTATGCAGCATGCAAACCACAACTTATACCAAGTCAGAAACATCAGACATGAAAAAATTATCACAGTCACAAGTGTTTAGGGCTGAGCACTACCTCAATGACAACTACGAATCTGATAATATTCTGTAAGGCCTGCTACACTACCATGAGTCGCCAGAGAGGAGAGGAGAGGCAAACAATGCTTATCAAACAAAATCACAATTGCAATGACGTAAGTTTGTAAGCTTACATATGACTTACTCAATTTGTGCTTTTTTTTACGCTGTTATAAACCTTTATTTCATTTCTTTACTTGTGTGGCTGACTGTAAAAAAACATATAAAAGAGGAGTGTAGAGACTGCAGTTGGGAATAGTTAAAAATTGGCTGTAAAAGAGATATTTTGGACACAGTTCAAGTTTCTCTCCTCACTACGAGTAACACCTTTCACATTAGGCATTTTTGTACCAAACAGTTCTGGGGACTCTTTGAGAGGAACTGCCAACTGTGGAGGTCCCCCAAGAGATACATGCCTTCAAGGGCCTTTTGTCTGTTTGCATTTTTACTTCCAACAGGAACGCTGAAGGGAAATTAGCAAGCTAGGCGGTTGGTATGGCAACGTCACTTTCCTTTTGATGAGTCAAAATTACATTGTATTTCCCCGTCACATATATGCTTAGTAAAGCCTGGACTGGACTGGCCTGGCCTGTTGTTTGTGTTTTGTTGTTTGCACGCCTAATGGCTGATTAAAAATGGTGGCTGCCAGTGCTTCACAGGTTCATGTGTTGACCAAATCAGTGAACGCTTCCGTGACTCAACTTTCCTCTCATGTTGGGACGGTATCTACTCTGAAATAGGAGCCAAAAAAAAAAAAGTCCCTCAGAACAGAGTTTTAAGAACTGCGTTCATTCCCAGTTTTTGCAGTGCAGACACACACAAAGGGGGTTTCTTAAAATGTTGTTCTTAGAACTATGAAAAGCTCCTCTGGTCTGAAAACTTGTGTGGTTACGTGACCAATGGAGCTCCTAAATCACTGCTGCTTCCTGAAGTGGATTTATTCAGTTCTCCATCTTGTTTTTGCCTCACGTGACCCATGTATTTCTATGTTAACTTCTTGAATAC
This sequence comes from Cephalopholis sonnerati, assembly GCA_019142605.1. Classification (NCBI taxonomy): domain Eukaryota; kingdom Metazoa; phylum Chordata; class Actinopteri; order Perciformes; family Serranidae; genus Cephalopholis; species Cephalopholis sonnerati. Next base: position 18,284,587 of record JAGQAX010000003.1, read on the forward strand.
AAAACATTACATCCTCAAAGCGTACTCTTGCTTCTCATCGTCACTGGGCTATACGCCTCATATACCCTCCTAATTACTAAATCAAAGTGACGTATCACATTTGCTGGAATGAGTAAGGCCATCTCTCTTGGTGAAAATGTGAGGGGGTTCAGCCAAATGCAGATGCAAGAGATTTAATGCTTAGCCTATGCAAAGCTTCATTTCTGCCCAAAGCAGCTGGAAAGAGCTGCGTTCTCCAGCCAAGTGCTTTAGGACAGATCAGAATTACTCCTAGATGTATTATGTTTTTCTTATAATAAAAAAAATTGTGGAGGAAAATCTGTATTTGGAAAGTCATCTTTTTTCATGTTTGTACAAACAAAAATCAGGATTTTCTGGGTTGTACCCAAACACCAAAACGCACATTTTTCAACCTCACACTCACTTTTCTGTACCTCACACACAGCTGCACATAGCTGTAAGTGGAATCAACAAAAATAGCAGCACTTCCTAAAAAAAAAAGACGCTATTATAACATGGAGAACACAGCCTTCATACATGCACAGACACAAAAATGACCAATTAGCCAGCTGAAAACCAAGAAGATGTCATGAGCGCCGCACATAGAAAGGGTAGGTAGGTGGTGACACATTATCCTCCATCTCCCCTTGTCCGCTCTGCTTCTCCCCTTTTTTTCTTAGGGTTTTTCTGGTTGCCCGCAGTCAGAGGCATAAATGGCTCCATTAGCGGCTGTGTCATGAGCTTACTGTCTGCCTGCTAGGCCTTAAAGGTGCCATTTGCTCAGTGGTAAGTGAACATTTGGCTGTTTGGGGGGTGGGGTGTTTCACTGACACAGCCGTGACCGACACACAGAGTTCAACCAAGACATCTGCAAGGTATGTATGAAATATTCACTTGTTGGGTTTAAGCACACTTGTGGCTTTAATCAAGAGATTAACACATCCTTAAGACCCAGACACACCAAACTGACGTCAGAGAACTAGCGGCAACAAGAGCCCCCAGCTGTGTCACATCTTGTCATCGTATCTACGCCAAAAATTGCACATGAACACACAAAACTGACGGCCAACAAGTGCGTATGTTCTGCACCTGTGTAAGAGGACACACTCCTCCACACCAGCAGGCAGCGGTCGTCTGTAATCATCATTCAAAATGGAAACCGAAAGACCTTCAGCTCTTTGTTTACATTCCTCACTACCGTTTCTCTTTTCTTGCGTTGAGCTCAACTGCCAATCAGTGATTTCATCTGCCGAATGGACTCAGCTTTGCGGACATTGATTCAACATGCTGAATCTGCGGGACGAAGGCCAACTAGTGCCAGCAAGGGCCAACGGTGCGGGGACACCACACCGATGAGTGGCAGACACTCATCTACGGCCCAACTTTGACTGACTGCTGACCGCTGTCTTGGTGTGTTAGGGCCTTAACTTTGCAAGAGAAAAGAGGTCTGTTAGCTGAGATTCATCAGCCGTTTACTGACTATGATTAAAATGTAATCTATGAACATACTCAGCTCTGGATGGGTATTATCACTTATATTTTTACAATAACCACTGTTCCATTTGGAATGAGTCACTACAGTGTCGAGACATCTTAATAAAACCTATGCTCATGACCAGTGGATGTTTTTTGCGAACAAAGGGGCATGGGGGACCCTGCGAGGTGACACATGGCCTGAATAGAGAGACAGGCGGCACGTGTTTGTTCCTTTTCACTACAATAAGAAGGAACCTCCCCAAACGCACACAAAACAAAGTACACACACACACACACACACACACTGCATATATATATATGCTTTACCACACATCTAATTATGCAAATACTCTCCATAAACATGAGCTACAGTACACACCAAAGTAGGATGTGCAACTTAAACCAGGTGCTGCTCCAAAGGCCAAAGGCCAAATGTCAGAGGAAGAGGGGTGCTGCTCACAAAGCTCCAGGCTTGACAGTCATCAAAGAATGAAAGCCAACTCTTTATCCACAGTAATTTACAGCTGATGACAGTGTTGCCCAGTCCTGTCCCATGGGGTCCGTTAGGTCCCAATTGTAACTGGCAAAAACTATAAAGAGTAGGCGGGGCGGGTTTAATGATTGATCGCTGCAGACATGTGGTGCCTCTGCCATGTGTGATGGGCGTTGTAATTCATTGTTGTTGTGTCAGCTGCTTTTGTTGAAAAGCTGTCCAACTTATTAATTTTATTGCAGACCAAACAAATTCAAACTCAATGAAGAACATGTGCCATCTGATAGACATGAGGCTCTCGAGAGAAATATTAGCCTAGATACAAATACAGATCTGCATTTCTAAAACTTCACTCACATATGGTTTAAATACCGTATTACCATAAATAAAATACTTTTGTCCAAATATATTTGCAAAATATACCTTTGGGTATTCACAACAACAGACTGAGTAAGTACTGGCCTGTATTTCAGCGTTATATAAAAAGCTGCATCTTATTAATTTATGGCCACAAAGTGGGGTTGGGTACCAAACTTTTAAGAGAACCAATGTAATTACGTCTAGAGCTGGGTATCATTCAAAAAATGACGATACCAGTACCAATACCAGTACCCTTTAAGGGATAGCGATACCAATAGTGTACTTGAATGGAGTGGCATGTAGCGCAGGCCATACTTTGAACATTTTGATGGCATTCCAGCTGAACTGCCAACTTTGCTAACTCTTACATTACACAGCTAACATTACCTAATAGTTATTAACGGATTTAGCAACAGAGTTGAGTGGTTTCAGCGTGAGTTTGTTGGGTCCATTTAATTGCTTGGTGTTGGATGTTAACTCTTGCTAACCAGACAGAAGTTAAAACGACCATCCTCCGGCTCCAGCAACAGCAGCAACACAAAATTTGCTCATCTATACGGCAGTTGGGATGGTCCTGGATCAGACCCCCAGCACGAACGATCAAATGCAAGTAATGTTTGACTGGAGAATTTTCAGTACTTCTTGGTACTAGGTTATTCAGATCCATACCTTTTTCAGCCCTAATTACATCGGCACTACCAAATACTAGTTTACATCAAATCAATCAGTGTCAAATTTCATTACCTAAGTGCGCAGTGTGTATTGTGCTTGGAACCAAGACTGTAGTTAAGCAAGAGAAAAAGAGACGGTGACAGTGTTGGCCATCAGAGCAAAGGGAACGGTAAGTAGTTGTCTAGTAGCAGTAAATGTGCAGTGAGGGTTAGGTGCATGCATATCATATCTTTCACAGTAATTCCGATGTTATTTTAAATATGATATTTTTAATATCTTCAGAACAATTAATAATGTGATAACAGTGATATTCTGACTTGTTGACATAATGACGTCATCAGGGTTGGAAATTAGCACCAGCAGCCATCTGGTTAAATATGTTAGATTTGCTTCACTCACCAGCCAAACAAATTATAGTAATCTACTGAGTGGCTGGTCGATTTTGAAATCGACCAGCCACAGTAGCAGTGGACAAAACAGTTCATTTCAAACCCTGTATGTCATACCACTACGCACCGGAACAAGCATGGCTGGAGGAGGCATTAGTTCGAGAAGGGGGAGCGACTTCATTTGTGTGGAATCAGTGGCGTTGTTAGGCCTGGGCATCCAAGACTACAGCCTTGAGTGTTAAATAAAAACCCCCAGACTTTTCAGACACTTACAGTGACTTGCTGCTTCGAGTAAACTCAGTCAGCTGCTCCTCTGGCAAAACAGCATTTTTCAGCATTCTGTCATGTCATCAAGTAAATCATTATCGCAAACATACTTTGAAATATTGCAACATTACTTTAGGGCCATACTGTACACCCCTAGTGTAGGTTTCAATTTGCCCATAAATAAACAATGCAACTCCTCAATACCCAAAAAGTTCCTGTCTCCTGCTTCCCAGCTGATGTGCAAAAGTACAAGCCGGAGCAGATTGTGCTGCTCTCCGGCTCTGTCCAGAGACAGCACACTCTGCTCTGCCTAGGTTGCAAAATGTAGATAAATGTATTTTCCTCATTGCCTTTTTATTGGGCATCAACCTCACATTTACACACATATTATTGAAAACAATGAATAAAAAATAGACTTGAAGCATAAGTAATCACTTCAGGTTGTGGCTCCAGCCATGAGAGGCAGCAGAGATGCGAGCCTGCACAGAGCCAGTGGAGACAGCTGCATGGATTAAATTGAGAGCGCATCTGTCGCGCGAAATGTGCAGGGTGAAAAAACACGACTTGCGCTCTAGACACAGAGGGCAATGGTGAACCCAAAGGGATCGCAAGGGTGATGTTGCTTGTCAAACTTGATGCAAGTATGGCTCACTGTAATATTTGTAATGCAAAATGCAAAGGTGGCCAGGGCAACATGTCTGAACTAAGAAAAGTGAAACTGTTCTAAACAAATAATGTTGAAATTCAAATATTTTCACTTATTTTTACAACCACAATTACATTTTTGTCATTACAGAAATCAAGTACCGAAAAAAGGTACCGCTGGATATCAGCTACTTAAGTCCAGGTATGCGTATCGGTTCAAATGTGAGCAGTACCAAATCCTACCACTAGGGCAGGACTAGGGCAGCTATTGCATTACTACAGATATATGGAATTTATACAGTCAGAAGGTGTTTAAATAAAAAAAACAAAAAACAAACAAACATTTACTACTTACACACCCGGCGTACATGGACCAACATTATCATTTATTTGGATTCATGCTGACCTTTTAGCACTCTTAGTTTTTGCCACCTCCTAAAAAAACTTTACTGAATAAATGTTTTCCCTTCTTCAACCACTTGGTAACTCTGTCTGTGTTTTACCTGGATACGTTGTGGTTTAACCAGAGCTTTTCGTGCAAATTGTTGCCTGCGAGGTTTGATTAGAACAGCTCACAGTCATCCACACAGTAAATCAGCAGGCAGTAAAACCAAAACATTGACCTACAAGAGGCTAACTGTTAAGTGTCTGTGATCTCTGTGATTTCAAACCATTTTAATATTAAAAACAGTGATTGTTGCAGGTTTGACAGATTGTTGTAATAGCAATCATTTAAACCTTAATTTGCTAGCAAGTTTCTACTCATCCAACCTCCATCCACGTCTGCCATTGTAAATCAGTCACAGCAGTGTCTAGTAAACCTAGTTTAGCCAACAGGAGTTGTCTGCTGGCTAATGTTACATGTTCTGCTGCCACTGAGAGAATAAATTCCTAACAACCTCTTTACCGCTGAAATGGATCAGCGTCAACTGTCAAGCAGCCAAGAAACACAGTGTCACAGAATATCATATCATCATGTCAGAAAATGGCAAGCGTGGAGATACTTTTTAAGTGTTTAAAACAAAGTAGTGTGAAAAAATTAGTCTTAAAACCACCCGCTTTCAAGACTCTGATGAGTGTGTAAATATGTGACTAAGTCTCTAATGTTTACTACACCAGTAACTGCCTCCATTAGGTTTTTTTAGTCTGTGTTTGTTTAAATGGAACGACAAATGTAGAAGCTATTCAATACAGTATTTTACTACTCATTATAATTATTTTTTTCCCTTCACACTGTATTTATGGAGAACATGTGTTAAAAAAAGGGAGTTATCTTATAATCAAGCTCATCTTATTTTTTTGGCCAAGGCAGTAATTCATTACACTCATATCATTGAAGCCTTTCAGACTAAAACTAACACAGAAATACAAAACAGAAAGGCATTTCTTCTTCCAAAAAGTAAACGCAATCTGCAAGAACAACAGAAAATACAATATTTACCGTACAATCTAAGGCGCTCAGTCACATCCACATTAGTCTGTGGGTGCATATGCTTGCTTAGGGGTGCTGTGGCCAAGATGATGACTGTGTTTTTGTCTGCTTGTTCATGTTTTTGTACTTGGTAGCTGAATTAACTTACTGACGCCTGATCATCACACTTCACAGACTTGAATGCTGGCCGCAATAAATAAAATAAAATCTCTCTTCATCTGAAATCTATGTCTAATACAACAAATCAAATTTCCATGCTGGCCAGGCTCTTCTACAGCATTTCCATTCATTTGAGCAGAATGCCATGAACTGATGCGGCATCTGATAAGTCTGAATCAGAATATGTACAGACTCTCCATCATTTGAGCGCGTAATAAAATCAGACTAGAAGACATCACTGAATCTCCATCATGTCAATGAATTTATGATGAAATGTATTACTGGAATTACAACTTCCTGCACAGAGTGTTTTACTGTTTTGCAGGAACAAATCAAGCAGATACACTGTTGTCAGTTTGATACAGCCTGTTAAAGCTGGTGCAGTGTAATGAAACAGTGCTGCAAGACATCCAACTTTACAGTCTTGAGCTGTTCAGTTTTTTTTTAAACTTTAATTGTTTAAAGAAAGGCGTTGCTTTAACTGTGATGTCATTTGAAAACTCTAGTTTGTAGTGCTGTTGAATTGTACTGCGTTATGCCTCAAGGAGGGTTAATTGCAGGACTGTTACTGTATAAGGACTGTATGAGCACAAGCAAAGAGTGCCTAATAAACTGGCATTCAAGGGCAGGTCCTTGCAATTACACGCTAACCACAGAACCAAACCACAACACTGCAGTAAAACCACCGTAACTACTAACGTTACTAACAGCTCTGCACACCTAGCTGACCTGATGACTACAAACTGTGCCGCACGGGTACAGTCAATGCATTCAGGAAACAACATAACACGGTCATGTTAAGTGTAAATCTTCATAATGTTGGTGTTTACATGTGCAGACGGTGTTGAGGCCTTTACCTGGTCCATCAGACGCTGACAGGGCAGGTGAATTGAGCTTCGGCCGCTTTGAGTTGGGAGGTCCGACGTCCAGCAGGTTTTCAGCCATAGTTGTTCTCTTGTCCGTCTGGTTGCTTAAGTTGATAATTATGATTACCTTATGACAGGGAAGTTGTTTTATCAACCCGAACCTTCCCGGTTAACACATTAGCAAGCTGGCAGCCTGCTAACGTTAGCTAACCGGCTAATAGCTAGCTAATTGCCTGCTACCAGCTAAGTTAACTGTTAGCGTTAGCTACTCCTTGCTGTGAGAGTCAGTGTCTTTCAAAAGTGATGCAATAGCGCCCCGCTTCGCCACCGCCATTCACCCCATGATAATCCAACACCCAACACCCACATTATTGTCGTTAAATAACCCAAAATAAAATATCCCCCATGTAAAAATCACACTTCAAAATGACAATCCAATAAAATCAGGTGGACTGCTGCATTCCGGGGGAAAGGTCGTAATTTCTAGATGTTCCAAGTACCCATTTTGCGTGACGTCAAATTTCTTCATGCAAAAATCGCGCGAAGCTCCACAAAAATGCACAATTGCATAAAAATGCTGTATTTTTGCAAATCACCTCGAAAGTCACGATCTGGTCTCCGCTTGCCCACGGTAAACAATGCTGCTCCCGAACGGCGACAGGGGCTGAATCGCCGCACTCTGAAGGGGAAATCAGATATACGGAGCCTTTTTGCCCGACGACCACCGATCCAATTCCCGTTTTTTCGCACAAAATGTCTCCGAGGCGATGTTAAGATTTCGTTTTCGGGGGAAGGACGCTGTCATATCGCGGTTAGGATGCTAGATTTCTACGTAAAAACCAGTGTTGGACCGAAATCCTAATTCCGAGCCACGACAAGATGGCGGCTGTTGATTCCTTCGATACAAAAAAGTTTTTTTTTTCTTTTCCAGATCGGCTGTGGAGGGGGAGGGGCCGCGCAATCACGCCCTACGTGAAAACACCGCTCCTGTCAACCGCTGGGGGCGCTACAGCACCGCCACAGAAACAGCCTGCAAGTCAGTCCACAAGTCATTTTTTACCAACGCATTATAGTTAAATTATTATGAAATATATATTACAATATCTAAATTAATATGCTGAATGTTAAACAAAATATCCAAAAATAATTTTGCAGATTAAGCTTTGTTCTGTGTTGCATGTTATTTCATGAGTTAAACTACCAAAATTCTAACATCAGATATTAAATTCAACACAGTTATAATACACTCAACAAGTAGACTGCCATAATGGTAATAGGGTTATCTGTCTCCTTAATTTAAAAGGGGGAAACATTTTAAAACTGGCAGCCTAGACTGACATATGTATCTTTTAGTTGAAGGTACACATTTCAAAGGATCTGGATTCTTTAATATGATTTTCTGCATCACAAAAGTAAGGCACATGTTTTTGCATGTCATTATAGTCCTCGCTGCAGGTGAGCAAAGCTGCAAGACAAATACACACACAAAAAATGCCAACAATCAGCTGGTGGCCATGTAATTAGCTGATTTCCTTTTTGATCACATTTGACTCATCTCTCCTGTTGAACTTTTTTATCCTTGTAGCTGGTCTTTAGACGTCCAATCTTCTTTCTGTTTGCTTTGCTGCTAAAAGTGACTACACTACACTACAGGTTGCAAAATTAAACCATAAACTTATATAGGTTTGGGCAGTGAATATTTAACAGACTATACTGAAGATGCAGACTGTATAAGCTGCGCTTTAGTCATCAGCTGGCTGATCAGAAAGATTTCCACTTTAAAACTTGGCCAACCTGCAATATAAATAAAGCCTACATCTCTGATTTCCTCTGCAATTTAAAAACAAAACAAAATGGCGATTCAGTCTAATTATCAGGCTAATGTGCAGATACAGTTTGGCATGAACTCACTCATCTTTACACTTCACAGTGCACTCAACAGTTTTCTGCTTGGAGATTTATTTCTCTCATACTGGAAAAAAAAAGAGTAATAAAATCATAACACTCACACTTACTCAAACAGACACACATTGAATCAATTTGATAATACGTGTCTCTTTTTCATTGTTTTCTAGCAAAATCTGACACATGCACATGTATAAAAAATCATATGTGACATAAAATAACTGCATATGTACAAACACTGAGTGCTTTGTGCAAATGTGTACAGATTACGATCATGTGTTGATAAATGATACATGGGTAATGTGCACAAAACATACATAATACATCTCATTCATGAACATAAAACAAATACACAAAGATTTGAAATCAAACAAGTCTGTCTAATTTTTTGTCCCAGTGTAATTAAAAACACATACGGGTTGAATTTACTAGAAAATTTATGATGAAAAGATGCAGAGCTGTCACCATTTAAATGAGTGATTAGGCGATGCTATTTTGCTGTGATGATTTTAACAAGTGCTAATAAAACACTCAATGCTTCTCCCTTATTTCTCTGTCACAAACCAGAATCACACTTCAACAAAAAGGGATGACTGAATGCCTTTAACTTCTCCTCAATGCACTTGGCTGTTTTCTTGATTGCATTTTTTGACTGGAGCACCAGACTTAGGGACACTTCTTTCCCTCTGCCAAAACTAAAACAAATCCTGTCATACACTCATCACATATCAACACACTGTCAGAGAAGGATAAAATCCAAGTAACCCTAAATGAGCAAAGCCTAGTGATTTGAATAACCCTGCGTGTTGGCAATACAAACTTAATGTTCAACAAAATCGTGGAAAGAGTGATATGGAAATTAAAATTAAAAAAAAAGGATGATATGATGCGGAATAAAACTAAAACTGTAGTGTGTCTGGCAAAGAAGAAACCTGCTCATTCGCTCCCATGCAAACAAGATTGCACACAGATCACAGAGCCAGCAGTGTTCACTTTAATATTTTATTCATATGTATGTACAGGTGTGCACTACTGGAAAGGTGGTGTGCCCACCAACCTGTGGAGCCCACACCTCTACTATGGCTAGTTTCTGTCACTGCTGTGCATGCTGGGGCTGCAGTGACACGGCCTGAAAATGACCAAGGATTATCTAACAACGTGATGCAGGAGGATAATCCGGAAGATGTAGGGGAAAACAAGAACTTTCATTCAAAAGTGATGTCTGATAGTCTTTTTTTCATAAATTTGTGTAGTATAGTTTATCGGGTTTGGCAAACTGAAAGCGGGTGGAGAACAGAGCTGTATCAAAAATCATTGTTTTGTATGTTTAGAGCTTCTATTGAAGTTTTCGAAAGATGCTTCGAATGCCCCCCCCCCCCCCCCAAAAAAATATCTTTTTTTTTTTAAATCCTTGATTTGAATTAAGTGATTCTTCAGATAAAATGATAAATTAACAATTGGTTAATTTCTTTTTTTTGTTCTAAATCAAGTCACCTTTATTTTTTTACTGTGGGGCGGGTTTTCCTGGAGCGCCATAATGCCACAGCAGGTGTGGCGTGGATGACCAGGGTAAAAATATGGAGTGAAACAAAGTTCAAAGGATATGATTAATGTAGGGAAAGTAAACAAGAGTTTACTGATGCTATCATGCTGAACTTTACTTCACTTAAATTCAACATGGATCCTTTTTTTAGTTGCTTCCCCGAATATTGTTAATGATAAATAAATAAATAAAAAATTGTGGGGTTGGGGGGGCATGAACTTTCGTCAGCTTTTTAAAGGGGGAATGACAGACAAAGTTTGAGAACCACTGCTTTCATGAATAAATATAATTCACGGTGCTGTTAGAATGCTGCTAAACCGCCTTGTTAACACAGGTGTGTGTCTCCCTTTGTGTGCTGCAAGCAGGAGAGCAAACACTTTACTGACCTCAGTGAAAATGTTTTTAAAAGGTTGAATGGCAACAAAGATGGATCGACGCAGAAAATTTTGTTAGATTAAACATGTTGTGAATTTTGGAAATGATTACATCTATCTCTCTTTTTTTTTTTTTTTTCAATAAATTTCAACTTTTGGGCTTTATAGTTCTGGAGTTAATGGAAATGTTTGGATCAACATGAGCTGAAAAGGATCCTACACAGCCACAACTACAATAATTCTACAAATAGGAAAAGATATTAGAGCAGCCTAATCTTTATCTGCAACAGTGCAGATGTACTGGGTTTAATCAGAATGAACAGACATCATGCATTGAAATGTTGATGTAGAATTTGAATGGCAACATTATGAATGAAGCTTTGAACTATTCAGTACAGCCCAAGTTGAGAATACGCATTATTTTAAAAGCAATTAAAAAGATTTTAGCCAGTAAAAGCACATTTTGTGTCTAAATCTAGAGTGACAGTTCTGGAGAAACTTCTTTGGATTTTCAGGATATTTATGCTACTAATACTATCATGATTATTTGATACAAATAATCACAGCTTGCACACGCTGATTGAACATATTCCAAATTTAAAAGGCACTGGTTGTGTATGTTTTGAGTGCACAGTGGCAGAGGTAAATAAATATGCTTTTTCTGCTACAGATGGAGTTGGCTACATAAATAGAGACGGTTGCTCCTTTTCATATCATCTCTGTGTCTATGTTTGTACCCATAGCTTCTCAAGGCAAGATTCCTTCGCCCAAATGTTGACATGGCTCTAAAATGTGGGGCGGTAATATGTGTTTTATATGTGTTTGCAGGACACAGATTTAAAACGTCAGGGTTTTCTTTTTCTTCATTTTAAAGAATGCAGCTTTGTGAGTGAAATTCCTCTACAGATAAGGCAGCAACAGCAAAATAACAGTTAAACAGTGGCCGTGTATTTGATTGATTTCCTTTTGCATCATATTACAGTGATCTTTTCCGTGTTATTGACTTGGAAAAGATTTTAAATACCTTTCTCACACACATACACACATACACACAGAGTACAGGGGGAAACAAGTGCTTTAAGGAGTAAAGACAAAAGCATGAAGTGAGTAAAAAGCAAAGAGAACGACAGAGGTGCCAGCTATTCGATGACAACACCACCATCATCGCCACACTATTCCAGGCGACCGGTAAATGACAGCATGAAAGAACTGGAAAAGAGCAACAAAAAAAAAAAGAAAATAGATGGAATTTGTCAAAAATAATTGCAGCAAAACCTGCACAACGAGCATAATTTCCTCAAACATACAATCATAATCTATCCTCATTATGAAAACAGCATGATAAAAAATCTTTCTGAAAACCAAAATACTCAAAAAATACAGTCATTCTTTTTTAGGCACCACAAAACAATCAGCTAGTTTAGGTTGCACTGCACCTATAGATCACTCAATTAAGTGGCACAATTTAAGTATATCGATACAGTAGAGGGCCCCCTCCGTATAAAGGCTGTGACAAGATAAAGTTAAAAGTCCCACCCCTTCAACAGCAAATCACACAGCTAAAGGCAGACAATACTTAACTGTTGAATAAACCTATAGTGATGGACTGACCAATGTTTGTTTTGTCTTCTGGCGATGAAGGCAACCAATGGAACTAAATTTGATTGTGAGGTTTCAAACACAGTACTAAAGGAACTGTAGCTGAACTGTGCTTTGACACTTTAACCAACAGCAATATGGACCACCCTATTATCTATCATAACTACACAGTGATTGTCCCTCACAGTCCCACTTCAAGTGATACTCCACTCAAAATCGTTTGAATACACACCCCACTGTAGGTTTTAAAGGAGAAGTCTGGTGTATTTTTGTTTTTGGTCGACCAAAACCAACAATGAATGATGTCAGAGTCTGATATATATTTTTCCTCTGTGCCTTAGAGCTTTGTTGTTGTCCAAAAACTGATAAAACACATCACTGACCCACATTGTTGCACTGGGTAATGTTCCTTCATTAGGATGAACATGGGCTCTGTGGTTTCATTTTGAGGCAGTCCCACATACACCGTCCTGCTGCTGCCACTGAATACAGTCCCCAACAAATGTACTGTTCACTCCTGCTTGAGAAACATCTGATGAAAACTACAGTGCCCAGGAGCGGCCGTCCCTGTCCCCATGTCCCCATGTCCCCTGTTTCCTGCATGGCCTTGGACCTTTTGTTGGCTGTAATTCCCCATCTCTCTCTCTCAACTTGTTTTCTGTCATTACTTTACTGTCTGCTACAATGAAAAAGACATAAAATCCCCCCAAATACTGGAGTGCCTATCTGTTGGGATTGTGGCTGAGAGCCACAGACAGGAAAGGGAAGTCAGAAAGTACTGGTTTGGTCTTTTTTTGTTAACAATAACAATATAGAATATCTCAAGGTAAAGGTAGGTGCAACAAGTCTGCAGTTTGACCTTTTACGGAGCACAGCAGCTTTCAGTCTAGCCTATGAGTGAGCTCCAATGGCGTGGTCCTGACCAATGAAAGATGAGAAGACTGAGGATGCATCCCTAATTCAATACTGGCATTCTACTTAATACACTTCAACACTAAGTAAGATTTTTTAGTAAGTCCAAAACTTAGTATGGAGCTAATAGTTAGTGAATTACATACTGTTTCCGATTTAATATTACAGTATGCAAACGCTGGACACTTCGCTGGCATAAATAACCCACAATGCAATACGGTAGACGACAATGTTCATAACAGACAATAACGGGCAGCAACCAAGACAGCTCTGTGACGTCAGTAAGGCTTCAATTCAAGATTTCACTTTGCAAGGCATAATATATGTTTTGAAATTCTTTTTAAATTGCAGGTAGAGCTGAGGTTGGTGCGGGTTACCATGGTTACAAGTCTCCAACCGGCAAGGAGGCTCTCAGGAAGTGACTTTGTAATTACAGCTCAGTGCATCCAAGGGATAAATATTACTTAATCACACAAAAGTTGAATGATACCACATATATCGGGTATGCAGCACATGGTATGGGATTTTGGACGCAGCGTGAGACTGAAGTATTTTGCTGTGCTATGATGGAAATATGACTGGGACTCACTGAGCATACATACAGATGGACAGTAGAGAAGGGGATTGGTTTGCCATTTAGGATCAAACTACAGCCTTTTACACACATTTTTCAGAGCTGCATGGGGTGAGTGTTCTATTCTTGAAAGACACATCTTGGGTGGAGTATCACTTTGAGTTTATTTAAAGTGCCTTCCTGCTTTTGTGATGATCTCACTTTTTAAAACCACCTTTTCCTCCAAATCTATATTCCCTTATCTGATTTAATTTTGTGCTTTTTTTATGATTGTACTTATTGTGACAGACAGTTAAAACGCCCTTAAAAGCTATTTCACGGTAATAACTACCAAATACAAGTGGTCGAGAAAACACTGTGCAAGACCTGTGCTTAAAATGTGCATTTAGCTGCTACACACACTAAAATCTATGCAGCCTGCTTTGTAGCATGTCCCTTTATTACAGAGACTCTAGCACAAATGAATACTGTATTAAGCCCTCATGTCAAAGCAGAATACATAAATTAACACTGCTTCATGTGATTCCCTCATTCTTCCCATATTTCCCTGCTCAGCCCATCATGCTGCACTGGCACTTATATAGAATCTTAAAATAATTTTCCCTTAAGTAAGGTCAAGACTTTGATCAAGTTAAAACAAATGATATGGCACAACAATAATGATTTTTTTAAGAAATACTTGCATTGAAAATAAAAGCATGGAGTAAGAAACCACAGCATGTTCCGTAGTCTAAGATTGTTAAAACTTTGTTCAGTATTCATATTTGTTCGTTCACTGTTCTAGTCCTGAAGGCACTTAATAACAAAAATGAATAAGAAAAAACATCAAGAACAACACCAACAAAACTTCCTTCCCTCTGAACCCCTTTCAGCCTTCTCCCCTAAACTCTGCTGTGCTCAACACAGGTCTAACCCACCCCAGCACTCGGGCAACATTCCCATTAAAGACCTCAGTAGCCATTTTTACAGCCACTGTAGCCACTGTTTGTGTTGGAGTGGCAAACTCCCTCTTCTTCATCCGTGCCGAAGACATTTCTCCCACGCCTAAAGGAAGGGACATCCTGCCCGCACCTGTAATCGGTCCAGGAGAGTCAGCAGCTAGGGGCAGCAGATGACAGGGGGAAGAGGAGAGGAGGGATCAGAGACGAGCATAAAACTCCTCGTTGAGGTTTGTTAGCTCGTTGGCCTCCGCCTCTTCATCCTCCTCTTCTTGAAGTGCGAGAGGAGCAGGCTGCACCTGGGAGGGCGCCTGTGAAGCGCTAAGTTCTGGGCCCAGTTCAGAGTGGGGAGGGAGGTGAAGGTCTGTGGCAGGGGACTGCCCAGGAAGGTGTAGAGGGTCCCTATATCCCTCCTCCCTCACCTCTGTGGACTTAGCTTGGACAGGCTCAGGCCCTGCTCTTGAAGGCCTTACAGCGCTCTGTGGTTGAGTAGGGAGTGTGGAAAGACAGGAAGAAGGAGGAGGAGTGGAAGAAGAGGGAAGAGGAGCTGCTGCCTGGGCAACAGATCCTGAAGTCTTATTGGCTGTTGATGCTACGGACAAGGCCCCGACACTGGCGCCCAGCTCCGTTCGATCTTGATATATACTCTCCCCACTTTTGGGGTACAGAAAGGTCCTCATTTGACCTTTGCCCTTAACATTCACTGTACCTCTGTAGTCAAACTCTAAGCCCATGGCACTGAGCACAGCGTGGCTCTCTTCGCTCACCTGCACCCGACACTCCACCCCAGTGGAGTCCATGCGGCTAGCAATGTTGACCGTGTCTCCCCAGATGTCATAGAGCAGCTTAGTGGTGCCAATCACCCCTGCCGTCAGCGGCCCGTGGTTAAATCCAATACGGAGCTTGAAACCAAATCCCAGCATGTTCTTGTTGAAGTCATCCAGGACGCCCATCATCTCAAGGGCAAAGTTGAAAAGCGCCCTCAGGTGAGAGTGTACAGAGTCATCATCATTCTCAGCCAGCTGCTTGACATTCAGTCCGGACGCTGCCATGTAAGTGGCACCAATTGTCTTGATCTTTTCCACGCTTTTGAATTCGGGTTTGCGAAGGAGCTCGTCAAAGTCTCCAATTAGCTCGTTGAGGACACGGTAGCACTCTTTCCCACCCTCGTAGCTCTCTTCATAGAACTCACTGAAGTTTACGATACTGGCAAAGATCACGCCCACGCTGTCGTGATTCTTGGAGTAGCTCTGGGTCACCTGAGGAAACAATGAAATGTGTTGAAATATTCTGAAAACTAAAATGTGCAGATGACAGTGGTGATAAAATGGTTAATATTTTCATCTTTCATCTCCTTCATTCAAGAAAAAATGACTAAGAGGCATCTATTTTTGGATTTCTTTTAGAGTTATTCCGATATACCAATACCAGTATCAGAAATGCCTCAGGCACTGCCTAAACTGCTGGACTGGGTATAAGCACAACATTGATAGTAATTAATTCACATTCATAGAGGTTTAATAGTATAGAACTGTTCATTTTTTAATTTTTATTTTTATACGCAATGGTAACGGATCAGGTCTGGGTTTTGGCTGATACCCAAGTTCAAGCATCAGAATCAGTATCCGCAAGAAAAAATGGTATTGGAAGATCTCTAATTACCTTAAAATGGTGTATTCAGCATTACAAAACAATATAAAAAGTATATGTAATAAACACAGGGGTAAAAGTAGTCAGGTATGGTCCGGTACTCCGCTTTCTCCTCTTCCCAGTACTGCGTACTGGCACTAAAAGATTCTTTGCCAGTACAGTACTGGGAAGAGAGGAGAGCAGCTGCCTGGCTAAGCTGGTTTGGTAAAGTTGGATGGATATTAACAGATTCAAACTTCCCAGATCGATAACTCATGAGTAAAACCTTGTTAAAACACAAACGACACCCCTTTCCAACTGTAATAAAATAGACAACAGGCTATGACCTAAATTTAATCAAAACCAGCCATCGTCTGAGCTGGACAAATAATGTTGCTCTCTATGTGCAGCCGGCTTAGAGGTGTGTGCACAGGAAACACTAACAACAGATACTACAAACATCCCTTCACATATCAATGTTCTCCTGGTTATAGTACAACACTAAAAAAAAAAAGCACAAATGTTCTTTTGCATTATTTTGGGGAATTTTCATTGGGAAAAATATTCAATAATTCACTCATACACGGTGTGGCGTTCCCAAATATTGAATCACTTCACTTTTAGAATACATTTTTTTTTGTGCTGTATGATCTAAAAAATTTAAAGACAGAGACTTGTAATCTGTTGTTGACTAATTTAGTTGTAATTTTCTTACAATAAAACCAATTGTTATGATTTTAAAAGTTCTGTCGACATTCACAAATTATTCCGTGGCACTTTCACCATTTATATTCATAATCTGCGATACATAATGTCAGATTTTTCTCATTTCTTTCCTCACCATACAGGTGTTAGGGATGCATGAAGCTGGGAGCAGGAGGAGAACAATATGAAGCAATGAAGGTTGGGGTAGTGGCACCGGTAAGATCTTAAATCTACTTTCACCCCTCTTATTTAGCATTGTTCTGATAACCTTCATAATCAAGTCTGATATATTAGTTTCAGCTTCTACAAAAACCTTGAGCTGGTCAGCGACATGGATGGGGATGATGTTGCCCAGTAACCACTCAGCCTGGTCTCGCATCGTCTGGATCTTGGAGCGGTGTTTGTCAGCCTCAACATTGCCATGGTAATGGAGACGGTAGCTGACCTCAAATTCACGGTTGAGGAACCAGACCAGGAGGAGAAGCAGGAAGAAGGCCAGGACGGCCTCTGGGACCAAAAGGTCAAGAGGTCTCGGGGGAGGTTCAGGGCCAGGGGTGACTGGACCGCCATCACTGGATGTGGAGATGTTCAGTCTGAGCGAGAAAACGGGGAGAACAGAAGAAAAGTCAGAGTGGATCGAGCTGAACAGGAAGAGCAAACAAAGGTACGGCAGAACAGGAAAATGATTAACAGGATTAAGAGGAGAGATGAAATAGAGGCTGGAGGATTTTTTTGGAGTCAGTCCCTAAAACTAATGAGCTAGAGTGTAATTCTTTCCATTTTACACCAATGTTCAAATTCATCATAGCTGAGGCAGAAATATGCGCTTCTCCACTGGCCTCAATAACTCACACCCAATACTCACTACGAGTTGACAGCCTGGCTACAACTATACACCCATACGTCCATCTCAGACTGAAAACAACACGGTTATCCTGCTTCTCTAGGGTTGTGGGAAATTTAGGAAATCATGATCTGAAGTCAAAGTAAATAAGGGATAAAATTTAACATTTATTAGCACATTATTAGCACTGAGAAATGTTGTCTCTATGTCACTTCAATTTTGATCTGAAGATGTGCTTTGAACAATGAACACACTTTAACCAAAATATTGCCTGACAGGAGAAAAATCCACCACCTTATATGTGTCCAATCAGCGTTGATGATAAACGCAAAGCAAAAAATTCCTCAGTGTGTGCTATATTGATCAAGAAAGCAGACTTTGCAGCTGCAAAATGTGTTGCTTTTCCTGTATTCAGCCAAGTTTAAAAGAGAAGTCAAGCTCAATAGCTGCTGCACTGTTACAGAACATGAGGATGATTGATTTGTTTCTCTGAAGCTCCCGCTGTCAGCCTTGGGTGAGAATATTCTAATTCTGCAATTACTGAATTTTCTGTTTTATAGACAGATGTTTATTTAACAGATAATTATTAGTCCTTTTGGAAATTAATTGTGTGCTGTACAGCAATCGTCAGATAAATAAACAGATGACTATTACAACACGGACAACATCAGCAACCATCCATTTGGGTGTAACCAAAAAGTTCTTTCAGGCCGAGCACACCCAAGGAAGCAGAAAAGAGTGCACCCAAAGAGCCCCTGAACGGACGCCGTCCCTTTATTTCTAGCGTCGTCTGCTGTTTCCCTCCAACACTGTAGCTCCAGTTACATTGCACATGTGCCATATCCCATAGTTCCCATGGAATCAGCCTTCATTTAATAGCCGTGCATCCAGCGCTGTCACTTTGCATGGCAGGGGTTGTGCTCTAGACGCCACTCAAAAACAGAACTTCGTTGCTCTCTTGGCTTGTATTGCGAACTAGCTACGTTTCCAGCAACCAAAATGGCGTCCCAAAATATGAGTGCAGAGGATGTTATGGACGAGAATACATTTTACAGTGTTTTGGCTGACTCTTAAAGTCAGCCATATTGATTCGGGCCAGAGTATACAGTCCAAGGAATGCAGCATAGAAAGCTGTGGCTGGATTAGCTGTGCAAAAGAATATGGCTTGCGTGTAATGCGTCCTGGTAAAGGTAGGCACTGCAGGAACGGCTCCTGGAGCTGGAGAACTCAGCTTTCTCAGTCAGTGTGTAGCATGCACTGAGGAATTTATTGCTTCAGTTTACTACATTTACCATGCACACTGACTGGATATCCACATTTAAAGTGGCAAATTTTCCCTTTAAGCTAACCCAAAGCATATTGAACGTAAGAAAGATTTGAAGGATTATCTGTCCTTGAAAACAGCCACCTCAGAAACACCACGCTCCCTGCTGATAGACAGACTAATAAAAACTGATAAATACCAGAAGCCCTCTGATTGTAAAACTGGCTCATAAAAGGATGTATGATTCAAGCAGTGTGTATCCTGTATGCCCTGAGAAGCAGGCCGCCAATCAGAATGCTAACTGATAAAGACAGAAGAGCCCTTTCCAGCCCTCCCTCCCTCCTCCTCAGCAGTGCAGTCAGCTAACTTGTGGCTCTAATACAAAATTCAAGCCAGCACTGGCTGTATGAGTCATTTCCACCACTAGTGACATTTAGCAGCCATTACTACTGGTGCACACAGGCAGAGACGGAGGAAGAGAGAGACGGAATGATAGCTGAATAAAGAGCAGGAAAGCGTGAGGTTGAGTAAAAGCCTTAGAGAAAGCAGTAGTCAGGAAAAAGATAAAAGAGAGCCGTCGCTCCTGTTGACCCTTCAAATGTCACTCATCCATCAAACCCCTCTGTTTCCACGGAGACACTCACCCATGAACTGGCAAGCTGTTATTAGCGGAGCTGAAAGACGACAAGAGTGGTGTCAGTCAGGAGAAAGGGCCGGTCACGTGCACACACATAGCAAAAACACACACAACACACACACATGAACAAACATAATACAGATCATATCAAGATAGAGATGCGCAGTACCAAAGCAGGTGGGCAGATGTTGAGAATAATAAATTAATGTATTAATAAAACTCACATACTATACATTTATGTTTATACAAAGCTGTTAATGTGTGTTTTTACACTGCTGTCTTAATCCCTAGCTGTCACTGTCATGCTGCATATATATGACTACTTTGGCCTGCAGTGATTTCTAAGACACTTGACAATTTCATACTACTGCTGCAGAAGGATCAGTGCTTCTTTCACTTGTATGAAATTAGCAGAATTGCAACTCTTTAAACTGAATGAAATGTCAGATGCCACACAAAGTGCACACACTGGATAGTATAACTATGTATGGGAGCGTACATACAGCATGAGTATCTGCTGACTTGCGTGTGTGTGTGTAACATACATATTTTTATTTGGTGTTTGTGTATGTGTGCAAATAACAAGCGCTCACCTGTACCTGTGCAAGGGGCTGTACAGCAACAGCAGCAGGGCGACCCCTGTGGCAGTGGCCAGGACTGAACGCATCCAAAAACTGAGCTGACAGAAGTTGCAATACTGGATGATGGCCAGGATGGTGGCGCAGCACAAGAACATGGTCACCTGGAGAAAAAGGGGCCAGTCATTAAAGTGACTTAACCAAGCCAACAAGGACTATACTATACTGTGTGTGTGTGTGTGTGTGTGTGTGTGTGTGTGTGTGTGTGTGTATGTGTGTGTGTGTGTTAAGTAGGAGAGGTAATCATAAGGTAAACTAAATAAATGAAAGGTTTTCGACAGTTCTGTATATTAGTTACTGTTTTTCCATCTGAATTTAAGAGAAAAAAACACTTCCTGGATGAATTATCCAACTGTGGTGAATCAAAACACTATATTGTGTGAGTAAAGTAATACTGGTACATTTAGCTGGCATTACGAGTGTAAAATAAGCATTTCTGTTGAAAACAATTATTGATAACGCTACTTGAAATCAAGTCTTTCATGCTACTGCAAGGCAAAACTTTCCTTTAGATTTGTAACTTTAGTTTCATTTTAGTTCTTATTTTATAAAAATAATGTCAGTAGAAAAAGTTTTATTTCACCTTTTTAGTGTTAGTTGTAGTTTTATTTGTATTGTCACAACAAGTTCTTAGGTAAGATTAAAAAAAAAGGTTAAAACAAGAGCTTCCTTATAAAGACTGTGGTAAATATTTATGTACTTTAAGCCCTGCACACAGTAATGTTTATGAGCTGCACAGCCCAAAACATGGAGGCAGGGTGTTTTTGTTTAACAATGTCAGAGTCAAACAGCAGGCATTGAGAAGAATTAGTTTTTCCACCCTCTGACTTTAACTATCAAGACTTGAGACAAACCTGAGACATTTAACTGAATGCAGCAGCACTACATTAAAAAAATACTGTCAAAATGAAAGTTAACAGCCATCCAATGCACTGAAACGTAGTATTTTAACACTGTTATTAATATTGAGCTATATTTTTTTTTTAGCAATATACAGTCAGGGCACATGATAAATAAATGTATGACAGTCATAACACATAATTTAAAGTAATGTACTACAGCAGAGGACTGAATCATTTCACTCTGATGGAAATGTTCTTTGTTTAATGTTTCTGGTTTCTTTCCTCCTCTCTGGCAGTCACTGAATATCTTTAAGTTGCGAACAAAACAAGACATTCAAGGACTTTGGCTTTGTGAAAATAATGATCTTTTTTTCACCATTGTCTGACATTTTATAAACCAAACAACTAATTGATTAATCAAGAAAATACTCGACAAATTAATTGACAATTAAAATAATCGTGAGCTGCAGCCCTGGTCTTGATGGCCGTGTCTTCAAATGTTTTTTTAACCATTATGATTTAGAAAAATGTAATACTTTTGTTAGGAGTTGATTGTTATTTGCCACTCTCATTTTTATTTTATTATACAATATGTTAAAAACCAGTACTTTTACTTTATGTTCATTTCCATGAATTATAAAATTATAAGATACAAGTAAATTATCTCCAATTAATTATCTCTCGCCCAGTAAAATATCACTTTTGCTTTTGTCTTTCCTCTGCACGTAATTTAACAAGTATCTAAAAGTTAGATGTCATATGCAATATAAACCAAGCCACAGCATATTTCATTGCAAAAAATGATGTTCATATATCAAATGCAAGGAGAGGTTTTCCAAGGTCAGAAGAGGGAAGGAAGTACCTATTTTCTACGATACATTGGATGTAAAAGATGCTGTTTTGGGATTTCAGATGGGGCTGTACAATTATCGAAATCGCACTTTAGCCAAGTGCAACATCCAAATCACAGGAGCTGCAATTTTTTTGATGACGGTAAAATGTGTCCCAAAAAGACATTACATATCAAGCATTGTGGTGCTACAGAGATGCTTATAAATCATATTCCAGGAAACCTGCTTTTTGGCACAGATGAAAATGAAACACAAAAATGACCATTCCCACTAAAACTGCGACACACATCGCAATCACAATATCAGTCAAAATAATCGCAATATGACTGTATTTTGCAGCTCTACTTTCAAATATGGAATTATTCAAGCAAACACACACAGAGACAGCAGTGGTAATTTGGTGACATTCACAGGTTGTTAATGATTATATTGACAGGATAACATCTTTTTCCCTCTCATCCCTACACATGTCCTCCCTCTCTCCCAGCGATGCCCCCCTCCAGCACTGTTATTGGGTCTTATATCTTCAAAGGCATTAAAGTCCAGAAAACTGCATGTCTAATTAACAACCCTCCCTGAGACTCCCGCTTTGATCTGCAAGCCCCGAAGAGATAGAGAGAGTGGAGGGGAGAGACGGAGCAGGGTGGGAGAGAAATGGATAGAGCAATGGGGTGTTGAAAATCCTTGAAAAACAAGATATCAAAACACCACACATCTTGTGAGCAGCCGTTGGCTCAAAGCTGGAAAGAGAGAATCAAACTTACACAGAGCTGGATATGGCCTTGACTCAAAACAGCACAGAAACGCTGCAAAGTATGGCTGCTCTCAATCTTCTCACATGCAGGACTCAGAAGAAGAAATGTCAACATTTCTGGTGCCAAGGTCCACAGGCGAAGCCTCCTGAAGCCTCCTAGCTGTTTTCCTTCTACAGTTCCTATCAGGGCTAATGCCAGCTAACAGCTCTGCTGGTCTCCAAGGATCTCTGGCTTCAGACCACCATGGGCAAGGTTTCAAACCGCCCAACTTCTCCCTGCTTACTTTGGCTTAGGGATATCAGTGAGGGCAACAATTGTAGCTTCGAAATTACTCGTAGTACACTACCACAATTAGCAGTCGCCCTGTAACAGCAGAGGCAGCGTAGTTTCACTGATACCCATTTTCCACCAAATTAGCTCTGGGTCTTGAACTGGCTCTGCTCAGGACTCTTGGAACCGTCACACTATCTAGCGAACCAGCTTGTGTTTCCATCAGATTTGATCAGAACCACTGTAACCAAGGATGTGTCATCAACTGAGGGTGTTAGACAATGCACAACACAAGCAAACAGCTGTAGCAAGATGGCGAATTGTGGTGATTGGCTGCAAACTTTTGTACTGTTATTATAGATATTTGTTTTTATCTAAAAACAAGCATGGACCAAATATTAATGAGACCACTGCACGCTCATTTTTTCAATGATTTCTTACTTAACGATTTTATTGTTGCCTTTTCCATCTCCTTTTACCAACCTGTACAATATATCACGCCAACTGATCACACTTCACGGCTCCGGTTAAGAAAAACCTGCTACTTGTTTGGCTCAGCTGAGAACCAATTTTTTTAGGTTCCAAGCAAATTTATTTTTGGCCAAAATGCTCCGAATGGCTCAAAATTAAGGGTATGAGAGTAGGAGCAATAGTTAAAGTAGTGGCTGGCAGCAGCTGTAGCAGTAATATTGCTAAAGGTATACCCAGCAGGATGTATAGAGTCATACAGAGGTAACCCCTTTAAATCATCACTAATGAACTGTTTGGCCATGTATTTATCGGCAGAGACTCTGCCCTCTGCCTGTATTTTCTTATTTTCTGTGTTCGGGACATTTATCTAGAGTTACTGCCAGTCAAGTTGCACTTACAGTTTCCATCCATATCTGTGAAAACATGGTTGCTTCACACCATTCTTCCCCAAGCAGAGCACACGACTTATACAATCAATTCAGTATCTGACCAAATGTCAGAGTGATGATGGTGAATAATGGCCAGAAAAGTGGTTTTGCAGAACATTATGATGTCACAGTGAAGCTGACCTTTGACCTTTTGGATATCAAATGTCATCACTTCCTCATTATATCCTACTAGACATTTGTGTGAAGTTTTGCCATAATTAGCTTGTGAATTTTTGAGTTAATGGCCCAAAAATTTGTTTTGTGAGGTCATTTACCTCTGACCACCAAAATCTAATCAGCTCATCGATGAGACCCCGTGAACGTTTGGGCCAAATTAAAAAAAATCCTTGAAGGCACTCTAAAGAAGGATGTATGGACAGAAGGATGGACAGAAAACCTGAAACATAATGCCTCCAGCCACAGCTATCGTTGATATGGGTGGGGCATAGAAAACCACAAACAGAGCAAGGCCACACCAAATGAATCTGGGGTTGGCTTTTACTTTCGCTGGTGAGTGTGTTTACAAACAGTTACGGCCAATCCTGCACAGTATACCTTTGAATAGTACTGAGAAGATGTAGTGCAGCAGCAGGATGTTTGATTTTTTAACCTAAAATCTAAAATACTTCTATTATTACTGTTGATTCTCTTAATTGACTGTCCAATATTCAACTCAACACTACATGAGACACCAAACCAGTCATCAACCAAGCTGCAAGCAGTGTGATATAAAGTGCATTTCTACTGAGGAGGGTTCTTCAGAAAGAGATATTGCCTGGGTCCAGACCTTCATCTGCCCACTCCACCAAGCTGACTAATTCGTCTGGTATCAAGTCATGAAACAGCAGTTTCTTGTTTAACTCAATCAATCAATCAATCAAGTGTTAGAGCATGACTAACAGCAGAACGCTGTTGTCAAGCATCGTCACGCTGTGCGCTGAAACAGATGAGGTGTAATAGCAACAATGGCGATAGATGCTGCTATCAAGGCTGTTCTAAATTGGCGTGTCTTCTCAATATCGCCTGATTTCATACGGCAAAACCAGTGTGTTGGCATGACTACACATCAGTGTCAGTTTAAAATGACATTAGATTTAGGCAGACATGTTGGTCTGTAGTGACTGGTTAGAGAAAATTAAAAGCCCCTCCCCGATGGGAATCAGTGGACGCAATGTCAGACTGAAGATGTGACGAGTTGACAACACTGTCTAATATCAGGAGAAGAGAGATGGACACACAGACTCTCACAGGACAATGTCGTCCCTTTGATTTATTCACACACAGTCTTTCCAGTTTTTATCCTACCATCCCATCAACAGCATGTTTACCTGGAGGGGCAAGTGGACGCTGCAGGTGAGGTGCGACAAGACAGAGATGGCAGGGAGGGAGACTAACACAGCCCCAATCACGTGACGGGGGACCCATCCAGACACCACCAGGAGCAGGGAGCGGGTACAGTTCATAACCTCCTCCAGATAGAAGGCCATACTGCGGGACAGGAGAGGAAGACAGAGTGTTAGGACGACACAGCAGAGGAGGAGTTTCCAGCTGCACAATTGGACCAAAATCAGAATCAACAAAAACATGACAAAGAAAATCAAAGTTACACATAAAACAGAGTAAGGAAAAACATATTATCTCTCCCTGAATTACTCTCAGTCCACCCCCAGTCCTCTTCCTGCTCAGTCAGGGAAAAACTGCTGCAGACTCTCAGCAGTCCTTAATTAAGACACATTATTAAAACACAACTATGCTGTCCAAGTCCCAGCTAAAAGATGAAGATTTATTGCCCAATTTTCACATGGCAATAAGTGGAAATTAATTTGTTTCCAAATGTTCTCCACTGAGAAAGATACATCCACACCCATAAACACACCACAAAATCCATAAAACACATCTTAAGCATTTCAAATACTGGAAACTCCAAGTAGACAGTTTTTTTGGGGGGGGAGCGGGGGGGTTGGAACTTCTCATTGTGCCAATTTCTGAGCCAATATTGGTCTTTCACAAAAAAAGCTGGATGTGAGCCAGTCATATCTGACCAGGGAAGTTAATCCATTGTGGTGTGGGAGCCAACCACCACATAAAATAATTTGTTTTGGTTTCAGTGGAGAGTTGTGATGCTATGGGATGGTCTATTAGTGGTTTCCAAGTCTGTGCCACTGAGGCCCAAGAGATACAGGCTTTTAATCCAACCAAGCACTACAGCAGTCAATTTGGAAACAAATAGCTAGATATTCTTGGGCACGGTGGCACAGCACTGACAATAACAGCCTAAATGACATTTCACAAGGTTTTCCATTCTTCCAGGAAAAGAAATCGACGTTAACACGAAGTTCTTTTTATTTTGTTTTGCAAAAATGGTTGAAATCTGTTTCATGAATGTATTATCATGCATAAATATCTTCTAATTGTCCTTTAAAACCCATATTTGTTGAACTCTGATGCAAAATATGTGCGTGCACTCGCTACTCACCGTATGGACAGCACCAGGATGCCAACTCCAACAGGCCAGCCAGGGGAGCCAGGGCCAGGGCAGCAGGAGCTGGATGGCCCACAGTGGCCGGGCTCACCAGAGGTGGAAGGAAGCAGGCCAGTGTCAGAGCCAGGAAGACAAAACAGCTGAGGAGAACATCCAGGAAGGAGCTGAAGGTGGAGCTTGCAAATGTCTGCACCTGCACCTGGTTCTTTACCTGGAGGGGAAGAAGGATGTGAAACTGAAGAGAGGCAGTGGCTCAGTCTTCTAAGAAATCATGCCTGTACCAAACACTGCACGTGTACAGATGTTTGACCTTCATTTGAGGGTCTAAGGCTAAATGAATTTATTTAACAATACAACTAAAAAACAGAGTTCATCTGCTAAATATTGAATATTATGAACATTCAGTAACCCCACAAAACATAATTGTGTTCAACATGTATTTTCAAAATATGCAGCAAATATGCGCTACATCTGTTATGTACATAATTGAAACTAATTTAATTTAATAAGCATAAGTAAAACACAACTTTTATAAGATATAGACTTGAGCACACATAACTTAACAAACTGTTAAATCCACAGTGGAAGCTTCTATCTTATAAACTATAGTCGCAGCCAAAGACTGATCATCAGTATCACTGTAGATTTGCATCATATGAACTCAGAGGTTGAACATCAGTGTTCTGACTCTGTAGTAGCACTGGTGTAACAGCAGGGGGCTACAAGGCTGCAAGGCTAATGTGGCATAAAATTTGGGAAGTGGGGTGGTGGTGAGGGGTGGTACAAGGAAAACACTGCGACAACTCCTGCCCCCCTACACTCACAAACACATACACACACAGTCGGACACACACAGGCACAAAGCACACTGTCTAAGACCCCTAGATGTGTTATAACACTACTGCTCGTCCGAGGCTCACGTGTCTCCTAACCCATCCACGTACTTGACAAACATCTTCACAAGGAAAATTAGGGAGGTCGCTAAAAAGTCCATGAACTGTTCAAAAGTTTGTGCTGAGTACGGCACTGATGAGGCTTAATACAGTCACAGGTAGGTCACTGGTTTGATACCGATAAGCTGTTGTTTAATTTGAATGTGACCAAATTCATAATATTTGGATATTGAAAAAACAATGATCCAGTAGAAACTATGATAGATAATTCTGAAATCAAAAGAGTTTATAAAAATACATTTTCAAGAGTTGTAATAGACCACAAATTATGTTGGAAATCACATATAAATCACATTAAGGACAAAAATGTCAAAGTCTATTTTCTATGCTACAAAAGAGAGCTATAAGAGTCGTAAACAGAGCTGATTAACATGTACCAACCAACAAAATATTTCTAAACTCATATGTTCTCCACTTTAGACATCAGGTGGACGTTCAAATGGCAAAATTAATGTTTAAAGTAAGAAATAAGATGCTTCCAGGCTGTGTCCACAAGTTGTTCAAAATTAGAGAAAGTCAGTGTGAACTAAGAGGAACATGTTTTGTATGTTAACAAAAATAAAAATGAGAACAAATGCAAAACGAAGATGAATAACAATCTCAGGAGTTAATATGCGGAAGAGTTTTGAAAAGGATTTGAAAATGTGTAAAACACTTGATAGATTTATTTGAGTTGTATAGGTCTAAAAATGGCCGAAATAAACAAACTAAACTAAACTAAAAAAGTCAAGGTAGGATAGGTATGTTAATACCTATAAGAGAGTGTGTGTGTGTGTGTGTGTGTGTGTGTGTGTACCTCCTCCTTGTAGCTGGTGCGGTACGCCTTTTCCAGAGGTCTCTCTAGGAAATTGAGGCTGATCTTGTTGATGGGTGGTTTGAAAAAGTAGTCCTTCATCAGACTGTGAGCAACAGAGAAACAATACCAGATATAAAGTTAATATCTTTTTCCTTTGTTCGTCTAATATTTCTTAAAAATTAAACCTTGGCTAATAAAATGCACCAAAACTGCCAATAAATTTACTTTTGAATCTACTTTTCTATGTACTCTACTTGGAGTAGATTTTAAAATATTGCAGACTGGATTTTTCAGCCTTTTCAACCTTGTGTTGTTTAGTCGCACTCTTTGAAAAATGACTGAAATGAAAACGAGTGTGGAAAGCTGTCTGTTTTTAAGAGCAGCCTGAGGCCTTTCTGTGTGGTGTCTGTGTTTCTTGACATTCTCTGAAGACATGTGAAATGTGAAAGTGATCTGTGTAATGCTATGTACTGTATGTATACAGAGTATATGCTATATGATACAGCTATATCATATCGTATCCCAGTGATAGACTGGCAACTGATGGGGGTAGATACGCATCTTGAAAGGTTTATGTTGTTTATATAATTTATGCTGACTAATTTAGAAAGTTAAAATATATAAACATGAGATCTTATTCATGACCACATGGATCCCTTCACCACTACTCCCTGTATAAACTCAGTCATATCAGTCACCCTTGTGTTGGGTTATCAGCTCATAAAGTCTACCGTTAACCTCTTGCTCACCTGTCCTCCCTGATAACATCCACAAAATGCACGTCACTCTTTTCTCTAAAGTTCTTGGCACGCAGCTGGATCAGGGCGGAGTGGTCCATTCCCGTGCCCGCTGCCCCTGTGCCACCGGCCATGCCTAGACTGGTGCCTGTCCCCGTGCTGGTGCTGGTCTTCTTCTCTTTCTCCTGGAGCATGTCGCATAGGGAGCTCTGGCTGGCTCGCACTGGGTCCTCCAGCGGGGGACTCAGGAGGCCGTTGGCTGCTCTGGGGCTGTGACCTGGGATGAACTGGATCCAGAGGAGAGGGTGAGGAAGACAAAGAAGATGACAGGAAAGAGATTCAGGAGATAAAGGAGAAGAAGAAGAAAAAGGTCAGACAGAAGGAGGTGACACAGGATGTGACTGTTAAGTGACATATGCACTAGTGCTGTCAGTGTTCATGCCTGTATGTGTGTGTGTGTGTGTGTTGTACTTTGGCACTGCTGGTCTTGTGCTCCTCCTGGCAGCCGTTAAGCACAGCCACATCATCACCCTGCTCTGCCCCCGAAGACAAAACCACACTACGGGACACACAGGGAGGCTGGAGGGACAAAAGGACAGTGGGAGGATAAATAAAAAATAAAACACAGAGCCAGTTCAAGATATAACAACACTTAGATAGGAGTGTTTGAGTGTTGACACTGTGGTCAAAGGACCACCTATACTTTCCTCATATGTAAGACTCATTCACTTTTTATCAATTTTTTTTTATCAATCTGATTTCTGGCCAAAATACATGGGTGTGTGTGTGTGTGTGTGTGTCCCAAGGTGCAAAATGAATGCTAATTTAAGTTATATAGATTTAAACCACAAAGACAGTGTGAAAGAAACCATCACAGTATGAACAGTAGAGGTATCTATGTCTATACTCCAACCTCAACTTTTTGTTTCATCTGACTTACTCCGATCCTGTCTGGAGGTTGGTGGGACAGCAGGGGCTCAGCAGCCTGCGCTCCCCCAGGGATGAGGTCCGGTGTGTGGGGCTGAGGACAGGAGGACAGGCCGACCCCGACAAAATCTCCACCTGATAGTCCCACCTGAGAACAGCCACATGGCACGTCATGGTCCAACTTCCTTCCTGAGATCAGGTAGGTTTTCAGGCCTGGGGAGAAGCACAAACAAATGCCTTCTGTTCAGAACTTTATGATCATGATTTTTGAAAATTTCTTGGTTTGACTTTAAGGGTGCTTTTACATCTAACCTGTTTGGCTCTGTTATAACGAACTGAGGTCCGTTTGCATAGTTAGTATGCCTCATTTTGGCTGATTTAAAAGCTGTCAGTTGAACCCTGGTGCGGACCACAAAACCACACTGGGACTGCTTGAAAAGGTGGGTCGCTAAATCTGACTTAAAATCTCACAGTGACACAGTTACACTCTCAGTAACAGGCAGTCATGATTTTCACTTGTGAAAATACTGGCTAGCTGCAGACATACCCATCATCAGCCGCTCTTTGTTGATGCACACACACTGACAAGCAGGTGGTAATGCAATACTGGGTGTTTCACCAACTATGTTTGCACATCAGCCCGGCGCTCTGGCCATGTTCACACAAGTGAAGGGCCAACAAGGAAATATACAAACAGTGGATTAGAGTAGTGGCCCATAGCCAGCCGCTATCAGCCTGTCCAAACACACAGTAACCTGGCTTGCTGGCCTCTTTGTTCAAACAGCTAAAAGGTGCTAACCTTGTTAGCACCGTTTCCACTGGAGGAGCAACTGTATGCCATAAAGGAACTTGGTCCAAGAGACTTTGTTGGCTCCCTGCCTCTAACTGATTTTTGGTGTTACATTTCATTGTTATGTACACTGTTTACACTAAAAGGGAACCCATTTGGCATCCCCGCTCCATGGGCATGAGTTGTCCCTACAGCACAGACTGACGCCAACTTTCAACACTATTACTGTGTTTTTGTAGCAACCCTACTGCAGCCCATTCCTGCATCAGTGAACTTTTAAGTATGTGAGTAAAGGGCTACCAGGACAAATACACTGTACTGATGCAAGCCTAGCTCAGCTCTGTCTAAGACTTTGTAAAGACTGATGTCATATTACAGAATTACCACTGTAGATCATCTCCAAATAACAAATGATGTTCAGCTTTTTCAGCTTTGTCTTAGTCTTTTTGCAAATTCAACATTATGTATTGTCTCATGCAGCTGTTGTTGTAACTTCTATAAAAATAACTTTGCTGAAACTGTCACCACATCCACACACTACTACATGAGACATCATGTCTGGCTCTTGGCTCAGATTTCCTCCTGTTAAGTGTGACAGATACAAGCACTTCTTCATTCCTACTGCCATTTCTCTTTTGAGTGGAAGAGTCAGACTTAGTGCTGAGGCTACTCTTTTGGCTGGTTGTTATTCTTGTTATGATAATGTGATGCTGATGATGATGAAGACGTTGTTGTTGATGTTGATACTGATGGTTGTAGTTGATCACTGTATTTGGTTCCCCCCTCCTCCCCACAATTGCTGAGTACTTATATTCTTATGTGTTCTCTCGTGTCTTTTTATGTTTGTTTTTACTTGCTGTGCAACTTATTGCCCTCTAGGGACAAAAATAAGTTGAAGTTAAAGAAGTTGTCCCTCCTCTTCCTACTGCCTCTAACAGCAGTTGCAAGAGCTCTGCACATGAACGAAAACATCCAAGTAGGAGTAGGAGTCTCTAACATAGCTGTCAATCATGTCGGTCACGGCTCGTGAGCTGCGGTCAAACTGTCAAACTAAGCAGCGCTGATCAAATAAGATTTTTCAGAAACATATTTTAGTGAAGTTCAGCTGTAAAATGAGAAAATTTGAGACCCGGCAGCCATGTTGAAAACAGTCGGGCCAAAACGAAGCATCGCCCACTAGTCAGACCAACGTTGTCTTGTTACAGCTAAACAGTACACTAAAATATGTTTCCGAAAACATCTGAGGCGAGACATAGGCAATGCAGTAACAGAATCATGGTTCATATTTGATCAGCGCTGCCTAGTTTGACAGTCGAAATGCAGTGAGTGATCATGAGTAGTGACTGACATGATTGACAGCTGCGTTACTCCTCAGCTCTGATTGGTTGTTTTCCTTCAAGCAAATGTCATTAGAAGTAGTATTAGCAGTTGTAGTAGTATGAGGAGGAGAAGGAACCTGACTTTTCCCCAGACTATCTGTCTCATGTAAATCTGTGTGACAGTTTCAGAAAATATGACAAAAGGTTATTTTTTATAAAAGTTACCAGCTGTAGCTTTAATAATATGTGTTGGCTCAAGGTATAAGAGCGTCGCAACTGAAGCCTTAATTGTTTAAAATGCAGCTTTTATTGAGTTTTTCATGTACCCTTGAGATGTTTTCTGTTTAGCTTGGAAATTATCTGGAGTGAATGAACACAAGCAGCCAGGAAAAACTTCAATGTAAATATATAAACATAGAAAAGCCCACATAAAATAGGTAGCCCACATATAATTGACAAAATTCTCTGGAATCATACTTTAAAAAAAGTCAGTGTAATTCTGCCTGTTTAACTTTTGCACTCTGCTCCCTTTTATGCACAGGGTGAAAAAATGCCTTCAAATTAAGTAGAGAAAGATCATCTAATCAAACTCCTTCTGACCTGACTGTCTGTCGGGTTAACAGACACGTTGTTCTTCACTCAACAGAAAAAGGCCTAAGATATGAGATGATGTGTCAACCTGTGTAAGTGTGACTGATGAGCATCCGACCCATATGTGAAAGCATGTGCGTCAGTCTGATGCTGAGTGGGTGTGTTCATAAGTCAGCTTGTGTGCTACAGACACGCACAGATGCACACACACAACACAGACACACACGGGCTATTTACTAACCCTCATGTCTGGATGCATCTGCAGTTTGAATGATTCTACCTCTCTGTACAAGTTACCTCTTCTTCTTGGTCCACTGTTTTTACAGTTTTTGAGTCAGTGTAACAGATATCTAATGTGATAATAGGGGAACTTCTAAATTAAAGTAATTTCTAAAACACAGCAGCTGTGTTAGCACTGCTGCCTCCACGCCTCAGTTTCAATTCCAGCAAATGAGAGTTAAAAAAAAAACACTCAACTCTTTTAATTTTAGGATTTAATGACGTGAAATAAGAATAGGAACTTGCCTTACAAAACTCAAAAACGATAATCCATCACATTATTGGCAGAACTAAAGCAAATTTATATGATCTGGTGTATGATTGTTCCAGGGTTAATATGCAGTAAGATGCAAAAATAAAGAGATACAGCAGAGGTTAAGTTAGCCGCTGTGGAACCAATGGGCATGACTGCATTTCACCACAGTGTTCTGTTCTGCTTCTCCGTCTGCATAAATAAAATTAGTTATGAATGCGTAACTAACAATGAACCTATCTTGGGAGTCTGGAAGCACTGTGTGTCTCGTTCCGTGCCCTGGGACAGTGACTGCTTGGCAGACGTCCTCGGCCTGTAGGCCAACAACAGCTCTAACTTAGGGTTCGACTCCTTTGCCAAACGGGCGACAAAGGCCATTTATGAGATCTCGACCCACTCACACACACACACAGTCACGCAAAGGTTCACTGCTGTTCTCATAGGCGAGAGTTGTGCACCCCCAAATTATCTTATAATACAAAGCCAGTACACTTTATGACATAATTAGTTAAGAAGCTAAAAGCTCATGTTGTTTCTTGTTGGCAGCTTTGAAAATTTGAGCTCCGACCAACTTTTTGACTTGTCAGATTAGGAAAAGCTCAGGTTCTGCTAATAATAAAAACGGCTCTGTTGTTTTCCAGTGTCTCAGTAAGCGATGACAGTGTGACAGCGAGCCAGTAGAACCAAGTCTTTCTTTACACCTATGCCTTTCCTCCTGTCCTATGTCAAAAAGTCTTCTATCAGACGGATATTAAAGTGTGCACAAAAGTAAAACCCCCTACAGAAGTAAAGGCACACAATCTATGGCTACATCTACACTGTTATGTTTCAATTTTGAAACAGCATTTTAAATTAAAACAATCTCAGCAAACAAGCATCTTAGCACCATTTCAGATGTCACCTCTGTCCATACTAACATGCTTGGAAACACATATCACATGACCCAAGTCTGCTACCTCAGAGTTGTCTTCTCCTTCCTGCCTCATGTCAACCACATCACCAAGACAGCCTTCTTTCACCTACGTAACATTGCCCGCCTCCGACCCTCTCTGTCACCCTCTGCTGCTGAAACAGTCATCCATGCACTTGTAACACCCAGGCTTGACGACTGCAACAGCATCCTCCATGGCACCACAAACACTGTCCTCGATAAACTTCAGTACGCACAGAACTCTGCTGCCCGCCTACTTACCAGAACCCAATCACGTGACCACATCAACCCAGTCCTCCACAACCGGTTAAACACAGGATACACATCAAGATTCAACTCATCACCTACAAGGCCCTTAGCAATCTAGCTCCTCCACAGCTCTCTGACCTCCTCCATCAGCTCTCCCCCTCCCGTTGTCTCTGCTCTGCTGATGCCAACCTCCTTCAAATACCCAGGACCAAGCACCAAGCGCCAAACCAGGGGTGACAGGGCGTTTTCAGTTGCCCACTCTCTGTGGAATTCACTACCACACCTCAATAAAAATGCCCCACATTGTCAGCATTCAAATAGGCCCTAAAAACTCACCTCTTCAGACTTGCCAACTCCAGCTAACACCCCAGCTTCCCCAGTTTACTCTACTCAATTTTCGTCTCTTATTTTATTAACTTTAATAAAGAATTAACTGTGTTTTTTAAGTCCTACTCTATGTAAAGCGTCTTTGAGGACTCCAGAAAGCACTATATAAGTATTATTATTATTACTGTATGACCATTCACATACACTAAACAGGAAGCAGATCGTCAACTCTCTGGTTGCTTGCTTAGTTACAGTATATACCATGGAGTTCGCGAAAAGCCTAGAGATTTCTTTGATAGACCGACAACAAGACAGAGCTGTTACTAAATGTATCATGAGCATAAGGCTTTCAAGGCAGTGGAAAATAGATTGGGAGTCAAATACGGCAGCCTATTAGAGAGTTACTGGCTGGAAGCATTATTCATCACAGGAGGTATCATGGTAATGGGAGAGGAGTGCTCTCAACAGTAGGATGAAATCACAGAGGGTTTGTACATCTAGCTATAATGTTTTGGCTTGACAAGTCTTGACTGATGAGACCCAATCGGGAATCGAATGTAGGTGCCTGCATCATCGTTTCCAAAAGTCTTTGCTTTCACCCGTCCAAACCAAAACGCAACCCTGGAGTTTTTAAACTAAAAAAGGGTCAGCAGGGTTTTTAAAGGACTCCGTTTTAGTGGTTTGAATACGCCAGAGTAGTGTGGACGCTTCGCATTAACGCAGAAATAGACGTAACAGAAGAATCTCAATTTATTTTCTGTTGTGTATTGAATTACTCTAGAATCTAGAATCTAGAATGAAAACACTCTAGCTAGCGTTGTAGAGGCCTACAGTGACTACGGACACTTGTTTTCTGACCTTCCTTCTCACTCTAGTATGTATGAGAGGCAGAATGCTGATGAGTTAGAGACACAGACACAGAGAAGATAGCGAAAGCAGAGTGGCAAACGGCGAAGAGATGACGAGGGGGAGGAAGAGACCGAGAGTACTTTGAAGGTCACTGAGTTTAGCATGCCTCGCATAACCCACATTCCTTGTCTACTTCCATTTCGGCTTTCTAACTTTATCAACAGCTCGCTCTAAACTCTTAAACAGGCCTTGAATTGTGAGGGCGTTAAAGGGCTTGACTTATTAGACACTGAAAAATTGTAGTTTTCAGACCGTCCACTGCACAGTAGGATAATGTGTGTGTGTGTGCCTGAGTGTCAACTGCTTTCTAGATATACAACAAAGTGCGACACGTACTGTATCTTCTGTGTGTTTATCCAAGCTCTAATCCTCTACTACTGAGTTTGTGCAGCCAAAGTTACTGAAACACATTGTAGAGCTTGTTCGGGTGTGTGTATAGCTGCACGTGTGTGTGTTTGTGAGTGTGTTCGTGTATTGATCTTCTCCAGGCTCTGTAAAGGCAGCACTCTGGGAAAGAAACTGACACCAGCACTCTAAAGTGTCAATGCAGCTCAATGGTTTTTATTCATTTATTCAGACCAGCTGGCTGGAGCAGAGAGGGTTCAGCCGAGGACAGCTACTACTACTACAACGGGAATATAACACACAGATGTACAAAAACACACCCTGACGAAGAAATGTCCCTTTAATGTGTATGTACACCTAGTTATAGACACACTGGCAGATATGGGGACCCAACACAACCTGGTGACAACATGAGCAAAACATGACTTCATTACGGCTTTATCATCTTAACGTTTGTGCCTATATCCATGCTTTCTAATTTTTCAAGAGTAAGTGCTTTTCAGATACATGTTTTACACTTTTACACCCTTTACATGCATTGCTGCGACAGAATGTGCCAGTGTTACATGACTGAAAAACATCTGACCTTCTTTAAAGCTGATGTGAACAAGAACAAGAGATGTTTTTCTGCTGGTTCAGAGTCAGATAAGGTAACACATGCTAGTACTTAATGGGCAATCAAATCAAATTGGAAGCAGTTCAGTGAGGAAACAGTTGTTTACTGACTCTGTGGATGGGGGCATTCAAGTCAAACTTCTCATTGCACAAGTGTCAAGAACTGCAGTTCCATAAATGTCCACCTGAGGCTGGCTCCAGAAGTGAGTCAATGCCCACTGACCACCCCCCATGTTGAATTGCCCAACTTAACAGTAGAAATAAACATGTTTACAGCCTGGTATGAAAAATGGTTTGGGTCTCTATAGCTAATTTCCCCTTTCATGACAAATGTATGGGGGATAAACTTTTATATAACTCACCCATTTATATTTTAATAAGGCTTAAAGTTACGCATAATAAGGGCGTGGCTGCTTTGAGTGACAGGTGGGTGCTGTCCGTTGACAAGTCACGAGTTGATAACGCTTAGCTCCATCCTCTTGTCCAAATATGGTTAACTCTGGCTCCAAAAATCCAAGATAGCGACAGCCAAAATGCCAAATTCAACACTTCAGAACAGGAGTCCACTAACCAATGGTTGATGCCACCGTGGGCTGCATCCATTATTGTACACAGTCTATAGTTGGAGCTCAGGTCAAGTTGTTTTCTGGGACAGATACAAATTTTCAAGCGTGTGAAACCCTTTACTGCACATTTAACACACAGAGAAACCTGTAGGTGTACACACACATGTACAAGTGAACGCTAACGATTATACCCTTTTCATCCAGCAGACCTGTGTGAGACAGTGACACCATAATGGTAAGAAAATGATACACATCATTTTTATACTAGTGACACAATTCAGTAAGCAGCAAGTAAAATCGACAGTAATCTGTAGTATAACAGAGTTTCTGCTGTTATTATCTCTACTGATTCATTTGAAAAGTTGCACGTGCTTCCAGGAGAGTAAATAATCTGTACTGTGTATTGCAGTGCAAAAGCTCGACAATAAACTCTACCTAAAATGTAAATAAATGTACATTTTTAATGTGACTGATTTGTTTGTTCGTGTGTTTGTAGGTATGCACAACCCACACCCCGCAAGAGGACATTGCCCTTTAAACACAAGACACCCTTTCCAGGAAGTATGCAGCATCTGCCTGTCTGAGACACATAGTGATATATCCGAACGAATGCAAACACAAACTTGGCATTTCCTGCAAGTATGACTCATCCAAGGTAGTGCACTGCAGTGTGATCGCCTCTGCTCCACATATCCTCATTTATAAGAAATTATCTACAATGTGCAAACACACACACACACACACACACACACACACACACACACACTGCATGCACTCCACACTTCCACGAGATCCAAATGTAAAGGGTTTATACACGTGAGTGAATGAATGAATGAATCAATGAACAGGAGGATGAATGGAGGGGAAGCATAGCCGAGTCGTCACATTCCACATGTACACCCGAAGACCATACACACACACACATCTGAAAACCACTCTCCTACGAACACACCCCCAAACACACCAACACAGCCACGCATACAGATACAAACACACGGCACTAGTGCTGAAGCATCTGGTCAATGAACTGATCGACAGAAAATGATCCTTAAACACTTCTGATTATTAATTACCATAAACTTTTTGATCATTTCTCAGGCAAAAATGTCAAGCCTGCAGCTTCAGGCTTCTCAACTGCGAGAATCTGAATGATTTTACCAGAGAAAATTTGAGAAAAAAAAAGATTATTATTGTGGATTACAGATATCACAGTTAGTTGCAGGCCTACAATACCAACATGTTCTCACTCCCACCATGTCAAATACAGCAGCTTGGTCAGTGGCCCTACACTTCAAACCATGACGCTCTTTGTACCCTCTAGAATCAGTTTTGGACACTTTCTATGTCACTTTTCAGCTTGTTACACGCTATAGTGTCTTTCGAAATAAACGTAGGGCTTTGAAAATTGGGTTTTGCTACCGGCAACAGAACTACTCGGTTAGGTTTAGAAAAACAATGGTTTGAGATGGTTTCCACCGTTACCCCGTTTCCACCAAACCTTTCACTATGGTACCTTTGGAACCAAAAGTAACCCTTCAGACATGGTACCTAGACCCTAGTCTTTCCACTGCAAACAGTACTCTTTCATGTGGGCGGGGCTGTTATCACTCACTGTATTTCCTCATTACCAGTGACACAGATGGAAGTCTGCACCTCGTTTATCGTCCACAGAACGAGGTTGCACGAGCTTCAAAACCAGCCACAACTCAGCCCTGAGCAGAGTGACCGTCCGCTATTGACCAATCAACAGACTGCAGTGTTCACAGCTCCACCTTTTAGTACCAGATCTGTGTGCTAGGTACCCCAACAGAGGGGGGACCAAAAATGGGGACGGTATGGAACTGTTCCATTGGTACCATCCACAACTTTTCACTGTGGAAACGGGAAAAAAGGCATACGGAATTGAACTGTACCGCACCGTACTGCTTGGTGGAAACGGGGCTTGTGTCATGTCTGTAATCTTGTAACTACACCACAGTTTAAAAACAAACTCAAGCTGACTTTTGGTTTCACACGAGACAAAAGCCCCGTCCTCTTGGCTGAAAGTCTGGTGTGTGTTTGACCCATCCATGACTTCTCCCTCTCACCCTACTTGGACTTTCTCACTCTTTCTATTACATTATTGCCACTGCCGGGAAAACATTAGAGTTAGCTGAAAGCCTGGTGTGTCTCATACTAACGTTTAAGGTGCCTTGTGCGTCACTAACATACACTGTGTATAAAGACGGGCGAGATGACAGCTCCCCAAAATGAAGCCAAAACATCTTGATCGCTCCCTGGTGACTAATCATGCACATCTAGCGTACATACACACTCACACTCTCGCCCTCAAACCATACTGGATTCTAACACACACACAACCTCCTGGAAGACCCACACATGAATTAACACACTCAAAAATATGTATTTAAGCACACACACGCACACCCAGGCCCTGCTCAGCAGTCCCACTGTGAGAGTGTCTGGGTGAACATTTTAGACTAAAGTTGACATTTCAGAATATCCCCACTGGGCTGTCCCAATCTGGACTCTGCACTTCCTGACAAATGACCTTTGACCTTATGGCGGCTTCCAAGTGCATGATCAAAACCATCCCTAGTGACCCAAAGGTCGCCGGCTCCCCTCTGGTCCCACACACAGCTAAGTGAAAATGAGCATGAATACGGGAGACAGAGGGAGACAAAGACGGGCACTTAACACGCAACATTTATTCAAACTAATGAAGCATCAAAGTCGACTTAAGTCAACCTCAACACTGACGCTGAAAAAGACAAATTAAGGCTTAACCTCCTCTTTTCTCTGAGAGCTTCATCTAACCTTTTCTCTCACTCTTCACTTTCATCTCGCTGCTTGGAACGGTCAGAAAATAAACAACTCCAGCACTAAAAATAGACTTCAACTTGTTTTCCCTTTTTCGCAGTCTTGGCCTTCCCACTGTCCGACCCAACTATCTCTCTAACCTTCAACTTCTTCTCTTTTGTCTTTTGCCAACCCTTACATCTCTCGCAGGCTCTCGCTACCTGTCTTTATATCTAGCTGCTCTGTCTTGTCTCTGCTGTCACATCCTCTCATTTTTCATCCATCTTCCTTTCACATAAACCTTCTCCCACCGGTCCTTCTTTTTTTTTTTTCTTCACCCCCCCCTCCCCCCCTGTTCCCTACCCTCCAGTTTTCTCCCTGGTCAGTGGCGGGTCTTGAGAACAGGCCTCGTGCAATAGCAGATGCCTCCATATTTGGACACACTGATGGAACCAAGGGATGAGGCTCTCGCACGATCCTCCTTCAAATACCCTCCCATTCCTCCCTCCCATCCATCCATCCCTCCTCCCTTCCCTCTTTTGTGCCATCATTTCAGTCCGGGGAGTTCCTCACTCCTTCTTTTTTTCTCCCCACATCTTTTATCTCTTTTTTAAATCATACTCTGGGGATTTGATAAAGCATCTACTGGCAGGCTAGCGCATCTGACTTTCTAGGTTTGGGTCAAAAACAAGACCTTTGTCGCATCGTCCCAAGGGTAGGGTATCCAGAACTCGTTCTAACTGGAACCAGCTCCAAAAGACTACGAGTCTGGAATGCAATGAGAAACAATACAGATTTATGGCTGCCAAATATGCAGTCAAAGTAAAGGTGGGGGGTTTTTTGGGCTTCATACATATTTGGACTTCTTTTTGTGCTCGAATTACTTGACAAGAATTGGAACGAGGATAGAGATAAGCAAAAATGGAATAAGAATTGATCTAATCTCTATCCACACTGTCGTCCTCCCCCTCGTTCCTCCTGTTGTTCTCTGCTAACGTTACATCTGACTAATGGTTAAAGAAAGAATACATACATCCTTTGTTCATCATTCACCATCTGTTTGTCAATGGCTCTTCTCTCAGACGATCTTACAAGTGTGTGCGTGTGTGTGTGTGCGTGTGTGACATGTAGTGCAGTGGGTTGACAGGAACAGTGACGCACTCCGACTGTCACTGCGTCACTCTGATAAACACACACACACATACACACAGCTGTTAAAAGGCATTTTAATGTCTCACTTCACAGAGGCTCCGAGTTTCTCTCAGGGAGGCTGTCGCTCAGCAGCAGAGGACAGTCCTTGAGCAAGAAATGACCAACCTTGGTCCCGCTGCAACGGGGACGCCGATGACGACTGACACGTCCCTTTTTTTTCCATGCGTATGCACACACTTGGCCACATTTTAACTCAAAGCACACAGTGCCTGGCATTTAAATACGTATATGCAGCTGGGTTTATCATACTTCTTTTCTTCGTATAACATATTTTAAGGGGTGCACAAACGCTTGAATTGTATGGTTTCATTTGAATCACACAGTCGTTGCATGCTCTGATTCATTGTGCTGTATGCCATGGATTTGACGACCATTCACACACACACAAATATATACCTCCCCCGCTGCCCTAAGCTAGACTGTGGGAAATCCTTGGGAAAGGGTCATGACCAGAAAACATGCTCGTTCTTCTGCTTCCTTCTTCTCTCCCTCCCTCCCTCCCTCTCTCTTCTGTTCTTCCTTCTAATGTCACACAACTCTCTCTTTCCACAGACCACCAGGGAACAGTGCTTTACATGCTGTTTATAGTAAGACTTGACTGATACAGGTTTTTCAAAGCCAGTTGTTACATTTTTAGAGTGAGTCACATATTGTGCCAAATGAAAAATATAAACATGTTCGTGCCTAAAACATCACTAACTCCGACATTCACAGTGGCCATAAAAGTGCTATTGCCATTTTGCTGTGTATTCGTTTCTCAAAAGCCTCGGACATATATTAAAGCTTCTGGCGTACTTTCCATGTTGAACGTCCACGGACAGCTGCAGACTTGTACTGGTCCCACGATCGTGCATGCAGTTCTATACATACAATCGAGGGTCCGCGTCAGTCTTGCCCGCTCCTCACAACATTCCAGCTGTCCCAGCTGTGTTTGTATTCCTTTAAAGATGAATTATATAACTGTGGGTAACTCCAGATTTCCTCTCACAACCTCTCCCAAAAACAAACATCCAACATTTATCTGCTTCTTCTTCATGGCAAACAAGCTCATGTTGCATACGCTACCAACAGGCATTATTTTGTAACTGTGGCACGTGCTGTCGGCATCGTTACTATAGTAACGTCTATGCATACAGTTTGCTCAGTCGCAAATTTTGGGATGCACAGGGAAGCTCGCATAGGGGTCCCTGCAGACCTTTACGAACATGGGCAAATGACGACATTTACATCACACGGACCAAAGCAGTGACTTGAAGACACGCAGAGAGTACGAAGCTGACTTAAATGCTTCAGGTCTTTTTTTTTAAGATAAGGGCTTATTGCTGGTCTCACTGCTTTGCATTATTTAACACTTACTCAGGAGAAATCTGTCAAAGTAGAGGCATGTTAATGTCTACCATAAAAGTAGCCTCAATTTACCAGCATGGAATCAAATCACAAAGCATACCGTGAGCAGTAATGTAAGTTATTTGCCCCCCCCACAGTCCTTCTCTAGTGGAGATTACTTCTGTCAAAAATATACATTTTTTGATACATATCATTCATTCATTCATTTTCCATAACTGCCAGGGGGGCCTGGAGCCTATCCCAGCTGACATTGGGCGAGAGGCGGGGTACACCCTGGACAGGTCGCCAGACTATCACAGGGCTGACACATAGAGACAGACAACCATTCACACTCACATTCACACCTACGGACAATTTATAATTAACCTGCATGTCTTTGGACTGTGGGAGGAAGCTGGAGTAACTGGAGAAAACCCACGTTGACATGGGGAGAACATGCAAACTCCACACCGAGTTCGAACCAGGAACCCTCTTGCTGTGAGGCGACAATGCTAACCATTCAACTCAGGATATTCGAAAGGTTTCATTACTCATTTTCCCCTTTCTCTCTTTTTTATTGTTAATATTGACATCAGTCATTCTGCTGCATTCTGCTACTATGTTATAGCTTTGTTATATTTATCTTTTAATAAATATGTTAAATATTATAATATATTATATATATTGAAAATGGTATCGGATATCAACATTTTTCAAGGCACTGTATTGAAATTAGAAATGCCAGCATCATGACAACACTACTGAAGATACGAACTCTCTGGCTCTGACTATTCCTCTGCAGTCAGTTTCCACCTACAAATACTGAACGAAACAACTTCACGCAGCTTCTGTGAGACCAAAGGGCACGCTGGGAAACAGAGGAAATTATTGACTGAAGTCGGCAGGTTAAGGGAAAGAGGGCACACCTTGCAAGTGATGTGCACTTTGCCTTACAGATAACTCCCCTCTCACATTCACAAGAGCATGACTCCCAATGAAGTCACACACACCTTATGGGGGAAGGTATGACTGAACAGCTCAACCAGTACTCCCATCCTCCACCATAAGAAGGACTCTCTGTGTTTGTCTCGCTTTCTTTTCTTTGACATATTGGGTTCTTGACTGCCTAAATCTCATCCTTACTTCCCCCCACATTGGCTATTAACTCTCTTTCTCTCTCTTATAAACTCTTTAGCTATATAAACCAGTGCAAAGGAAGCTCATGGATTTTTTAGCAGGCTTGAGGCCGCGCTCCATATCTATTATTCAGAACAGCCGTTTAACACAGCACCACTCCAGCATACTTGAGTTGGCGCACTCACACACATACACACAACACATAGGGCAGTAGAGACAACCAGCTGCTGTTGCCACACTGGCACATACAGCTGTCGCACAAGTGGAATTATAAACAGTTGTCACAACACACACATACACACAAAATACAGAATAACTACAAGGTAAATGGGAGACATTAATGTGCTCCCATATGTCTACAGGAAGTCATGACCCAGCCTTGACACAGAGACACATATGATTTTTGACCCCACTCATATGTTCTGTATGAGCTGGTCAATCAGTAACAGC
Organism: Cephalopholis sonnerati; assembly: GCA_019142605.1. Lineage (NCBI taxonomy): Eukaryota > Metazoa > Chordata > Actinopteri > Perciformes > Serranidae > Cephalopholis > Cephalopholis sonnerati. The sequence goes on from JAGQAX010000003.1 coordinate 18,328,518, forward strand.
GTGACAGGCGTGTCAGACGGGCCTCGGTCCCCAGGAAGTGAATTATCAGGACCATCCAGCATTTGATGATTAGCAATGTGCACGACAAGGCAGAGGGAACATTTTCCCAAAGTAACAGCATTGCAAAACTTTAAAAAAGCCCACTCACTGTGGCCTGGATGTCTCAGCTGCGTCTTGCCACATAACCACAGTGACCTGTGTTGAATATTATCCCCCTCCCTCTCCCGTCTCCCACATTTTTTGTCTGACTCTGTAGCGGATAAATTAAAAGGTATATTGCCCAGAAAAAGCCCAACTGATTGAGCTCTGGCTCTTTATTGTCTTGTCACATGTCTTGGCCACACGATAAAGCCAGCTTTATCAATGTCTACTCAATGCTGATATATCTGCGGGTTATTTTAAGCTACACGTTTTGCTACCAGGGCAAAAACTGCTGCAGGGCGGCACCGGTGAAAAAAGTGCAAGTCACCATGTGAGCAATTAAACAGTAAATGAGGCCAGCTAGTGAGTGCATGCACCTGTGACAAGTCACATTCCAGTAATTTATTACATGGCTTCATTTGGTCATGAGATACTGTTTTTTGGACAAAAGCAAACACACACACATGTTAAGACAAGGTAATTTGTCACAACACTGTTATGTAATTCATCTAATGACTGACAACTTCCAAACAAACATAGGCATGTGCAACCTTTGGTCTCTATCACACATGAACATTGACACACGCTGGAGAGACTGGAAAGACCTGTTAAAAGGGTTAAATACAATACAAGCAGGTGACTCATCCGTTTGGGATTTAGCTAATTACAGAAATTAACTCAGTGTTCTTCTAAAAATAGTAGAATGCATTAAACGAACAGCAAACTGCCGGGAAAGATTAGTTGTGTGTTTGTGTGTGTGTGCACTACACATGCAACTGGGCTAGGACAGGGTTGGGCACGCTTATCAACACTAAACACACACACACATACACATACACACACAGACACACACACACAGACACAAACACACTTGACTCAACACATTCTTGAGCAATAGGAATGACAAACTTCTCGTGAAATATGTGGGGTGGATGAATAAAAAAAAGCTGATTAGACAACTGTGTGGGAGAGTGTTTGACACAGAGACGCAGAGGACGACAGGAAGTGTTATTACATGTCTATTAGCGGAGAGAGTGAGGGATGCACGAGAGAGAGAGAGAAAAGAGGACTATCGGTGCTTCAGGTCTCTTATACTCTGCTGGTTCTTTGGCTACTTGCTGTCACTGTTAAATTACGATTTAGTGTCAGATCTACACCGCCCTTTCTCTCTCTGAAACACACACACACACATCGCATTAATGATAATGGGATTAGGATGTACCTAATATAATAATGTAGAGGAGCATTATGTAATTGTAGGTCCACTCCTGTACAGTATGTGTGTGTGCAGCGCTGCAGAGTCTGGCAGAACAGCACTGATAATGCTTTTTCATCTCTGAACGTCAAACCTCTATTTTCTCTCAGCTGAATTATTTTTTTATCCAGAGACAATGTGTGTTACAAGCTTTGTCTGTCGGATGTGCGCACTGTGAAATGTAGAAGGAGCTAATGTATAAAACCTGTGTGACACAGGTTTATTGAAGGCATCACAGAATCCTAAAAACAGTGAGAAAAAGAGGAATTAAACTGATTGATATCACTTTACCAAGTAGCACGTGGAAATATTTCAGTTACAATAACAATTTTACAAGGAATTATTTTTACAAAAGAATAAATTCAAATCAGGATTAAAACTGAATATTTTACACTAAATGTTGTTTCTATGTTTGCAGGATAATAAATTACACAAAACATAAAACAGTAAGCTATCAGTTAGAGATAAAGAACCTGTAATGTCAGATCATCTCAAGACTAAAGTCTTTAATAATTTAGCGCCAAGGCCTGTTTACAACCAGTGAGACTAACAGGGTTAAAGCTTCACACATCAGTGGGATAAAGTGTATGTTAAAAGCCTGATATTGGATTTTATAAATCAATATTGGGTCACTCAAATGAAGATCGATTTGAATCGGACGAATCGATTATTTTAACCCAGCCCTAGCAGTTAGACGCAACTTTCTGGCCAAGAGTCAGGCGACATGAGGCGACACAACAGACGGTCTTCAACACCATTAGTCCTCTGATGTTGATTTGGTGTGTCTAGGTCTCAAAGTCACACAGAATTTGACGAGCTGGACAAATTTCAAATGGTTTTTACCAGCGTGTTGCCACCACCACATCACATGAACCCGGGTTAGGACAGGATTAGTGAGTGATAAAACATGAACTCTGCTCTTCTTTAACTGCCTTCCACAGAGGTGACTGTCACTTCAGGGCAAAGACACAAGTTGTACTGATAACTGTTGCTAAAACAGAAGAAGAAACAGCTGATTACCGCGGTAACTATGAGAATGTATGATCCCACATTTAAAGTGCTTTTTTTACCTTTTTTTCTCTGCCTCTCCCTCACCAGTAAATCTAAGGGGTGGGAATTAGCAGAGGATCCATGATACGGTATTATCACGATACTTAAGTCACGATACAATATCATTGTGATTTTAAATATATTGCAATATGCTGAGTATTGTGATAAAATATATTGTGATTTATTACCCTTTTTCAGCTGTAAATTCTGTCCCCAAAGGAAAACTTTGTCAACATCTGTTTTAACTGATAAGGTAGTTTTCAGTCTGTTCAATTTTGCAATTGATTTTATTATTCGAGTAGGCTACTTACAGTTTGATTTGTATTTGTAATATTAATAATTTATATAATAAGAAAAATCAATACTTGGCACTATATGACAGTACGATGTTGCCACACAAAAATATTGCGATACTACGCTGTATCGATTTTTCCCTCACCCCTTATAATTTCCTGCCTGGTTTCCTTCTTTCCTCTGATTTCACATGTTCAGCTCTCCTGTTACTCGACAGCATTTTTCTTTTCATTCTGTTATCATACACAACGACAGCCAGGCGCAGGCAGTGACACACAGACACGCTTGCGAGACCACCTAGTCAAGCGATTAGAGCTGACCTTTGAACCCTGGAGTGGCAGCGTCGCTGAAAACCAATGTGGTGGAGGGAGAGGGGGCGAAACAACACCATGTTGGGTCGCGGGCCTCAGGGCAACTGTCTCCTCTCTGCTTTATACAAAGCGTTGCTCTCGCACAGCGCACACATAACACAGACACACGGGAGATGTACGGTATGCAAGGAAACAGAGGACATACTGACGGTGGTGTGTGTGACAGTGCAGGAGAGGGACATTGTAAAAGCAGAGGGAGAGACAGAGAGACAAAAGACAGAGAAACATGCACCCACAGGGAGTTTATTCTACAAAGACAACGTTAAAAGGCCTAAATTAGTTTCTACCCTTTGTGCTCACCTCTCACTGATAAATCTCTGTGTGTATACATGTTCATCTGTGTATCTAAAGCACAAAGACTTTGATCTGTCATTTTGTTTTATGTGCTGCATGTCTTATCTTTATCATAAAACATGTACACACACACTTTGTTTGACTGGCTAGTGCAGCGTGTGGCTGTCATCGAAAGGTGAAGATTTGAGGAGGAGAGACAATTATAATGCAGCAGAGAGAGCGAACTTACTGCTGGCTGTGTCTGCTGTTAACTGCTCACCCTCTCCATCTTCCCGTGCTCTGTAATAAAATTCAAATCTACTGAAAACAGCCGAGGAACAATGGCCGCAGAGAGTAAACATGAAATAGTTTCTCTATTGCTTTCAGGGTGCAACGGCTGGTTTCAACGGCTGGTTTCAACGGCTGGTTTCAAAATGCATCAGAGAAGCTTTTCAGGGGTAAATAAATCTGCCAAATTTATCTAATTTTATATTTTCTTAATTTATTTATCCATTTTAATGAATTGACTGATTATTTATTATATTAGTGGAACCAGTCGGTATGTGTGCCTGAAAATGACTTACATGGTTTTAATAAATAGTTTTCTGTTAATCAGCTCAGCACTTAATCAACTAGTCTCGTGGTTCTAGATTGTGCAGAATACACCTTTTTTAACAGCAGACATTTTGACTTGTCACAGTAGAAACAGCACAGGTGTTACTAATAACATTAACAATGTCTCTGTTCTATTAAAGTGTCCCAGTAATCCACAACAGTGAGCCAACATGCACGATACCAGGATCCTAAAACTCAAACAACTAATAGGAGTTCCACCATCATTCATTTTATCGCTTGCACTTTTAGTTTCTCTACTGTGACACGTCACAATGTCCTCTTTTTATATCACCTTTATATCATATCTTAATGTCTTTATGTCTGAGTTGCCGTGTTGTTGAAAGGCGCTATACAAATAAATCCACCTGGCCTTGCCTTCAGTGAAAAAGGCCTGCTGTGAACAATATAAAATGGGGCAGCGCTGGTGAAAAACTACACAGCAAACGTTCCCTCGACAGTCTGAATAAAAACTGTAAACATTACATGACATCAATGAGCCAGGAAAATGTCACCATCAGAGAAGTTACTGTTTGTCTTGACCTATCAGTTTGAGAGTCCCAGTCTCAGCAGAATTTCACACAAACTCATGAATGTAGTTCCATGAAATTTGGCACAAGCATCGGCCTTGGGTCAATGAACTACTGATAGTGAATTACGGTGTTCTCGATGTGGAATTTCCATGACTCTACTGGAGAAAACAAGATGAAAAAGGGGATTTTCACCCATCTGCAGAGTAGGAATTGCCAATCAAAACAAAACATATGGTTTCTTATTTCATTTATCTCATTTAATTTATTATTCAGGATCACCATTGGTTGTTACAGCAGTCACAACGTCTCCTCCTGAGGTCCACACTAAATGCAAAATAATGAAAAGCAGAATTTTCACAACTTATTCAACAAACTACAGAGCAACAGAAATGTTGATGGAGGTGGTTTGAAAGTCAGTTAAAATGTTACCTTTACCAGCAAACAGCGGATAAAGCCAGAGTGTCTCATAGCGACACCCATGACCCACTGAGGGCTGGCTGGGTTATGGTTAAGGATTTGTCATTTGCTGCTGCATGTTTAGGTGACATGTTTGATTTAGCACAGACTAACCAGCCTGAGGGCACATGCAGCTACAACACACTGCACTGGAAGAATAGACTTGTTGGTACACATTGGTGTACAGAAAAGAGAAAAATACAGACTCACCCAGACTGAAACTAACAAGGTGCCAGTGCCACCCTATGATACCTTTAGAACAGTTCAAGGTCCAAAACTCAACCCTGCAGATATACTGTACATCATGCTGCTGCTGCACTGTAACTGAAGTAATGGAAGGTCTAATGCGCACACACAAACGAGTCTGAAAACTCCACAACCTCATTTCCTTTTCCCAAGCTACAGAACAACACTCAACAACAGGAGCCTAAAAAGGCATTAACGCAGCAGATACACACAGGACGTAAAGACCAGCTAAACAAAAACCCAGGGCAGAAAACTGCAGTCCTCACCACCTGCAGTGAAATACTAGTGTTGGAAACAGAAAGAGACACGGCAGGACTGGAGAGGAAAACATGAAGGGGACACAAGCAGTCAAGCAGGCGGACTGGGAGCAGCCAATGACAAGAGTGAGATTCATGTCCAAGGCAAAGCAGAAAAACAGAGGGTGTTAATATCATAGTATCTCACTGAATATAAACGGGAGTACGATGTGGAAAGAAAAGGGCATGATGAACAACAAAGTGAAAACAAAGATGGGCATTCCTGTGAGACAAACATAGATAGACAGGGAAGAAATACAGTGTGAAGATGTGGGAGAAACGTACAAGTCCTAATGTGTCTGAATGAAAAGACCTTCTACAAACCCACCAACCCAAACACAAACATGGATACAGATAACAGGAATAGAGAGAACGAAGGGAGTGTAGGCAAGAGCAAAGTGTGATGATCTTTGACCTCCTTCACACCCTGTATTAAAATGCCTTTTGGGTGATCGGATCATAAGCGTATAGTGCTTAACTGCATGAAAGTCCGAGCACAAATGCACCCAAAACACACTGAGAATGGATTGTGATCCAATTGTCCAAACGACTCGCGGAGGTGGTCAGGAACACATTGTGACCACATTAAACACAAGAGTAAATGCAATTAAGTTTTCAGTCCACCTACAACAACTGCATGGGCAGAAATATGTAACTGTGCGCGACTGTTTCAAACCAGCGAGGTAGCAGCGGCTCTCCCTCACCTGATGCTGAAGCCTTTAGGGCACACAGTGTGTCTTTCTCCTCTAATGCTAACACTAAGGTGTCTTCCTCATCTGCAATGTATTCTATGTGTCGCTGACTGTCTTTACAATTGGGTAGGCCTGGTTCTTCCTCATTAAACTCACTGTTGCTTTCTAACATCTTCCTGACTGGCTCTGATGTATATAACAAAGACAACTTTGGACCAGCTAGGACATTCTTAAATATCCATTTTATCTTTATGTCAATATTGTATCTGCAATACAAACAATCTCATGATGTGCACACCATGTAATTGTAAGTTAAAAACTTTTCATTCTTTGGACTATGTTTGGTTGTTCGAGCCTCACAGAGCAATCGCATCATACACAATCTAGATACGCGACGCATTTTAATGCAAGTTGTAAAGGGTGACTGACAGGCATGCACAAACTGTTGAAATGCATGTATAAGAGATTCCTCGCAACCCAGCGATCGCCTAAATAATTGTGTATTTGGTTACTTTTAAAGGCCCAAACCTACTGGTGACAAAGGGCAACTGTTGTGTCACCTCACGTCACTTGTTTCTCAGCCAAAAACTTGCACTTGAACACACCGCAGAGACAACAGCTGACGGCCAACTAGCACATATGTTCTATACCTGCATGAGAGATAATAACCCTCCATACCAGCAGGTGGCAGTAGTCTGTATTAAGATGTTAAAAAGGGATACGGGAAGACCAACAGGATGGATTCAAGATGCTAGTTAGCCAATTAGCACATTAACAATGTAACCAGATGTTGAAGGAACAAGGGACATTTACCGTACGCTAGCAAACAATAACACAAACCGTTAAAAAACATTTCTGCTAAAACGCTCAGTGGCTAAAGAACTAATCTGACCTCATATGATATGTTTGTTTGGACCTCGTGCCCTCTTGACTTTAGCATTTGTTTGCTTTTCTCTCTTCTGTTTCTCTTCTCGTGCACCAAGCTAAATTGCCAGTCAGAGTGATTTCACTCACCGAGAAGCTCCACTGTCTCCCGCCCTGATTCAACACGCTGAATAGGCCGAAAAACAGCAACAAGGGCCAGCTAGGTCCTACAGTGCGGGACACACCTCAAAACTTAGGGCGACAGACACTCATAAAATGCATACATAGATATAATAGTGCATAAAATATACACTGTTTTTATTCTCTGTATTTTTGTGTGAAGTTTGCACAGTTCAAACTTAAGTTAGCCTAAACTTCATATCTTCCTTTGAGGTACTGTGAAGCATGAAAATACTGTTTATTTTGCCCGGTCTTTAAACCCCTCACTGCGTACCTGCATAGTTAATGCATTTGTCAACAGAGGTATGACTCATCCCAGCATCTTTCATTAAATACATAAAGCAGATGTGTGAGATGTAGCTGTTTAAAACAGTCCTGACAAAGTCTGCCCTCTATGTGCTTTGATGGAAGATTGTTGGTCACCGTCTCGTCCCTCACAATCCATTACACACATCACTTAGATTCAGTGCATTTCTGATAAAACTACAGACAAATTACAACTGCATTCACGGTCAAACAAAGCCATGTTTGCTTAGTTGTTGTTGCTCAAAGGAGAGCGAGCAGGGTGATGGGTATTTAGGGACTAACAGAAAGAGAATGGTTGAAAGCACGCTATCTGAGGCGAATCGCTCGGCCTGCTGGGGGATCTGTTGCAAAGCCTTGACTAAAGACAGACAGACAGCAATAAAGCAGTGTTACACAACAGACCACATGTACAGGCCCGGGTGACAGGTGAGAGACTGAGGCAATGAATGTGATAACACAGCGAGGATGAGGAGAAGCAGAGGGAGAGATGTGAAACACGGAGGGAAAGGAGGCAGAGGAAAGAGGGGGAAGCAAAGGACAGAAGAGCAAACAGACAGCAAGAGGTGGGGACTTAAAGAAATACACAAAATTATTCTGTTTATTACTCGTGCTAATACTTCAGCATAAAGGATGCTGGAGGGAATGAAACATGTAGAAAGATACTGCAGGTGTCAGCCGAGGGAGAAGATGTCTTACAAGACTCAAGGTATTCTGGTTGTGAGACAAATCTCTGTCAAATGGCCAATCCAAGACGATCAAACTAACATCGTGAACACCTCCAGGAACTGATCCATTCATTGATTTTGACCATTCTCCCTAACTTGCTTTGACAAATTTCTCCAGTCGGTCTGTCTCCTACACAAAGCAGCAGTTACATAACTCAGCATGTATGAGTCTGACAATTTATTCCTCTCAACAAGAAGCGCTATGTTGATTTCTCCCTATGTCCATTCCCCAACAAAAGTATAAAAAAAAAAAAAAATCTGTGTCAACCTCTCTTTCTCGCTGCTAGAGAAGCAAACTGTTAAGGTCATCTCTTTCTCTGAGCAGGAAACTGTGGGTCTCTGTTTCAGCAGGAAACTAGATGCCATTCTCCCCTTTTCACTCCCTCAACAAAAGCTGCATGTCAATATCTCACTCTGTCACTGTTCGCCAGTCTGGAAATAGAGAGTGATGGCACCATTTAGAGCCAAGTGTGAATACACTCTGACACAAGGCCTGACAATAGAACAGACAGTCTCTGTTCGCGAGAGACCTAAGATTAGACGGCCCACGAGGAATCCCCTGCTGGAGAGATTAGTTCCATTGATGCTGCTTTCCACAGAGTATTGAGGCAGACTGTGGGAGTGTGTGTGTGTGTGTGTGTGTCGACTCAATACGCGCAGTGGATGCTGAACAAGTTGCAGACATCCACATGAAATTTATTTCCATATCTTTTACGCTCTGTCTGGTGTCTGTCTGGTCTCTGCACCCTCTGCACCACTACTCCCACCCTGCAAGTGGTGGGCACCGTATGATAAACACCTGTTAAATCCGCTGGAATCCTGTACAATATCTGCTGCAGAACAGTAAAGCCAGCCAGCCCTCCTATTATCAACTGCAATCTCCAGCTCAAACATTCTGGCCTACCGCAACAACAAGCCACAAACACAGTCAGAGATATGACCCAAACCTTGCACCGACTGATAGCTCAGAGGAAAAACAGCCCATGGACGTTACACACTTTGAACTGGACTAAACAGATTTTTGTATGGTTCAAAACTGTGTTTAATCCAAGAGGCTGCCTAATCTGTGTAGCAAAACTGACCTTGTTTGACTTCATCTAAACAATCAAATATATCAGCCTTATGTGTGAGCCGCAGTCACATACCATCTCTGCTATATAAAGTATACACATCCTGTCATCCTTGTGCTAAAATAGTATTACTATGCAAGTTGTCGACATTTGTCTGTAGCAAGGATTTCAAATCCATTTGGTGTATTTGCAGATTAAAGGTTCTAATCTCACCGCCACGAGCCCCTGTCATTCAAATACAGAGCTCCAAAATAAATCTGCAGAGTGCTGCTGCAAAATAATACATTTATAATTCATAAACAATCGTACAAAACCACTGATAGCCAAGGGCAGTTAAGGTCATTACAGAAAGGATAGTATGTTTCCTCAACTAAAGTTGGTTGGTCTTCGTTGCATAGTTTTAAATGACTAAAATTGGTTCAGGGATTTCTGAAAACAATCCTACAGGTGGTGAAAGTGGAATTTGGTATTAACTGCTACTGAACGTTACCGGATATCCAACTGATATAAACCAAAACATGTCTCTCTTCCTTGTGCTCTAATCTCTTGATCTTGTAGCCCGATCTCCTGCTTCTGTTGGCACAGCGTTTCAACAAGACTAACTGGTCAGATAACATATTTTGGTGCTGTCTAGGCACGCAGTGACCCCATTCAACCCTGATGACCAAGCGCCATGGTGCACATGTTCAGGCAACGTCGGCTTTTGACCTTTACCCTACAGGTGTGACTGTATTTAAAAGCAATTATCTCCTTTTTAACTTTTGTTGCACTGTTCAGCTGCTTATCACAAGTTCTGTGCTGAGCGTTTTATCACAAGCTCAATGGACTTTAAAGATAAACCTGCATCTTTGAAATTGCAAGTTTATCTTTTAAAGTTATAACCATTGATCAGAAGGATCTGTGTTTGAGACCGGTGATTCTCCCTTTGTGATTTCCTTGAATTTCTAAATGTTTGACATCTGCAATTTATGTAAGGACAGCCACTTACCCTTCAGTTTCTCCACCACGCTCTGCCCAGCTCTCTCCGCCACCCGCCCGTCCTCCCTCTGGTAATGGTCATCCAGGAACCGGTCCGTAGCTTCTGACAGGTGGACTTTGCCCGCCACGCCAAGCTGCTCCATCAAGTTGGCCAGATTTACATCGTTTGACCACACATCAAACTTGAAGCGCTTCATTCCCAGGATCCCACATAGGACAGTACCCGTGTGGACGCCGACACGCATGCTGACGGTCTCGCATGTCTCCTGGCAGAACTGCTCAATGGCCTGGATCATACCCAAGCCCATCTCTACACAGCAGTAGGCGTGGTCTGGCCTTGGCTCAGGGCAGCCAGCTACACAGTAGTAGCAATCTCCCAGAGTGCTGATCTTCTCACAACAGGTCAGTTCACAGAGCCGGTCGAAACGTCCAAACAGATCATTGAGAAGTCCCACCAAGGCTGGTGCTGACTTATTGGCAGACATTCTAGTGAAACCCACAATGTCCGCAAACAGGATGCTGACAGGCTCCATGCGCTTCATATTGAAAGGCCGGAAGATTATCTGTCCACGTGGGATGGAGGTCTTCTTGCGTTTGTGATTGTTGTAAGCATAATTCTTGGTGCTTGTGGCACTTTGGACTTGTGAAGCTCCACCGCCTCCTCCACCCCCCACTGAGACGGCTGAGGCAGAGCAGGCACCAGAGGAGTAACGCTTGCCAGAGTTCTCACCCCCGCCCTCGTCATCACCTTGCTTCATCAACTCATCTGCCACTCGCCGTGGCATGACCGAGTGGATCATGCGCTCCTTCAAGGCCTTCTCCACCTCCAAGTCTTTGCCATGCATGATGGCCTGGCCCACTTTGAGGAAGGTGCTGCGGGATCGCACCTCTGACATGATGAACAGGTGGATGCCGATGACATGGGCACACAAGTGGAGCAGAGCTTTGGCCGGGCCCAGCCAGCGGAGGGTGTCTCCTTCCCAATCAGCACCTGAACCCGCTAACCCCGTCCCCCATCCAGTAGTGTCATAACTCCTTTGAAGCAGCGGGAGCCATTCTAATGCCTCAAATAATATAGAGTACAGGAGCCCCAGCATCACTGAGGCATACAGACGGACATGGAGGACGCTGTATAGCAACAACAGAACCTCCATGCACAGGGAAAAGGTGCCCACAGGGGAGATGCAAGGGGTTGGAGGTGCTACTTTGTCTGGTGAGCGATATGAGACATTCCCGCCGCCGGCCCAATCTAGCTCAGTGTAGCCAGCAGTCTGTATCTGTGGAGCTAAAGTGATGGCGAAGGTGACCGCGATCAGGAGCAAGGAGGTTTGGTTGTACAGCCATGTGTAGGGCTGGGTTAAGGTGAAAAAAAAGAGGAGCACTAGGACGACTAAAAAGGAGGCCGTAGGGGCTAGGAAGGTCACAGGGTTGCAGCGATCGCTATTGACACCAAAGTACACCCCCCAGAGTACAGCTGCCACCGCCAGGTAGAACAGGACATAACGGAAGCGCCGCTGGGTCTGAGGAAAGCACCTCTCTTGGCATGCATCTTCCAGGATGGGGGAGTCAAACTTGGGGTCCCAGCACTGAGCAGCAGAGCGTTCAAACAGTGGTGGTGCCTTCCTCTGCACCCTGGAAGTGGAGGTCCCAGCCGGTCTGGAGTCTGCTGAGCTGCAGGTGGAGGAGATACTGTATTTGTGGAGGTTAGGGTTCATTTTACCCACAGCCCCATAGCCTCCAGCTCCTCCTCCTCCTCCTCCTCCTCCTGCTCCACTGCTGGCAGCCTTCAGTGGCTCATGTTGATGCACGTGTGGCGCGCTGTTGGTAATCCGCACGGTCACGGCGCCATCCCCGCTGGAGTCGCAGCTCACTTCCGTGCCATGCATGTGAAGCTGCCGGTGATGTTGCAGAGTGGCCATATTGACCGGTGTGACGAGGAAAACGAGGGGAGCGCGGGAGAGGCGTTAAATATTAATATCTTGTGATGGCGCTCAGACAATTAGACGCGGTGCGTGGGCACCGTGTGTGCACATGTGGCACGGAGAGGAGGGAGGAGGCGGCGGTGGGAGAGTGACAGGCGGAGTGACAGAGAGGGAGACAGAGAAAGAGAGAGCAAAAGGTGTTTGTTGGAATAATCACAGTGCATGAATGGTGAGCACGGCACAGACGTCTTTGCTACGCACACAGCAGCCTGCACACTCACTCACACAAGACGCGCCGTTCCAGTTTCTTGAGCAGTTCATTATCCGACCCCGGGTTTGCGTCAGTACTCACATTACATGTATCCTTCTCCAAAGAGGCTCTGGGTTTGAGCCCGGCTTTCTCTCCAGCTGCGGTAAAAACACTGTCATCACTCTTTCTGCCTCCTGAATTGAACATCCTTCTCGGAAAGGACTGGTTAGTGATGCAACGGTTTTTTTTATGCCTTCATCAAGTCGGTCCTGACGTTACATGACTGGAAATTACCTCCTCTGGTTGTGCGCAATATTTCGATACTGCTGACATTACAAAGTCAGACAGCGTTAGGGAAAATGCCCAGATTTTTTCTGCATCCCGAAATAACGTTTTTGCTTTTGCGTGGAAAAATAGCCTTCAGGTCCAGGGCTTCATTGCATGAGCAGATACAGATACAGGCTGTCAACAGTTGGCGTTGTGCACAGCAAGTGGCCACAAAAGTTACACTGTCTCTCTTATCTCCAGAACATGCGCGTCAAATGGTCCATTTACACCTCCTTTCCCTTCTGAGAAACACCCCCTCAAAATCTTATGGTTATAAACAGCAAGAAGTGCCAAAATAAAAATGTGTGAACAGTTTGGATTTTTCACCATAAAGCTTCAAAACTGCAAGAAAATATTTTTAAAATATCAATCAGCCCTCACTTAAGACTCTAATCTTGTTTCACATTAAGTAGATTATGTGCTGTGAAAGTTTTATTTAAAAATGAGTGCCATCTTAAAATGTGGCCAAACTCTTAATTCCGCTAATTAAAAAAAAGTGGGTGATCTGTAATTAAGGCGGCTTTACCTTCCACTACATCCCCTCTCATGCATGGCTCAGTGTGCTAAGGATTTGCATTCCTTATTCCCATATATTCTCCTTCCATCTATCCTCCAGCGGGCCCATGAAAATAGTCCAGACTGAGTTATTTGGGAGCTCTGTCCAGTCCAAGATCCAGATCATGAGAGGCCTGACAGGCAGGCCTATTCCCACGGATCCAGCCCCGTCCTTTCCTGAACTCCCTCTCCGGATCTCCACCGTTTATTCCCCCTCTGCCTTCCAAAGAGGGGGTCGGGGAGGGGTATGCGCTATTCAAAGACGCGTAATCCGAAAAGAGAAGCGCAGAAAATACCATCCGCTGGCCCAAATTAGTGTAGGTTTGCCTCTGCTGGGAGTGTCTGCAACTTGTTGCGCGCAGTTGGCAAAATATACAGCTATGAGGAACAGCCTCGGTCGGAACAGGCTGGTCTATAAATAGTGATGATCAAAACTCTTGCAATAACAACACCAACGGCGTGTAACATTTGAATGCTTTTTCCTCAACTTGATCCTTTTAATAACAGACGCGCTTAATACAAAAAACGTAGTCAAGGCTACTTAAAAATCACGTCGTAAAAACGCGTGCAAAACGTCAGCGATAGGCCCCCTCTCGTTTCCAAAAGCTCCCAAACTTTTTTTTCCCAGGCCGTATTTCCTGCGTTTGGAGAGGAGACCCAGTTAGGAGTCTCTGGTTATTTGGAGCTGAGGCTGGATTTCCTCCCCTCGCATTCCCCCTCAAGAGCAAAGAAGTAGAAAATCCCCAGAGCAATGAAGGACACCTCTTGGATATCTCCTCGGTGGGATTCTCAAAAAACACCCCCACAAAACTGCACTATGTCCTTATCTTAACCAATTCCTCAGCTCTCTGGATTGCACTAGTTTTCGCTGGCATGCATGTGTCCAACAAACACAACACTGTGCGCTCTGGCTGTGGTGCGTCCTCTTCCGTCCGCCGCTGGTTGCCTCCCTTTTCTCCCCCCTGATATAGCTCTCTGCTGGAGTTTGGGGGGGCTAAATAAAAACAGAGCCACAGCGGGAGTTTTTGCGGCAGCTTTTCCGTCTTATCCAGGCGAACGTAATATCTCTACTCCTCTAGTTTCCACCATCTTCGCTGTGACTGGGTCGGAAATCCTCCCCCAGCTGTTGTGGCGGTGCGGGTTGGTGGGACCAGCCTGTCAAGCACACCACCGTTTTAGAAAACACCATTTCCGGTCTTGCTTTTCAGGACGGACAGCGAGATAATTAAACAGGCTGTTTGGCATGTACAGGAAGGTCCTGAAAGAGATACGGGACAGCTTAGAGAGGAGATAAATGGCTTGTTGTTGGTTCATGAAGCAGAGCTCAAAGACAGACAAAAGCACGAGGCAATAAAATAAAAAAGTAAAAGGTAATAAATTGTCAAATATATTAGAAATAAGTAAATACTTCCTATCTTAACCTGCACATAGCAGCAATACTTTTACAAATTGACACTGACTCTGCCCCTGGAAGTAAAATTAACTCTGTATTTAACTAACTGGGAGCTAGCAAAGTGAGACACAAACAATTTAACACCTTTAATGTGAAGGTAGACTCTGACTTCCGGTATCTCTCTATTTGTCTCTGTCTCACTTGATGGTTGCTGGTGGGTGGATGTCCAGAGTGGAGCTCTGCTACGTTCAAGTCACATGTGAACAACAAGGTTAGTAACTAAAACAAAACTAAAACTAAATGTGAAGGAAAAAACACATTTAGAGAATTAAAATAAAAGTAAAAACTAGAGATAAAACAACTGAAATAATATTGTGTACTGATAAAACTAAGTAAAATAAAAAATATATATGTATACAGGAAATCTCTTTAGTTTCACTCTCTGTCAATTTGGTCAATATTGTATATTGAGACTGGGACGTCTACATGCTATGAATGCCTTCACAAAATTTTGTTTGTACTGTAATAACTATTGTAAACTTCTTAAAAATTGTTCAGGATAAATACTCCCCAAGTTATATATTAAAAAAAAATCTGAAACTAATATAAAATAAACTAAAACTAGACATTTCAAACAGTAAAAACTGAACTGAAATGTGCAAAATCACTCTAAAAACTAACTGAAACTAAACTGATCTGAAAATAAAAATTAAAAACAAAATAAAAGCTAATGAAAATTACAAAATTATAACAATTGTGATGAATAACTTCTGGCCTACCTCTGCACCCTGCTGTGTGTCAGCTCTGGTAGTTACCAGCTCCGCTCCTCCAGCTGGTTGCCTTTCAATGTACCCCAGGTTTTAACAGATCTGTGGAAATCTGTATTCTCCTGCTGTGCACCATGGACATGGAACAATCTCCAAAAAGATCTAAAATTAGAAACACTTATATCATCAATGAATTTAAGGGCATCATAAAGAATGTAGTGAAAGAGACACGTGTTTGTTTTTCTTGAGAGGCCACTGTGTTTTAATAATTGTTGTTTTATTGTGGATTTTTGTATTACATTACATTTTAAATGTGCTCTGATCTGCTGCTACCTCGGCCAGGTCTGTCTCGTCAAAAAGATTTTCAATCTCAATGGGACTTCCTGGTTAAATAAATGAAAATAACTATAAGCACACTCTCCACTTTTTAAACCATCAACACTGATGTGGTCCATCTAATTTTTGCCATGCTGTAAATAATTTTCACACCCTTTCACACTCAGTTGGCACCACCGAGTCAAACTATCGGGCTCCTAAGTCCCTAACATTATTAATAACACTACTGAACCACAAGTTAGAAATACAGGTGTCTTGCCATGACAGTTACAAAAGTTGTTAACAACATGGTTTCTTTTTTGTTTTAAATCATTATTTTAACTTGTATCATTACGCTCTCAAGTAGGTAGGGGAGACCGGGGGCAGATGGAACATCTCAACTGGCACCCATCAGAAACGAGACAAAACCATGAAACTCATTATTCACATGGTCTGTGATGATCCCTCTGTGTCTGCAAAAGGCTACCAATCCATAAGCAGCACGCCTCCAAGAGGAAGCTATGAAAACAGCAGACAGCGCAGAACAAAATCTCAAATACAGCAAACAAGAGTGAATCTGAGGTTCCCTTTTACTTTCGCTGGCATTACGGTTTACAAAGAGTAACCAACACTTTCTGCATAGTATGCCATTAAAAACATGGATGGATTACTGAATGGGCCCTATAGGTCCAATGTGTAAGCCCCCCCACCCCTGAAAAATGTCACCCAATTTAACACATACTGACCGGGAAGAGGTTCAAAATGACCACAAAGAGACACAAATGACCAAAAAAGACAGCAAATTACTCCAAAAGCCACAAAAAACTACACAGAGATAAACACACACACACACACACACACACACACACACACAAAGATGTATTGCAGCTACAAAGAGATGAAACAAAATTAGGCTTAACAGCTTTGATAGGTGTCTCGCTTTGCTTCTCTGTAGGAAAGATGAGGGGGCCCATGGGCCCCTGCCTTTAAACACAGTATAACCAATCCCTAATTGAAAGTATATTCAGTTTTAGCATTGTGCCCTGGTTTTAGCACCTCAGTGTCAAAAGCAAGACAAGGCTTTCCAAAGTAGTTACACTGGGCCGTACAATTACAGGCTGCAAACAAACCCCACTGTCCTATCACCATGGCAAAGCAGTCCAACGCTTAAGTGGCAAAATCATACACAGCGGCATCCATCCCTTAAATTACCACTCTCAGCTACTGTCCTCAGAGCAAAGGTACAGAGGCCGATGTGCAAAGGAAAACATCTGTAGGAAATAATTTCTCCCTATTGCCATAAAATATCTTAATGAGTAAAGGCACCTCAGCACTTTATATTTATTTATTCAACTTTGATTCAGTCCTCATCGCCACGCTCCTTTTAATGTAGCATCTATTGTGTATGATGTTTTTATGTAAATGTGTTTTAATGTTTCCTGTTTAATATACCTTAGCAGATTTTACACAGAGAGAAATTTCTGCCTATTGCATAAAAAATAAAGAAGAAAATAAAGTATTTATATTCTATTCTCTGACTGCTTATAATGCATACAGGTGTGACCTAAAGCAGTGCAGTAAGGCATTTCACATTATTATTAATGAGTGTTTTAAGACCTGAATGAAATATGATTCTAAATTGGACTTGATTTACTGGAAGAAAAAAAAAAAAAAAAAAAAGATACTGTTACTGTTCACAATTTTCAAAATATTAAAGTATCGGTGTCTGAAAGCAGTAATCCATCACATAACTTGTTTCGCTTTTCCATAATCACACCCTCCAAAACTGGCAAATGATCGGACGTAGCTTAGTTTACCTTTCTGTGCTTGATCGAGGGGAGCAAATAATGTTGTTACCTAAATCTTTCTTGTGAGGTATACAGCTAAGATGAATTTTGTGTTTATGCTGGTCATTTCAGAGGTGATCTGAATTCTTTCCGAACTCCATTTTGTGTTTGTGTGTGAGTGTTGAAACTGCGAGCGATCCATATCTCTGGAATGTAGTTCAGTCTGATATGTGTAAGGAAAATATAAAACTTAATACAATACATTTTATGTGTGTATCCAATGTCTCTGAAATCAACACCATTTTTAATTCTAGGTGTTGCCAATAAAAGTACTCTGTTGTGTCTGTTGTATTTCTTTATCTCAGATTTTGAAAGGGGCTCAAATCACACAGACAATTCCACAGTGCAGATAGACCACAGCATGTACAGTATGAAATGAAGAAGTATGAAAGGAACTTGTCAGTTTGGCAAACGGTTAATCTCCAAGGTCAAGTATACTGAAGAAGGAAATACCACGAGGAAGAAAGGAGTATGGTTTACTGTGCAGTGACCTATTACACAATAAGAGTTATCCCGGGCAAATCATGCAGAGGAAACACAGAAGTATTGTTATTTTTTGTCTAAGGAACGTTGGCTATCAAATGTACAAGGTGGTGTGTGCTTCATCAGAATGAATGGACATTATACACTGAATGAACACTGCTGAATAGAAAGAAGACGAACAAGGTGAGACAGAGTTATATTATAGTGCAGGTTCAGTGTGTGTGTGTGTGTGTGTGTGTGTGTGTGTGTGTGTGTGTGTGTGTGTGTGTGTGTGGCCATGCCAAAAGATCCTCACCACCTCAAGCACATAAGGCCTGTAATGAAAAGTACAGCATCATACAGTCAAAGACTCCTTACATCTGCCTGCTGCTAGCAGGGACTGAGCTGCTCAGAGGGATCAGACAGCCACGGTGGTTCCTTATCTGCAAACAGACCAAAGCACAAGTGGTCATATGACAATTTCAGATTTTAACAACATTTATTTATTTATTTGTTTTGTACAATTGTCTGCAGAAATTCCTTCTAAGACTTAGAAATAAGCCTGCATCTGTAACATGAGGGCAAAGGAGTTGTTGTAGCTGAAATATGACATCCAAAGTGTTCAGCTCAAAGCAAGGGCATAGGTCAGACACCTCATTGCCTGCATACTTGTGACTTTTTATGCACCACTTTGTGCCTTTTCTGCATCACTTGGTGGTGTTAATGTCTTTGATTTTGTCAAAATAAAAGTCCTCTGCTACTTCAGTGTTTTTACTGGAGGGTACAAATGTGCATGTTCTAAGTATTAAGGTGGACGTGTCCCCTGCGTCCCCCTGAAATCTACATCTAAGGTCCAAAGTTAATGGTGATAAATTGAAAAGAGATAAAGTATCAAATGGTGTAATATCAAAATATACTACAACAAAATAAAGAAAAGCTTAGCTTAAATTAGCTTTGATTATATTTTACATCTTATACAGTTCTAATTAGCGCTCCAACCAAGGGGGTATCGCACTGCTCAGCCTCCTGGGTAAAGTTCACTCCAGGGTGCTGGAAAGGAGGCTCCAAACAATTGTCGAGCCTCTGATTCAGGATGGTCGTGGAACAGTGGACCAGCTCTTTACCCCTGCGAGGCTGGAGGAGGGGTTGTGGGAGTTTGCCCATCCAGTCTACATGTGCTTTGATGACTTGGAGAAGGCTTATGACTGCGTCCCTCTGGGGGTCTTGTGGGGGGTACTGCAGGAGTATAGGGTACCAGGCTTGCTGCTACGAGCCATCCCAGTCCCTGTATGACCAAAGTGAGAGGTGTGTCCGCATACTTGGTGGGTGTTGGCCTCCGCCAAGGTTGTCCCTTGTCACCTATCCTGTTTGTGATATTCATGGACAGGATCTCAAAGCACAGCAGAGAGGAGAAGGGGTCTGCTTTGGGGACCTCAGAATTGCATCTCTGCTTTATGCAAACGATGTGGTTCTGTTGGCTTCATCACACTGTGACCTCCAGCATGCAGCGGTTTGCAGTCGAGTGTGAAGCAGTTGGAATGAGAGTCAGCACCTCTGAATCTGAGGCCATGGTTCTTTGCCGGAAACCAGTGGATGGCCCCCTTCAGGTTGGGAGAGTTACTACCTCAAGTGTTCAAGATTTTAAGTATCTTGGGGTCTTGTTTATGAGTGAGGGTAGAGAGGAGCGTGAGATGGATCGGCAGTTTGGTATGGCTTCCGCAGTGATGCAGGTGCTGTGCTGGACTGTTGTGGTGAAGAGGGAGCTGAGCTGGAAGGCAAAGCTTTTGATTTACTGGTCCATCTACATCCCATCCCTCAACTACAGTCATGAGCTCTGGGTAGTGACTGAACACCGATACATGCAGCCGAAATGAGTTTTCTCTGTGGGGTGGCTGGGGTCAGCCTTAGAGAGGAGCTCGGACATTCGCAGGGAGCTTGGAGAAGAGCCGCTGTTCCTTTGCATCGAAAGGGGTCAGTTGAGGTGGTTCAGGCATCTGATCAGGATGCCTCCTGGGCACCTCCTGCTGGAGATGTTTCGGGCACGTCCCACTGGTAGGAGGCCCCGGGGCAGGCCAAGAACACGCTGGAGGGATTATCTCATCTGGCCTGGGAATGCCTTGGGGTCCCCCAGGAGGAGCTGGACAGTGTTGCTGGGAAGAGGGATGTCTGGGATGCTTTGCTTGGCCTGCTGCCCCCACAACCTGTCCCCGTATAAGTGGATGAAAATGGATGGATGGATGGATGTACAAGAACATCATGTGCAGGTGCGATAATAAAAGCTATAGGTGGATAAACATACCTGAATGATCCTGTGACCACGGCTGCTGGAGGAAAGGACACTTCAAATACAAAATAAGATGCTACCACTTTCTAATGCGTCACCCTTTAAAAAGTGTTTATATGTTCCAACTAATGGCTTTATTGATCGATTTAATCTCCTTGACCCCATAAACCGCAAATGCCTCAGTGAGTGTTTACGTGGCATTAGGGTGGCGTGTGCAAGTGTGCGTGCTTATGCTGGAGAGCTTACAAGAGGCCTGTTTGAAGAGTCGATAAAGCTGCACTGATAAGTCTGTGTTAACATTGTGCCTTAAAGCTGGGAGCACTGCCTGTCGCTCAGCAAACACATTATTCACAGAATATGAGCTCCATATTTACATGTATGGCATTTATTACATGTGTACAGGTGGGTCCATGCCCTGCGTCACATGAGTGGTAAGGTCATCCCGGTGTGGTTGATGTGATATTATATTGACCGCTGTGGGGAAAATACACTCCTTACCGTAGAGATCAGGGTTAGTTGTGGGACAGCTGCAGATTTTCATCCAAGTCTTTAAGAGAGGCACCAGGGAGGAGACAAGCTGCCAAAGAATATGGTGACAAACAGGCTTTACTCTGCTCCCATTAAATGGTGAGGTTTCTTCTTGTATGTGCAAAGTCAGTCAGTCGTTCCACCACTTTGGTCTAGACTGAAATCTCTCAACAGCTATGGGATTGATTTCCATTAAATTTTGTACAGACTTTGATGGTGCTCAGAGGATGAATCCTGTAATGACTCTGGTGATCCCCTGACTTTGCTATAGCACCACCATAAGGCTGAGCTTTTTAGTTTAGAGTAAGATGTGTGAGATATTTCTCCAGCTGATTGGGAACATCACCCCCTGGCACAGAACAAGACCACAAGGCCCTGCAAAGACTGGTGCCTGTAGTGGCTGGGTCATGTGATAAAGATGCCTCCATATCAGCTACCCTGTAGAGTGCTATATGGCCAGTCACATCAAGGTCAACGCTTGGCAGGGGGGCCAAAGAAGCACTATAAGGACCAGATGAAGAACATATTGAAGAGGTGCAAGATTAGACCCGAGGACCCGGAGGATGTTGCTTCTGACCATACCATCTGGTGAAATTCAGAGTTCATATGCTGGGGATGAAAAGGAGACAAGGAGACAGCAGAGGAGAGCCAGAAGAAATGTAGCCCTGAATGTGACCACTACCACCTTTACCTTCACCTTCACATGCCCCACCTGCAGTTGGGCTTGTAGGTCCACAATTGGGCTGTTCAGCCATCAAAGAACTCATCATAGAAGTCAAAGAAGTGGAAGTCATCATTGGATTTTGATGGACAACTGAAGTGGGAAGATCCTGCCTTAAGGATATTTATACCAGGTGCTGCAAGAATAAGGCCAGGAGAATCATTTAAGTTCCCAACCACCCAGGTAACAGCCTTTTCTCCCTCCTGGGGTTGGTAAGAAGGTACCAGATACACCTGGCTGGCATTGAGTGGCCCAAGAAGTACTTCTGCCCTCAGGCCACATGGATCCTCAGTGATGACAATGCCTATGACTGCACCCTCCCTCCTTATCTATACATATGTTCATTATTAGTCTTTTTTGTTTTTTTTCTGCACTTGACTTTTATTTTCAAATTCAATCAAATTTAGTTATATATATTTAACCAGACACTTTTATGTCTGTTGAAGAATTCTGGAGGATCGACATAGGAAGATCACCTCAGTCAATTGTCTTTGCATCACCATTATACATGTACTTCTACACATTAAGAAACACATCTGTTTTTATGGCTTCAGTTGCATGTGGACAGTATTGATCAAACTCCTCCTCTCCACTAGGATTATGGAGAAGTTGTGTCCTTAATCAGACTCGGCAACTGTAGTATTACTGGTGTCCACTTTATATCGAAAACATTGGCCTTTAGTTGGCACTTGGTTAATATGCTTTCCATCAAATATACACTCCTCAGTCTCTCCCTTCATTGTTGGACAGTTGGTGGCTTTACATTTCTCCACATTACTGTGATCAACAATCAACAGCAACACCCCAAGCAGATATGTCTGGATTTTAGTGTCTATATCCTCTGGAGTGTCTCCCTGTATAAAGAATGCTGGCAGTAGATGAAGGTCTACCCCCATGATTTGCTTAATCTCCACCTCAATGTATCTCCAATATTTTTATTAATTTGGGACAATCCCAAAAAATGTGGGTGTGGTCGCCAACTTTTCCACATTATCTTCTAGTTTTCCATTCAAACTCTCTATGTGTAGGGCAACTCGTTAGCTTGTGACCCTGCCGGCATGTCTTTTCCCATACTTCATACAGTATGTGATTATAATATTAATTTCTGATTCCCATTTCTGGTTCGTTTCCATAGTGTTTCCTGTCATGTATTCTTTTTAATCACTCCCTCCATAGTCAGCAGATCAGCAAATCCTTTCTAAACTGGAAGGTAGTTTACATATCTGCTCCGAATCTGCACTGTTTGTAAGTAATGTCGTATTTCTCTCATTTCTCTCAAGCTGCATAGCTGAGTCCCAGCTAGTTTAGGTTTCTGTTCACGAGTGATGAAAAAGCGAGTGAAGTTTTTCAGAAGTAACATTGTACTTGTTAGCATGTTTGCATTGTAATTAGATGTTGACTTTAGCATTTAGCTCAAAGCACTGCTGGGCTTAAGTACAACCTCACACAGGCTGCCAGCATGTCATAGATTCGTCCTGTTGTACACTACCTGCTGTAGCCTCCGGTTGAATGTGGTGTGGTTTATTTTATTGTATTGTATTCTATTTTATTTTACTTCATTCAAACAATGATGGTACACTATTTAAAAAAAAAACAATCAATCAACCCATCAGTTCATCTAGTGTCAGTAGAAAAATTACAGGTTGTCCTTCACAGATGACCAGTCTATTGTGACTAAAATAGACAGTAATCCATTCATCCATTATCTAAACCTAGTAACTGAAAATGAACGAATGGAAAAAGACAGGATATAGGATTATTCATGTCACTGTAGGATTGTGTCCATGTGACACAGACAGTTATGAAAGCCTTCAAGAGATAATATTTTCTTCCAGAATTTATTCATAATGAACACATGGATCATTTTGTTTGAGCAAAGTTGCTTGTTGTTGCTTACTGTTAAATTAAATGACTGGGGCACCAGAATGAATTGAGTGCAGTTAAAGAAAGTTATGCAACAACACATATACACAGATGCAAAGGAAAAGATGTCGTCACCACTGGGAGTGGTATTCTGCTCGACAATAACGTTATCTGTCATGGTGGTGTGCCACATTATTACTCTAATGTTGTGTTACTGTATACAGTTATAACAAATTGCTGCATGCATATACAGGTTTAGACAGTTAATATACATTTATAATGTAATTTGTTTCTACTGTCTAAAGTAGTTATACTCAACTTACAGACCATGGGCCAAATGTGGCCCACGATAGGGCCCTGGGTGGCCCTCCCTCCATTTATAATTAACAATGAAATAAAATGTTTTGATGGAAATTCATTTTCTTTATACTTTGAATGTAAACCATCAAAATAGAGCTGGCAGGATCCCCCAGAGGTCCGACCTAAGCACCGAATGTCCTGACGTCCCTGACTTTACGCACCTGACCTGTGCTGTGATGCTGTGACAGCAAACGTCAAAAGGTAAAAAAAAGGCAACCATTTATCAAATTCAAATCAAATTCCTGTACATCTAAGTTATTTGATACTTTAAAGTAGACCTGACTGACTCATTGTCACAGCTGAGTTGGCTCTGCCACATTGCTGGGTACCTGACTGATGTGGGATCAGTCCAGAGTGTTTGTGTTAGCAATACCAGAGTAACATCAGGCAGGCCACTGCGGCCAAATACTCATCTACACATACACTTTTCTTGTCAAGCAGAAAGCATATGCTGCTTTGAATGAACTCACACCTAATTTAATAATACAGAAGAGTAAAACAAGATTTAATAATGTCAAACTATCAGCATAAAAAAGTTTAAAATATTCATTTGCTACGTATGTGAATTATCACTGAAGGGGTTTAAAGGAAAACTTCACCCACAAAATGACAATTTGTATATCAGTTAGTCATGCTGTGTTAAAATTTCTTCTTCTTGTATGCCTCCAAAGAAAATGATGAACATACTGATTTACTGATTGATTGGGGGCCACTTATAACACTGCTGAAAGCAAGCTCTCATTCAGTGTATGCAGTCTAATTTATCCAGTTGTATTCTCAGTGCTTAACGCCTACATTTTTGCTAACCTTACTATTTAAAACTGAACTGAAACGGAAACCCGCTCCAAAGCTAGACTCCAATGCTTAGGTTTTTTTGTAG
Source organism: Cephalopholis sonnerati (assembly GCA_019142605.1). Classification (NCBI taxonomy): domain Eukaryota; kingdom Metazoa; phylum Chordata; class Actinopteri; order Perciformes; family Serranidae; genus Cephalopholis; species Cephalopholis sonnerati. Next base: position 18,353,334 of record JAGQAX010000003.1, read on the forward strand.
TGAAAATGCATGTTTGGGAAGTACTGAGCATACAACTGCATAAATGCGACTTGGATTATACTGCAGGAGTTTTGTGAGAGTTTGTAAACAGATGTTTATATAAAGTTTTGCTGTTGAATGTGGTCAGCAGTTGATCAATAAATCAATATGTTTCCTATTTTCCTTTGAGGCACGCAGGAAAAACAAAATTTTCTTCATGAATTCAAGATAGCACAGCATGACTAACTGATTTACAATTTTGTGGGTGAGGTTCTCCTTTGAGACAGAAGTTGTTGTTAAAACGCTTGCAGCAAAAGCAAAGATGTTTTCACTTTTTTGCTTCTGATTTTCTCCTGCTTTCTCCTTTTTCCTGCATGAAAAATAAAACTGACAAAAAGACATAAAGCTTGTTTCTACCATGCACTCTGCTGTGAAGTCAGTCTGATGAACACACTGGGTGAAGGCGCCTCCTGGTGTCTGTTTTCAGCTACTGCAGGGTATAGTTAATAAACAGCCATCAGACAGCAGCATTTTTATTTTATTGTTAATGTGGTTTGGGGCTGATGTGTGCTCACCCAGCTGTTACACATTTAATCGTGTTTTTAATTCCAACAATGCTTTTGAATATGAACAAATGTGTCGGCGATATTTTATTCTGAAGCCGCAGTCTCTCCAATCTGAAGCTGTGTGTTGTGAGGATGAGAGCTGGTGCTTTTAGCTTGCATTTGGCCCATATTTTGCAAACCCCCTTTTGCTGCATTTTGCAGCTAAACAACCAAATGATATGAATTATGTATTGTTTCAGTGGAGAAGACTTCATCTGTCTTTGTAGCCTTAAAAAGGAAACCAAGAAGCCTGCCGATTTTTATTTTGTTGTTTACTCAAAAGAAATCACTCAAAAGAATGACAATTACAAACAGACCCAGAGGAACAAGGAAAAGATTACATTTTTAAAGGAAATGCCCATGTGGTATGCAGCCGTGTTGAGGTAAAACTAGCAACAGCTCAGAGGGCTGAGAGGGCCACGGTGGCATTAAATACAGGCTTCTTCAGTGATGTTATGAGGAGAATTCAGTAAATTCAGTCCCAGTGCAGTGATGAAAAATGTTGAATAAAACTATAATGAACATGTAGAACAACACTGAGAAAAGAAGACAGTACAGTTTACAGTAGTGCAGTACAGTACAGTGACTAAACATGGTTGAATACCTGCTCAATAAATCATCCTCCCCTCTCTTTTATTGTCCCGCCACTGATAATATGCGCCCTGACGCCATCACGACATACACTGGTTTAACTGTAAGAACACAACACAGCAGTCTGAATCTCAATCTTCAGATTTGCAAACAATACAGAAGACAAGAGTGGCAGCGTTTACTGTATCACTGGAGGAGTACAATCGCTGCCAGCATCTCTCTCTGAAGAATAAAACTTGAATAAATAATGTACAAACTTGAAAACAGTGAGAACAATTAATCATTCATTCTCAGATTTCATTAATATGTAAGGCTACATAGGAATTAGACATCTTGGATTTTTTATCTGTTATGCTTTGGGAGTTTGTTTCTACTGCAGACAGCAATGGCTTCAGATGGAAAGTTGACTTCAGGCCCTTTTTTTTTTTTTTTTTTTTACATTATTTTCCAACCAAACCATAAGTCAAAATATTTTTCTTTGTTTTGCCCTGCCTAAATACCAGACGGGTGTCATATAGGACAATGTGTACCAGAGAATTGTGCAGTCACAGAAAAGCTGACCCAGCTCTGCTTGGTACATCTTTGCACATTTTCTATTCTCTTTCCCTGCTCAGTCTCATCATTCCCACTTCTGAAAATCACAGCAGTGAGGATTATTTCAGGAAACCCTCTGGCTGCCGTCACCATCTGCCTCCTCTGTTCCCCCTCCTGCACCCCTCTCCTCCGTCTCAATGCTTCCTCCAGCGATTCTTGGGTTTCTCCTCACACCCAGGACCCTCACAGGTGCCAGGGAGCGGAGGCGGAGGTGCGGGTGCGGCCTTTGGCGGAGCAGGCGTGTCTGCGGCCTTGCTGACGCTGCTGAGCAGAGCCGGGAGCTCGTTTGAAATGGCCCTCTCTATCTTCTCCAGCAGACAGCCGCCGGTCCAGCTGCAGTGGGAGGAAAGCTGCTTGAAACTGGAAACTGGATTCACGCCGAAGAAGTCCTGGTAGGCCTCCTTGTTGGGCAGGTCGAACTTGCTGACGTTGGTTTTGGCCAGAATGGATTTGAAGATGTAGTATTTGTCCGGGTCGTTGACTATGTCTTGGAACACCTCATGGGGGTCGCTAAACCAGCCCAGCTTCTCGTAGTAGGTCTGGAGGTAGCGGTCCACCAGCAGGGCGTGGATGCGCACGCGGATGCCATGCTGACGGATGAAAGCGATCTTGTTCTCCATCTGATTCTCAATCACCTGCAGGGGAGAAGACCTCATGAGTGTACTGAGCTCTTTAAAATGTGGTTAGGATGAATAAAGCTGATTGTAGCAATTACAAGTTACCATCTATCTAAACTCACAGTCAACAAAAACAAGTCAAGAGGTCATATCATACCTGGTTGAGGTCCTCCAGCAGAGAGGTCTCCTCCTTCATAAAGAGCTCTCGGCTGGTGTCTGCAGCATAGTCCTGAGGCCAGAATGAGCTGACGTACACCCGAGGAGGCTCTGTGACGTTGATCAGGGGCGCCATGCTCCAAAACAACGCCCCATAGACCCTCATCAGGTCCTGGGTGGTAAGACTGTCGGCCTTGTTGAGGATGAGGCGTATCTGGGACTCGCGGCCCTTCATTTGCTTGAAGAGCATCTCCAGCTCCCCGCCCACATCTAGCTTGGTGGGGTCGAACACCAGGAAGATGAGATCAGCTCGATCTATGAACCACTGGCACACCTCATTGTAGGGATAACCTGAGGAAGAGGAGAGAGGAGACACAAAACATCAAATCAAGGTTACAGCTGTGTGACATTTCCTAAAGCAGCATGATTGATGCATTATTTGAACATTACATATATGAAAAGCTTTTTTGGTAACAGAAAAAAGTAGTACATATGTTGTTAACATGATATCTGGTTCAGCAAATCAATAAGCTGCAGGGAAATTTTTGTGTGAAAATCTCACACACTGTGAGCTGACACAACAGACACAAATGGGTTTCATACACATGACCGCTACACACACTTTTGACTTGTGTATGTGCATGTCTGTGTTTGTGTGTGTGTTGTAGTGATATTGTGTGTCATTATAATCATTGTCAAATGTCTGAAGTGTTGTGCATATTGTTGGAGTAAGTCTACAAGTCTACTGATTACCCGCAGCTTTGATATAAAAACACATGGTCAGTGGTCACCTCTCTCCTGCTGTTTGCGGTTTTCAATGATGCCAGGCGTGTCGACGAAGGTGACCCTCTCCAGCAGCTTGTGAGGCATCTCGATGCCCACCAGCCGCTCCAGGAAGCCTTGGCCGAACTTCTCCAGAGGTGAAAAGGACCGTGAGCTGTCTGCTGCCATGACGATGCCCTCTATGGACCGAAACTTCTCACCGTGCATTACGACTGTGTACTCTGAGGTGGTGGGCTCAGCACCTGGTGGGGGGATGAAGACGCAGTCTATATCAGTGGGTTAAACTTATGTGTTTGTTGGTTTAATTTCACCCGATATGTGTTAAAATACATGAGGTAAACTTTTTAAAATAATATTATTAAAAATAATATTTAGTTTACTAGTAATTTTGTCTTCACTAAGCACGTATTACTGCTGACAACTACTGGAACAACCGTTCTGTTCCAGCTGTTAGCTGCTAGCCACCACCTCAGCCACCTCCATGTTGAGAGTAGGCAACATGCAGGCAATCCCGGCTCAGACTCTGAATCATAGATATGCTCTGAATGTCATGTACAGCTCCTGTAAGAAACCCTATACTTGTGATATATTGATATAATTATGAGTCCTTATCACTACTCTGGTTTACACTGAGTATAATAGGAATGTCACATATTATAGCAGTGTCACAAACTGAGATTTTATGGAGGTGAACCTGTGTAGAGCTCCTGTGAGGTGCCGTGAAGACCCAGCAGGTAGTTGATCATGGAGGACTTGCCAACACTCCATGGTCCCAGGAACAAGACCATGGGCTTAGAGGTGATCTCACCATCTGCAGAGTGTGTGACAAAAAAAAGGTTTAACAGGGTGTCATGTTCACTTGCAATGTTACCATCTATCATAGTGTTGAATACAAGGTTCCTAATTCAACTACAGCTTATCTCAGGATTCAATTTTGCATGAATATTCATGTTCCTCAGACACTTTAAGTTTTGTGATCATCCTTCGTTTGTTTTTGTCCTCTTAGGCTTAAAATTTTTCACAAGCAAACAAGAATAACCGAATCAAAAGGGCAGACAGACGTGAAATTTCAAGAACCAATTGATGCTGCCCTCACACTCCTGATGATGTGCATGTCTTTCCATTCTGCACCACAAGGGGCGCCAGAGTCACATGCCACAAGTTGAAGTCTTCATCCTGCTCCTTTGCATAAATAATACTCCCTGCCCTTGAGTGCAATGGAACAAAGTTGTAGGGAGTCTGGCCCACACAACGTTCCCTTTAATTTTCAGCAGACAGAGTCCTTATTGTGCTTCTCTGTGCGCCTGGTTTGAATAATGTCAGGTCCTGGCTCTGTTTCTTCTTAATTATGACTTTATTGGTGCTTCACTGTTTCTGTGTGACTTCAGTTTATTAAACCATGTGCTGAATGGTGTAGTGAATTAATAGAGGAGCTGTGAGGTGACATGTTTTTGGTTGATTTTCTGTTGGATGTTGGCTACAGTATGCTTTTTTCACAATACTGTTAACTGCTGAATCTGAAAATGGTGACTGAATAAGTGTCAGCTTATTTGTTTACAGCATAATATGTGTCACATGATAATAATTTCATATTTTGCAGGACTTGTTTTATATGACTTGCTGCAGCAGTCCACCTAAAACTCACTATAAAATGTCTCAGGGAATGATTCAATATTCAAAAAGTCATAAAAAGATGTAAAACTGGTGTCCAGGTGTGATCGCCAACAGGAAGCTGAGTTACCTGTGACTTCATGCTGCCTGAGCTCATTATACTTGTAGGCTTGCTCCATTGGTTTGATGGCAGTGTGGTAGATGTTCAGCAGCTTCTTCATAGCAGCTACAGAGAGAGAGAGAGCAGTGTGCAATAATTGGGATATAATGACGAGAAGACATTTTGGACAAGAGTATTATTAATGCCCTTGCTACCATTTCTGATTACAACAGTTCCTTTGGCAGTGCATGATGAATTGCCCTCATAAAGTTTATTGAATCGAGCCGAGGTGATTAGAAGAGCGGCTCTGCTGCAGCACTTTGGCCTCTCTGAAATGAACCAATCTGGTTTAAGAGAACAGAGGGGCTTTCATGGCCGCGGACAGAGTTACACATTTGCGCTGATTAATCACCTGCCTCAGGACCTGTCTGCACGCTCACACGCATACACACATGCATACAGTACACACGCTCACACATACAGTATCGGCCCCAGGGACTAGACATCATGAAGCAATTTTCAGAATAGTTTCGGCAGAAAATCCCCCCCAAAATTGACTCAAACTTCCTTTCATTCACATGCAAACACATCTGTTTTTCTTTTTCCATTGACAAAGTAGCTGTAAACATTCTTCATTTCAACACAGAACTTCGAGCACTTCCGCAGCAAAAATCTGAAAGACATTTGAAACGGTGGGCAGCACAGCAATGTCATCACTAAACATCCATGTGGGTCTCACTGGTTCATGTGTGTAAAGTATGCAAGTGTTCGCGTGTGTGCTGGTGGGAATGAGGTGCTTTATGCCCTTTCATTGCATCTCAAGAGCAATTGTGAACCTTATGTTGTACAAAACACATCAATAATTTTGAGATGTCTTTGTTCCTCACCTGAGAACTCTGCTGATGGTTCAGTAGTAGCCAATCGCAGTGTGTCCTCAATGTGGGCGCGGTCCCTCAGTGTCGGTCCTGCTGCTTCATCTTTCTTGTGCTCTGTTGGAGGATCAGACTGTCAGTCAAGGGTTAAGATTAAAAGCCCTGACATGCAGTTACCTGTGACTGCAGGAGAGCAGTGCTTGCAAAGCATGCAATCTGGGACATTTTAGAAAAAAAGTTGTGGATCACATAGGGGAAGTGGTTGGGTATAACTGTACCTAAATCACCAAGGTTATACTTTATGGGGGACCAAACAGAATTACCGACTGTATCAAAATATGACCTTGTTGTGATATTATAGTGAATTAGAAAAAGGGCAAAAAAGGGAAGCAGTACTTAATCTGACAAAGATGGTCTGGGCAAGGTTTCTATGGCATCTGTAAAATGCACCACGTTCTCTTTAGTGTCGGGGGAGCTACTTTGAAACCAGAGTTTTCACAAGAAGTTGAACTACATTAAAACTACCCTAAGGAGAAATGTAGTTAGGTTAACTAAAGATAATTTAAAAGGTACTTCAAACTACTTTCTTAAAACAAATCTAATTGCTAATGCACTTGTCATACAAAATTATAACACAATATAACACAAAAAATAAGTTTATTACAAAAAAATGGCCCACTTGTTCACAAGTCATACATAAACCAAAAAAGCTAAATATTTCACTGTTCATGGGAAAGTGCAAGAAATGTCAGCAAAAGTTCCTGCAAAAGTTTTGTGAAATCTTGCATCTTATTTCTTTGAAACTTTGATTTTTATTCCCTCCATGTCCCTCCCTGAGCTCCATATAGTTTGTTTTGTAATTTCAGTAGTTAACTACACAAAAAATGGCAAAACAGTAATTTAGCTACTTGAATCACAGTGCAAATATGAAAGCAGCTGAATGACCACTACTGCAAAATGCTGTTAACCTACTAGTTTAATTACATAGCCCACTACTCCCCAACACTGGCTCTCTTATCCAAATAGTAAAAACTCAGCTGGCATGGTTACAAAATAGAAGTGCTCCCCCAGGTAAATGGCTTCCTGAGTTGTGAGTGACCAGACCATCTGGACTGAGTTCAGGCTCAACTGTTATATCATGCTGTTGTCCATCTAAATGTATATTACCTTCCTCTGCTATTTTGGCTTGTTTATTTCTGTACCAGAGGTTGTTGATAATTCCCCTTTAGCTACACATAGTGTCATATTCAGGGGGCTCTGCATGCCAGAGAGAGAACGATAAAGACCTCTGCTGTTGTTCTATCTCACTTACTGTAAAGGTCCAGTCAAACAAGAAGCATCATTGGCTATCACTTTTTAATATGGCATACTTCATATAGAGCTGCAGACATGGTTATGTGTGAGCAATGTATACAGTAGGTATGCAGTCAGCCATTTTTAAGAACAACTTTTGTTCTGACATAAATTCATTTTGGTCTGGATGCCCTGCAGCTCATTTCCAGAAAGTAAGGGGAAGAAACACAAAGGGTTTGCACAATGTGGCAACCAAAGACCTGTCCACATAAGTGGCCTTTCATTAAAACATTTATGAATGATTTATCAACCCCTAAAACATCCTTAAACAACAGGTACGTTGATGCAAAGCTGACTAAACAACCCCCCCCCCCCAAACTGACAGTCACATGAGTATAATGAATGAAGCGATGAAGTGGGATTAAGAGTTGGGAGACACAGCCATCATCTTTTATAGCAGGTGTCAACACCCAGACATCAGATAATGGCATGCTTCCTTAATTACAGAAGCACCCACTGGATGGAGACAGATTTACTGTAACAGGATCCCTGCTGCTCTACTTGTCGCTGCTCGGACTGTCTGACAGAATGAAGGCAAGACGTTTTACCTTCTGTCGCAGGAGAGGAATTTAAATGTTACATAAAAAGTTAGACCTATGACATACTATCAACCCAATGTTATCTTTTTGTACCTTTGGTTTGAGACTGTGAAGGCTCCTCTGCAGTCACCTCCTCAACATCAGCAGGTGCCTCCTCCACCGTCACCTCCTCAACAACATCTTTTGATGCCTCCTCCGCTGGTTCTCCTTCCACAGCTACATCCTCAGCGGATTCTGGTGTGACCTTCTCCACGACGGGCTCTGGCTCCACTTCAGGAACAACCTCTGGTGCTGGTTCAGGCTCTGGAATCACCTCTGGCTCTGAAATGACTTCAGGCTCTGGCTGTGCGACCACTTCAATCTCAGGCTCTGCAGTCACCTCTGGTTCAGGCTCTGCAGTCACCTCTGGTTCTGGTTCAGGCTCTGCTATCACCTCTGGTTCTGGTTCAGGCTCTGCTATCACTTCTGGCTGAGGAAGCTCAACTGGTTCTTCTTCTGGTTCAGATTCAGCCACTGCAACCTCTTCCTCAGCTGCATCCTCAGCGACGGCAGCTTCCTCCTCTTCAGCCTCATGTGTGAGAGTTTCCACGCCTTCCTCCTCAGCTGCTGCCTCTGTATCCTCCTGTGTGTCTTCAACCTCTGCTTCCCCAACAGCTTCTTCCTCTTCTGCAACTTCTTCCTGAGGTTCACTCACTTCTTCCTCTTCATGGGGAAATTCCTCCTCTGCCTCTTCCTCACTTTCCTCAATGATCTCCTCCTCTTCCTCAACCTCAGCTACCTCCTCCTCCTCTTCAGAAGATGCAACCTCTTCTACTTCCTCCTCGTCCACACTTTGATCCTCGGCCTCCTCCACAGCTTCCTCTTCAGATGTCAACACCTCTTCCTCTACCTCTTCCTGGGAAGCTTCCTCCTCCTGCTCTTCTTCTCCATCACTTGTGACATCCTCAGCAGAAGCATCCTCCTCCACAGGAGCTGCCTCCTCCTCCTCCTCCTCTTCATGCTCTGAGGAAGAAGCTGGCTCTTCTTCAGTATCTAGAGCTGATGGCGGTTTGCAGGGTTGGCACATGGCCCTCTCTGGGGCCGGGGTGTCATTGGAGGAGCTCTGGCTGGCGGGCTCCTCTGTTGTGTCACATCCACAGGCGAACAGGTCTCCCTCTGGCTGCTGGAGCTGCAGACGCACCAGAGGCTCCTCATCGTGGATGGAGGACCCTGCCAGGAGATCTAAGAAGAGGAAACATGTGTTTAGACAAGATTTCTCTTTGTGCTTGTGTCTCCTTACAAAAAAGATCTTTCAAAATTATTATTCAAAATATTACCCTTGTACAGGAATATGTTCAGGAATACACTGACCAATCAGACTGCACGGTGCAAACTAGCTAGACCTCTGCAGACCAGTCACCTTTGTGTGTTGCGTCAGTGCTGGACAAGTGCTCAGTCACTGTGCAAGAACAGAGCAGATCAGATGTCCAGCACCTCCCAGATTTAAGACTCACATTTCAGCTCCTTGAATGGTGACACTAAAGCTCGGACTATTTGAAGCAGACGTACAGTGGACAGTTGCACTCAACAGTTGTGTAGAAAATCTAAAAGAAGACAGCTGAGTGGACAAAGTGGCTTGGGACAGAATATTGTGTTTATTATCATTGCTTACACTTATCACTGTTGTAATGTTTAAACCTCTAATTCATACAAGAATTTCCATGAAAAAGGCCATTAAAATGTTACTGGTACATGAATGAATCTGGGCTTACTGTAAGCTAAATCCCCTCTGTATTCTCTATTTTAAGATATTTGAATGTTTCAAAACATGATCTCTTCAAACTCTGGAAAACACAATTGAATGTGTCTGTTTTAAAGGTTGTGTCGGCCACCGTAGTTTGCAGCCATTTTGTGACAACAGCATGGGAAATATATTTTTCTTTTACATGAAAACTGCTTATTCTGCAGATCATTCAGCTCCTGATAAAAACCTCCTGAACAACAAACACTGAAGGAATTAAGTTTCAGCAGGATGCAATCTGCAGTTCGCACTGCTAGATGTCATTAAATCCCCCTAAATCAAGCTATACAAAACTAAACCCAAAGTGAAGGTAAATCTGTGAACTACATATACAACAAATGTATATTATACTGTATAGATATAAGGTTTCCTCAAACACAAGCCTAAGATAGAAGAAGACATTTACAAGCTGCTCACACACACAGTCCAGATCACATTAAGGTGAACAGATATCACCATTCCTCAGCATCATACAGTAGATCACAGTTACTATGGCTTCAAAACAATCAAAGCTATAACAGGGGACTCCCTCTCTATTACATACATGTACATTAGATACTCCTCATGACCACAGTGCACACAGTGACCTCTATTTAATTATAACTGCTCGCCAGTCTTAAGACCAAGGAACACATAATGGTACACAGTGTGATATGAGGCGGCTGAATGTATGCCTACAGTTCATGTTACAAGTTGGGGTCAGTGTGTGGGATGAGGAGTAGTAACTGGATGCAGCTGTCATGGTTTTTTTCATGTTTATAAGGCTTCTGGATCAATGCCCACCATGAGCAAACAGGCTAAGGCTAATGAAGACGCTAACACGTGATGATAGCTTTAGATACTCTTTTGCTAATAAACCTGCAATAATTGTTTTTTGTTTCTGGGCCACTTGGGGGTGGCAGAAACAAATTGTGAACACAATATGGACATCATGACTTATTAAGCAAACGAGTTGCACCTCCAGCAGTTGCAGAGCAACATCAGCACTTATTTGAAGTCATGTTTCAGGTCACTTTATGAGTGTTGGTCTGACTTTCACTCTATTTCAGCTCTGTTTTTGGTCTCCACCTGCTCCTTCAGCTGCTAGATGCTCCACTGTAGCCCTGTTCCCACCAAACAGTATGGTATGGTACAGTTCAGGTCAGCATGCTGTCCCCCCTACGTTGGGGTACCTAGCACACAGAGCTGTACTAAAAGGTGGAGCTGTGAACACTGCAGTCTGTTGATTGGTCAATAGCAGACAGTCACTCTGCTCAGGGCTGAGCTGTGGCTGGTTTTGAAGCTTATGTAACCACTATTCATACTGTGGACAGTTTTATTAGTAGACTGTAACTATAAAATGAAAGCGTGTTTTGCTGCTTCTTGCAGCAGCTGGAGTCGGAGAAAAAACAACTTAATTCACTGGGCCGACTGCCGGCGACTTTTAAGGTGGAACGTCTGCCAGAACATTTTGAGCATCAAACACTTAATTTCCTGCATTCTAATGAATTTTATGCATCAATTTATGGCGTAAATGTCTTAAAAGTCTGCTGCTACTTTTATGTTTTTACTGCACCTATGCGAGTGATGACGTCTAACCAGGTGTTTAACCAACCATAGACCATTTTTACAGCAGACATTTTGACATGTCATAGTAGGAAAACCACAGGTGTATTCAATAACATTAATGATAACTGCATTGCACTTACAGTAGAAGAGGCCCTGGTATTGTCCATGCTGGCTTACTGGGACACTTAATGGAACTGAGCCATCGATAATGTTATCAGTTTCACCTGTGCTTTTCCCACTGTGACAAGTCACAGCAGACAAGTGTCTGCTGAAAAAGGTCCATTAGGTCCACAGTCTTTAAAGGTCTTTAAAGGTCCTGCACATCCACACAGGTGCTTTCAATGACTGTCGGGTTGGTGTTGGGTGGAGCTATACTGGGGATTATGTGATGTCATAAAACTCTGTACTTGTACTTGTAAGAATGATAACAAAGTGAGCTGTCCGGCAATAACCCATACAGTCCTGAGCAGAGGTCTTATCAGGAAACAAATAAAAACACCTGTGTGGATGGACCATAGGTACACATGAGCTTCAGTCTGTCGGACTGTAATTGAGAGGGATTAATACATTTAGAAGTCAGTCAACAAAAAAAGGAAGTATACTGTAGTATTAATGTTATCCTAACATTTCTGGTAATTTATGCAAACACAATAATTTATTGTGTTGAGGTCATATCATGAAGCATCACCTCAGGGGACTAACATGGATTTGTTGTGTTCAGCTGTGGATTATATGTAACTGGGATGGGCATTACCAGCAGCAACAGATCTTTGTCTTGTACCAAAGAAAAGCACTGGCAAGATTAATTTAAAAAAGTCCTATTCCTAAACATTGCATTTCTGTGTTCAAGCTCCAGGGTCCTGGTATTGTCCGTGCTCTTTACTAGCAAGACATACTGAGCAACATAAATGGAACAGAGCCCTCATTATTGTCATTAGTTACACCTGTGTTTTTCCTGCTATGACATTTAACAATGAGGGATGATTTTAAGGATGTTACACCACAAATGTTTTTCTATGGATGTGAAAGTACAAGTGTAAAGCCTTGGAGCTGAATCCACCAAACTATGATCAGCTGCTTCTGAATCAAGACACATTAGGCTAGATGGAAGGCTTAATGCTCATCTGGCTATCCTCAATGATGCTAACAGGACTCTGTGTACTCTCTTTTTCCTGCACCATCCTCCATGACAGCTTTTTTTAATCTATTTTAAGGCCCTGAATCACACACAAACCATTTTGTTCTCATGCTGTTGCTTGTCACCTCTTGTATCTGGAAGCTTTTTTAGCTTATCACCTCCTGAGGGGATTGTCAGTGTTAGTGACCGGAGAACATCAAGTTTATATTCCATAAAACATCCACTCTGTGTGCAAACTGTGAAGATCTTTGATCACAATGGTAATGCATTCTAATTGGCTAAACAGTTAGAGTCCTAAGATAAAAATACAAGAGACTGCTAAAGAATAAAATCCAGAACATGAATCAGCTCTACAGACAGACAGGGTGTGAAGGTCTACTGATCTGTAGACACAGTCACATATTCATGGTATACTTCCTGACAGAGGTCAAGGCACGAGCCTGTCCGGCTTTCTGCTCGAGCCATGAGGGAGGTTTGGGTGCCGTCCAAAGACATAGTGCTACAGCCTCGTCTGCAATGTAACATGAAGAGCTGCAGCAGCCAAGATTCTGGAGTGCATTGGTGAAGATGGGTTGCCAAAGTTAAGTGACATTACATAACAAGATCAGCCCCTAATGACCATTTACTGGTTTGTTTACATTACATTTAATAAGGAGGAAGTGAGAACGGTTCTTTGATTTCATTTTCTGACTGTGATCCATTAACTGCCTAGTTTAGGTAGGAAGCAGATCTTTGCGATACGCTCAGTGCAATATTCCCACAGTAAGTGTTCAAAGAGCGTTAGACAAAATGTATAACATCTGATAAAAAATGTAACCTCGGGGCCTCCAGGCGATCATACGAGCTGGATCCAGTCTATTGGCTTTTCTCCACCCTGCATGCCTTGAGATAGTTTTGAAGATAAAGTGGAGAGATCATTTTCTGCTGTGGCCAGTGATGGCTAAATTAAATTAAAGTTAACAAAGTTAAGAAGAGCGGGGGAGGAAAATATGAGAGACAGAACACAAATGAAAATAGTGCGATCTCTGAGACACATTTTGTTGAGATTAACAAGAGGGGAAGTTTTAGCAGACAAATGCACAAACAAAACATTACTGAATAATTTGGGAAAATGGTTTCCCAAGTAGGTTTTCTGTTTTTAATCACAATAGCAACGTGACCCTAGGGATGGCATGTGGGTCTGTTGGTTGGTTGGTCCATCACTTTAATCCAGAGTTATATATCTCAACAAGTACTGAATCGATTGCCATAAAATAATGTATGTTTTTGACGTTTAAAAGAGGATTATTGCACATCCTGATCACATGGTGACTCACAGATTATTCCTCTAATGCCACTATGAGGTTGGTATTTATGTATTTTTGAGTGAAATAATCTCAGTCTCAATCGATACATTTGGTTCACACATTAATGCATAAATTGCTAAACTGATAGACTGCAACATTTGTCAGCCATAAAAGGAGAGAAACCTTTTTTTTTTTTTTTTTTTTAAGGCAGCATTATAAATGTTTATGGCCAGTTGGGGGCAGCAAAACAAGTCATAACATGATGCTAACATATTATAACCTGATAAAGCTGACCATTTACGCATACAGCAGACCTGTAGCAACGTTAGCATTAATTTTGGGGACTTGTTGAAAGTCCAATATTGACTCCTCTTTTTGCTCTGTTTTGGTCTCTACCAAATCTAAGAAAAAGAGTGAGCCCTTTAGCTGCTGAATGCTCCACTAAATTCACCAGCTAGTCTTCAGCTTTGTCATTCAGTCGTTTGGTGCTGGGCAGATAGTGTAAAGTTCTTTTTTTGCTGAATACAGGTCAATGCTGCGTCTTTAAAACCAAAACAATGAGCTGAAAGACACTCAAATGTTAGTTAGAGCAGAGGGAAACTGCAGACTTGGGTGATAATTCTCAGTGGGTTTGTCACTATGAATGTGCACTTCCACATTAGTTAATTAATGCCCATTGTTTAAAAGTGCAGCTTTAAAGTTTGACCTTTGATAGTATTTTCTTTAGGGATACACAGTATTAGATTTCTGATATCCGATATGCTGCTATGTAACAACTCATCTGACTAATAACCAATACTGATATCACTATATAACCACTTTTTTCCCCACCTAATTTTAGTCATCAAGTCTCCTCTGTAGTGGAATTAACATTATATTATGCATGCATACTCTTATCATGATGGCCCACCAGCAGATGGAAATACAATACTATTTAATGTATGTAGCAGATCGATACAGATAACATGCTGATATTATCGTGCATCCCTAGTTTTCTAACATTTCTTTGCAATGCAACTGTTATAATTTAAGTTGCCTCATTATAATACACACCTTCTGCAGTGATTTATGTGAAACTAACTAGGTCCTGAACATTGTGGGAGTATCAAAGTCAGAGTGTGCACATCCAGAGGAACAGCACATTATTTATGGAGTTATTAATGCAGAGTGCAGCTCTTTTGTCTGCTTCAACTAGCATCAAAAAGTTTAGTGCACCGTGCCTCTCTGGTGGTTCCTCACCCCGCTGTTGCTGCGGCGAGGCCTGAGCAGAGCACTGTGTCGTGGGGACAGAGTGGGACAGGTGCCTGGGTGCTGGATGGTACATCTCTGAGACAGAAATAGTCCCACAATGAGTCAGAGGGTGAAAAGAAGGAGGGATAATTCCACTTCTATTTTCAGGGAGCGTGGCGCTCCCCTCTCCTCCCTCTGATTGTCATGAGGCTGGCCTGCACCTCTGCTGCACTATTGCTCGCTTTCCCTGCAACAGTGTGCGGCTGTGCGTGACTCAGTGTCTCTTTGAAGAGCAAGAACAATAAGTGCGTCAGCACTGATGACATGCGCTCAGCTTACTGTGTAACCCGAGCCTCGCCTTGATGAATGACGAGTTAATATGTTCAAACACATGCAAAAATTTTGCTTCTTAGACATCAGTGCTTACAGCCAGAATGCACAGGAACACAAACATGCAACCTGCAGTGTTTTGCATTTCTGACTCATTTTTAAAAAATGTAGCATCCATCTCAGTCATCCTGATTCATTAAAGAGTAACTTTGGTGTTTTTCAACTTGGACCATATTATCCCATGTCTTTGTATCTCAGTGACTAATGAACAACAGTTTTTAAAAAACTGTTCCAGTATTGAGTGAGAGGGCTGCAGCGGCAAAACAAGCTGCAATTCAAACACTTGGGGAAATCGTGCACCATTAATGTCACTGAAAGTGCTTGTTTTTGTCACTGACTTATTGTAAGTGTCTGACAACATTACAGAAGGATCCCTACAGAGATAGAGTAAGATCCTTTGTGTTAAACCAGAAACAGCCCTAACATTGCAATCACGAAAGCCACCAGACCCCATTTAAATGAACAGTGATTTTAGCATGTATAGCACCATCGTATTTTCACATCTAACTGGGCGAATTAAGAGTTTATTTCAAACAAACCAGAGCTGGTGGTTTGTGGATCAGTGGACAGATGAACCAAGACGACTTTGGCAAGAACAACGTCGGGGCTTCTTTCCATTACGCTATCAGACACTTTGAATAATAATCTGAGCTTGTTAGTGGAAAAAACAAGGACTTTCATTGGCCGTACTTCAAGGGTGCATAATTGATACACGGATGCCAAGTATCGATCTATTGTATACATTTGCCAATATACATTTTAATACAACTTTTGGTATTAGAATAATAAAACCAATTGCTTTTTTAGTCCACTAGACGGTGTTGAAGTTTTTTTTTCCTAGTGACACATGCAAGCAGACAATAAAATACTCTGGAAACACTACGAACATGAGGACTGACCTCAGACTCCACCATCCAGAGATAGCGTTAGCCGCTAACAGCCAAACTAACACTAAACCCACTCTGGCGAAAAATCAACCGGCAACCAGCTCCCAATAGTTACACTGCATACCAAAGCGTTCTTACTGAATACTGGGCTAATTTCAACAAATATAATTCTCATCAGTTACTTTGACACAAACACATGTGAAAATAGGGTCCAGGTTGAAAAATACAGAAGTTATCCTTTCAGGCTATTCATCCTAAGGTAAGGGGTCTGCAAAACATTTTTAGGTTTTACTTCATACTGCCATAACTGCACCAATCTGTTACAGAGACAAACTCAGACACACTCTTTCTCTCCTGCTAATAAACCTGTAACGCTCACCCATTTATCCCATCATCATGTTTGCTATTTTGTCAGATCTCACACTCTCTGAAACACACTCATGCTCACATAAATCTATGTGCGTTGTGTGGAGGGGCGGTGTTCACAGTTCATCTCTGTCTTTACCTCCATTTATTTCCACTTACTTCAACTTTTAATTGTCTAGTTATGTAACGTTAAACAGTCCAACTGTTGGGCTACTGAGCTCTGGTCCTACATGCCCTCTGCTGTGTTCTCTCATGCCTGTTTTAGCTGGGACATCCCCTGGACATGGACCCTGCTGACTGGAATGACAGATTAGCAGCTCCGCAGACAGAGCAGAGCGGGAATGATGAATGAGACATTTGAGGCAGCACTGACTTTTGACATGGAGTGTACTTGTACTCATGTATGACTTTATGATTGTCTTGTAATTTCAAGCGTGCGTACCTCAGTGCATCTTTGTCTGTGTGTGTATATGTATGTGATATAGATGTGAGTGCGTTCCTGAGTCTTAAAGAGATGTGTATCAGTGTGGTGACCAAAGTATCTGGTGACTTTGCCTGACTGACGCCTGACACCTGACTACGGCAACTTGCAAGGGCCAAAATGAACTGGTGGAAGGACAGACAAGGGTATTCTCTGACTTAGCTTTAACCAAGCATGACAAGTCACTTCTCTCAAACACGTGAAAACAAGCAGAGCAACAGTTGTGATGTGAAAACTTTTATATAGTTTAATTATGTATCACCAGTGTCATGGCTGTAGTTTCCAGTTTGCCCAGTTTAAATGTATGAATTTGACGTGGAATGAAAGGCAAACCTGTAAAACATCAAGGGACTGTAAAATGCCAAAATCTTCACTTGAGCACGCATGCAACTTCTGTGAGAGGACAGTCAAACCAAAATAGATCCAGTGGGAAAACTAATAATTTCTGCCAGCTTTTTCTTTGGCTGCAGCAGAGAGTGTGTGTTTGTAGTGAGTCCAAGTCACTCAGTCAGTGCTGTCACTGTGTTTCTCTCCAGGGCGGAGAGAATAAGCAGCAGCAGACAGGACACTTTCCATCAGCTGGTGTCACACCTCAGCCCTGACTTTTTCACTCCTATAACCACAAAGCTCCGTACTGCACCACGAATCATACACAGTACACTTTTCCACTCCAGTCAGCTGAGTTAATGTAAGCGGTGTCGTTCAAAATTTGAAACGTATGTCAACCCAACTCCGGCCAACTAGCAGGAAGCAAAATGAGCACTCCATGGGTAATGAATGGAGCTCATTCAGCTGCACATTTAGACTCATTATATCAACCATTTCAAACAAAAAAGATAATGATCTCTTCAATTTTCCTTCATTAATGACCTATAACATCATTGTCCAGCTCTCAGCAAGACATACAAAGCTCTGACACAGAACAAAGATATCCAACTGCAGTGGATCAGCTTTTTCATTTCACACACCACACCTGCTCCAGTGACTCCCCCTTAAATACATCAATCAGCACTAAAACCCAGAATTTCCGTACATATAATGTAAAGTCATGCCCTACACCATACCTGCAGCAGACAGGGCCAGCAGAGACAGCAAGCAGCACACAGACAGCAGAGACTTCATTTTGGCTGCCAGGGGCCTTCCCTTCGTCTCCCCACAGTTATATATACCGTTCTGGCTGAAGGTCAGAGGGCATGCCAGTGGAGGTGGTGCTCAGAAACTGCACCCATATCAGCCATTGTGTGTCAGAGCAGCTGCCTGGCCCTGTCAGGAATGTTGAGAGCAGAGAGAAGCAGGAAGACGGTGGCTGACCGTGCTGTAGGCTTGTAGTTTTATCACTAATTGTGTAAAGTCGCTGATTTTAAGAGATTTTAATGAACTTATGGCGAGACACCTGTGGTGAAAACTTTTTTTTTAATGCACTTGTCAATTTTGAGATTTTGGGCTATTTGCTTCAATGTCTTTTTTTCAACTTAGTGGAATGATAACGCTAAAAATACACATTTAGGTGTTTATTTGAATAATGACTAATTTGCATATTTAAACATAACATTTCAGAAAACTAGTAAAACGAAAAATAATGTCAGTAATCAACCAGTGAAGTTAGAATATCTAGTAACATTTTTTTTGCCCTATTCACCTGTTGTATCTTAATGTATGGGATTTTGCAGTATTGAGAGGTAATTTTCTGAAAATAGTATTTTCTTATCATCTGAGCCAAAAATCTCCACTTATAGCACTTATAAGAAAAGATTTTTTACTTCACTTTCTAATTTTTTTTCCCTTTAAAAAAACCCTTTTCACCCTTTTTTGCACTTTTTAAAAACATTTTTGCCCTGTTATCTGTTGTGCTTAATGTATGGGATTCTGCAACATATATATGTCTTTAGAGGCCATTTTCTGAAAACAGTATTTTCTTATTGTCTGAGCCAATAAACTCCATTTTTAAAACTTATGAGTGGCGATTTTTCACCTTTTTCCCTTTATATTTTTTGCTATTTTTCACACTTAAAAACATTCTCCCTGTTCGCCTTTTGTGCCTTAATTTGAGATTATATATATATATATATATATATATTCTCACTGTCTCATCCAAACATCTCTACTTATAGCACTTAAAAGTGAAGATTTTTCACTTTCATCACA
Organism: Cephalopholis sonnerati; assembly: GCA_019142605.1. Lineage (NCBI taxonomy): Eukaryota > Metazoa > Chordata > Actinopteri > Perciformes > Serranidae > Cephalopholis > Cephalopholis sonnerati. The sequence continues at coordinate 18,372,385 of JAGQAX010000003.1, forward strand.
TACATTTTTTTTTGCCATTTTTGCCACTTTTTTAAATCTTTTTTTTTGCCCTGCTGCCTTGTTGCACCTTAATGTTTGAGGTTTTGCAATATATATATTTAGAGGCCATTTTCTGAAAATAGTATTTTCTCAATGTCTGAGCCAAAAATCTCCACTTAAAGCACTTATAAGGGGAGACTTTTTTCACTTTAATTTTTTTCACCTTTTTATAAAAAATTTCACCCTTTAATACACTTTTTTTTTTTTTTTTTTTTTTTTTAGAAAATTTTCACCCTGTTTACCTGTAGCACTTTAATGTATGGGATTTTACAATATATATCTTCAGAGGCCATTTTCTGAAAACAGTATTTTCTCCTTGTCTGAGCCAAAACTCTCCACTTATAGCACCTATATACACCGAACTTTCCAGTTTTATTCCTGTCTATATTCTGAAGGTTTTCACACAGGGGTTTGTTCATATATCATTCATAGCTTAGTTCATCTAACTTTGTTTCCTTAAAAGATGTAGAAAATTTACATTTTCTTTTTAATGGCTGTTGGCAATATTTTTGATTTACAGAGTGATAAAAAGAGAGATCCAAAATCCTCTCATTAAAAACCTTTGCCTCTAATATGTTAACTGGCTTTATCCAATATTCGGGTTTCTTTGTTCTGGAAATGTATGCAAACCAGTGCTTAGTTAATTGGATAATGCCTCATTTGCATTTTTTATATATAACATTTCTCTATGCACCTATGCAGCTTTTAACTTCTAAGTAGTCCAGTAGTGTATTTTTTGCTTTGTACACCAGTGTTCAATGACCAAGTTTTTTTTTTCTTTAAAACATACACATTTCAAACAGCTGAGGCTCTCCAGTAAGTGTGTTTATGATAAAAAGGGATTATAAAGAAGTCTGTGTGCCACCTGTGTTTATCAGAAATGTGAACTCAAAGCTGCAGAGCATCTTCTCTCAGTCTCTGCATGTCGCCTCCTAGTGGACAAAATGGCCCATATCATGCATAATTGAAGTAAAGCAGAGGAAGCAGAGGGGTGTAATAAAAAAAGTACAAATTTTATTTTTTTTCATCTTTACAAAGGCCTGTTTACCCAAGTTTTTATAAACAAAATATAACAGCTTCTCATCGACCTGGACTGATGGGAAAAATAACAAAAAAATCACAAAAATATAAAAAATGCTTGTCACCAAAAATGGAAAACCGGACAAGAAAAATAAAACAGAAAAGACCGAAAGGCAGAACACAATAAACAGCTGTCGAGTTCACAGCAAAGAGTTTACAAAAGAAAATATAAATGGCAAAAAAAAATTCTTCCTCATCATTGATTCAGGCAGTACAGAACAGCAAGTGCTTCATATCAAACATCTCAAATTCCACCAAAAGACAGCAGTGCTGCAACATAATGTACAGAAACATTTGGGGGAAAGCGTTCAGCTGACCAATCGCAAACCTCAGCCTCAACTCAGCCTGTGGCTCACCATTCGTCAGCAAAACACCAAACCCTTAAACAAAGTTTCACAAAGAAAATATGAGAATTTCCCACCATGTTTGGCATGAGAAACACTAGTCTAACCAGATATATAAAACTGATGTCAGTGAGTGTCCAGATAGTGTCTACACATCTCACACAAGACATTTCACACTGAACGCATCACTCACGTGTTTATGACAAAAAGAAAACCTGTGGGAAAAAAAAGGTCAAAAACAAAAGCCCGCTTTAGACAAGAGAAAACAGCAATTAGTAACATGCATTCAATTGGCAACAGAACATATAAGAGATCAAAAGACAGATACAAATCCAAATAAAAGGAATGTTTACAGCATCAAGTCAGCGTATCAAATCGAGTATGACAGGAGGGAGGCTCCAAGCAGGGATTTCCAGTCAAATTCCCGAGAAATATAAGCAACGTAACATGAGGTGGACAGACGTGGTGTGTTTTAGAGAAAGAAACAGGGGTTTGGGGAGAGATCTGCAATTCAGTTCAGTGCTTGTCATTAGAGTTCTGCACTTTGTCAGCACGTGCTTAGTTTTCCAACTAAAGCTGCTGATCCTCTTGAGTTCTCTTCCGTGAATTTCTTTTCCAAAATGATGCTTTCTGAGTTCAGACAGATGCCTATATTTAATGGTTTTTAATTCATGTGAGCAAATATCAAGATGAGATAACACCAAATCTGCTGTCGTTTGTAAACAGACACAACTCCTCCCTGCTCCCCAAGCAACTCCAAGATGTGGAAATGATGCGTATCATTTTGAGAAAAAAATTCAGACACGTAATAAACGTGATCAAGTGTGAAGTTACACGAAGGGTTTTGGGCCTCGGCTCGCTGCTGGTCGGCACAGCACCAGGTTGACAAAGAGCACCTTGCAAGTAGAGACTACATTCTTTTGATACAAGCATGTTAAGTTTCATACATATACTGTAGGTGTAATGTACACACCTATCAACGGTGCATAGATAACTTCACCTCATGTATAAATGACACCGACAAATGGACTGAAGATGGAATTGCATAAATACCGAAAAACTAGTGCATAGTCACTGAAATCAACAAACCAAGACCAGAAGATAGACTGGAAGTCTTTGAAGGAAAACCGGAAGCCTTCATGCAAACATGTGAATCATGTCAATCTGTTTCAGATTTTCACGTCAGCCAAAATTTCCATAGTTTCAGATGCAAGTTTGATTCAGTCAAATTGTCTGAGATTGATTGAAAATGAACAACAGCCACTAAAATGCTGCTTGTGTTCCCACAATTAAGCAACTTTTGGTTCTTTTTACTCTTTTTTAAGTCAAAATTTAAAGATATACTACGCAGGATTTTCCAGGCGCCAAATCGTAACCAGGCATCTGAGAAATACAGCGCCAAAAAACCACAAATACAGTAAGGGCACACGCCAAACGAGAGTAAATCTGGGGTTGGCTTGTACTGTCACTTTCGCTGGTGAGCGTGTCACAAACACTAACTGATAATCCTGCGTAGTATACCTTTAAATCAGACCTTCAGATTTCACCTCAAGGCCTCCGGTTCTCTGTGAAAACCTGACAAACCTCCAATTTTAAGTTGTTAATCTCAATATAACAAAATGTTCACCTTCGACATTCAGTAACCCTGACGGAAAAGAAAAACACAAACATGAAAAAACATTAAAACCAAAAAGACGATCAATGTAAATTGTTCAACAGCTTATTTTTTAAGGGCTTATTTAGATATCAAAAGCACATCCTTTTTTCAAGTACATCAGACATAATTTCATTCAAGATCTATCCTCAAATTAATTTTGCAATCAAGTTTGAATTTGTCCCTAAATCTTTTAATTTAGAAATGCCTTCTGTTGTAGTTTAAGTTGGGTTTTGTGGCCACTGGCACTGAAATATCACCTCGCCAACAAGGAAACAAAGAAAAACAAACTCATTAAGACTGGGGAAGAAGAACTGCAGCCTCTCAGAATCTATAGCTGCTCACTTATTGTGTTGTTACATTCAACTCTTCACTGCACTGGCTCCACCAATTTGTAGCACAAATAATACTGTCAGCGTGCCAGTGACGACAGTTAGCTGTGATACTGCGACTGTATGTAGCACACATAAACACACATGAAGGACGGACTGATAGCTTTTTTTTTTCTTTTTTTACATGAGGAGACCCTCAAGTTTTCAAGTAGCCACAGACCGGCTCTGACATTGAAAAACGGCCTCTAGAAATCCGACGGGGGCCTCCTCTGCACGCTGACCATCCTATGTTTTCAATCTTCAGAGATTTTACAGTACAGGACTGACACAGAGCTTAACCACTGGATTTAGGAGTTTGGATAATGCCAAAGAAAGATTTTTTTAAAAAGTAGTCAAGCTCCTGGAGGGAATCTTACAGTGAGTAGGTGTTTTTAAGTGTTTGTGTGTGTGCGTGAGTTCATGGGGTGGATCAGTTCATCGAGCAGTCCTCGCCCTCCGTGTCGGTGTCTGTGTCTGAGCAGGCGGTGTCCATGGCGACGTGGGCGGGGCTGACGATGACGGCTCGTCTCTGCTCCTCCTCGGCGCTCGCTCTCCTCTCCTGAGCGCGCTCGATGTGCTGGATGGCCTGAAAGCAGAGAGTAAAATAAACAATGAAGGCCGCAGCAAATATTAATTTTATAAACAAACACTTTCACTGTGAACTATGAAATTACTTTGAGCTGGCTCAACAAACAAACTCCTACCTGCACAATAGTGTCCAGGTTCTGTCTGGACGTAGACACAGTGCTGGTGTGGACAGACGGGCTCATGGTCACCACGGTGACGTGATGGTGAGGGTGCTGGGTTAGTGTCGGGGCTGGAACGATGACCGTGGGGTGGTGGGTTGGGGCAGGGGGAGTGGGAGGAGCCAACACCTGAGGGAAAGACAGGATATAAGCAGAATATTACTACATCTTACACTGTGTGTTACCGTTGAGCCCTGCATGACTTACAGGTCGAATCAAATTTGTTTATTTCTGTTGTAATTTTGAGCCGTAACTCTAACATTTATAAATAGTGAAATCTGATGTTGCTCAACATCTTTTATTACTCAGATCTTCCAGCACAGAAGCTAAGCAATGTACTGCTGTGGACTGGGGGCAAAAAAAAGTCTATTTAAATGTACGCTCTATTTGGAATATTTTAACCACTTTACCTTACATACTAACTAACTAGGGCGGCAATAGCAAATCCTGTGTTCTGCAAAGTAAAATAACTGCAGTCTGAGAGCAAGATAAAGCAGTTAAAATATTATAAAACACAGCATACACTTAATCAGATATTGATCCCTTTAGGTGGACTTTTTATAGGTGGCTAAAAAGTAACCAAGGGAGGCAGCTTTAATCAGCTCTGTTTCATCTAATGTACATGACACTGGGGTTTCTGACCTGGGAGTTATTGTTAACACATTATAGCCCTGTTTCTACCGAGCAGTACATAAATCCGTTCTGTACCGTCCCCATTTTTGGTCTCCCCTCTGTTGGATACCTAGCACACAGATCTGGTACTAAAAGGTGGAGCTGTAAACACTGCAGTCTGTTGATTGGTCAATAGTGCACGGTCACTCTGCTCAGGGCTGAGCTGTGGCTGGTTTGAGGCTCATGTAACCACTGTTCATACTGTGGAGAGTTTTATTAGTAGACTGTAACTATAAAATGAGAGGATGTTTTGCTGCCTCTCACATCGGCTGTAGTCGGAGAAAAAAAATAACTTAATTCACTGGGCCGACTGTTGACTTTTAAGGTGGAACGTTAACTTGTAAAGTTACTGAATGCACTAATTGACAACATAAATCAATCAACAGACCTTAAATTCCATATGACAACTTTGACCATTATTTTAGTTTTTATATGACAGACACTTGGTAATGAGTGAATCTTCAAGCGTTTATATGTATTAATTTTGACCAGAGTATGTGAGCTGCATATATTCTAATCCTCACTCGAAGAAAAAGTGTGGCGGAGCGTTGTTTCCTGCGGGCTACGACAACACTAAACCCTCTGCGCTTGCCTTGGAGGGACTTAATGCGAACACAATCCACAGATTCAGTTTGGGTCTGCTATAGGTCAGTGATTTAAAAGGCCTCACTTAAGAAGCCATTTGTGAAAAATGTAGCGTCTGGGAGTTCAACACGGATGTCTACTACGTTTTCAGCATGTGAGTGTTTCTAACCTGTGGACTGTGTGGTTGTCTGTCAGCGGCGTGGATCTGCTGCAGCCGTAACAGCGTCTGGCTCTGGATGAGCGCCTGCTCCTCCTCCACCTGCTGAGTGATCACCTTCAGACGCTCTGGCTGCAGCTGGCTGTCCAGAGATCGCACCTGCACACAAACACAAAGAGAATGCAGGTTAGTTACATTATGAACAATTTCAGCATCAATTTAAGGACGGCTAAAAACATATGCTAGGACTTTGAATTATTGTGGAGATATATCTTCAACATCATAACTATTTCTAGAGAAACGACAGCAATTAATGCTAATATCTATAATTTACATTAAACTGTTAAACTAACACACTAATATATTTGAAGATACGCTGATATAACATGAATGCTTGTTAACAAAAGTAGTTTAGAAAAGGCCATACTTGTTTCAAATGTCATTCTGAGAGAGGTTTTATGCAGTATTTGCTCTTCTATTGTACTCTATTGTGCAGTATTGTGTTCTATTACATGTCATTAAACAAAAGTACTGAATTACTGCCCAGCTCAATTCTGACTCTGGAAATACCTCAACTTCCTCAACTGCATCTCCTCTACTGTTTACTTTTCTCTTTAACTACCTGTTTACAGTTTCTGTTTGTCTTCACCACCTGTTCAGTCCCCTTTGTCTCAACCTGCTGTTCAGGTAGATCCAGGATGTGAGCCTATCAGGAATTGGCTGGTGCACTGGTAGATCTGTCAACACCACCAGCCACCACCTTGTTAAGGTGACTGATAATCACGCAAAGGACCCAGACACAGATTACAAGTTGAAACAGCTGGTAAAACACAATAATTGGTTTGGGTGTTTAATGCTCACTGTGACTTTTGTCTGTGACAAGACAAGTGTTTTTATTCTGAGTTAAATGTATTGCTCTAAAGCTTTATGGGAAACTGTCAATTTTCAAACAGCTCTATGTCGTTGCAATTTGGGTAGTAAATTTCAAATAAACAATGGTTTACTGTCCTCCCTGCTCATCTGCTGGATGAGGCAAAAAGCATCATTTAAACCAAATGAGCAGTGAGTTCAGGGTGCCGGGAAATGGAGGGAGGCCGAACATCACTCATCTGCACACAGTGCGGTGACACAGAGCTGCAAATCTTCACTTTAACGCTAGCAATATTAGTCTTTTTTTAAAAAACTATCTCACTTCATACTGTTGAGTCTGGAAAGCAGCTGCAAAATTAAATACGGTCATAGTAGATCATTCTATGTCTGTCCGTGTGGCATTTAATTTCACAGTCAACTAATGGTGACATATCACAAGCATAGATCAGATTGAGAAGTTAAATGTTTGAGTATCAGTTACTCTTATTGTTAAATGTAATTACCCTCCAACTACTGAAATAAAAGTTCACTTCTAAAAGAAATTAAACTGAGTAAAGAACCGAATAAAGGATGTGAGTCATGAAACTCTCCAACAAAGCTCCTCCCTGTGATCTCACCTGTTCCTCCAGCTGCATGCGTGCCGAGCGTTCCTTGTCCAGTTGCTGTCGCAGCTCCAACATCTCCCTCCTCACCTCTTCGACTTTCTCCTCCTCCAGCGTGTCTGGAGACCCGATCCCTTCATCCTTCTCCTCTGCTCGCCTCCTCTTGGGTGATGAGCCGCTGAACTCCTGGAGTAACATGGAGGCCACATAAGGTTATATTAAATAAAACACATTTAAACTTAGCATGTGAATAAGGCTGCTCTAAAACCCAACCTACACAGAGTCAGGCTGCACAGAATCTCAGGAGTTTCCACTCTATTTAAAAAAACAACACATGCTGCTTGTGCCAAGTTGAACAAATGGTTGGTTTGGCGAGAAAACAAAACAAAACGCCGGTGAACAGACAGCATGGTAAACAAATAAAACAGGTACAACACATATTTTTCGCATGGCATACTTTTTAACAAGACTCAGTCTGTACACAGTCATGCGTACAGATTGAGAAAGTCCTGTACTGTCTTTGCCAGCGCCTGCAAGCTGTCCAAATAAGAAATTAAAGCTTGGCTGAATGAAACTTGCACAAGTTACAATAATTACAGATATATATATTTTTAAAAACCCTACGTTTAGGGCTGTACCGAATGTCTTTTTGTTTTTTACATTCAAACCTTATATTGAGGTTTTCAACCCTGAGAATATGTAATGTATGTGAATTTTGGACATCTCTTTTTTACAATACATTTTGACCACTAGACTTTACAATGCTCTGGACTTACTGGAAACATTTGGTTTCCACGAGTCAGAAACAATTCTACTCAGCCACCAGTAACATCAGTGTAACCTAATCTTTATCTGCAGCTGTGCAAATATTCCGGGTAAACTGGAATAAACAGACATGCCAAAAAAACAAAACAAAAACAAAACTTGCCCAGCAGTCAAATATTGATTCAGAACTGACTGTCAGCATTATTATGAAGCTTTTAACTATTCGGTGCAGCCCTGCCTGTGTTATATTTATGAGCTTCAGCTAGACCTTAAGAACTCAACTTCAACAACAAGCCTCGCTGCAGCATCTCACACACTACCTGATGCCGTTTGATCATCAGGTGAAAGAGATGAAACATCACGCCTCCCACGTGCACCACATTTAAACCGTACTTTACATAACATGCCACACACTGGCATGACCTATTAAAGCACAGCCTGTAGAAGAGTGATTTCTTTCCTGAAGAAAGTCTGTAGCTCTATGCATCTCTAAGGGCCCTGTCATACCAAGCTGACGGTCGGCCTTTGGTCAGTGTTGGGGTGTCAGTGAGCTTCTGTCAAGCTAGTCAGTGCTGTGTGTCCCGTACTGTTGCCCCTCATCTACTATTTATTTTTTCGCTGATCCAGCAGGTTTAGTTAGCATTAGAGACATCGGAGACTGTCGGTGAAGAAATAACTGATTGGCAGTTCAGTTTAGCGCACCAGAAGAGAAATGGGAGTGAGGAAAGTAAACAGCTAAAGTCAAGAGGGAGTGAGCTGAAAACAAACTTGTTACAAAAGGTAAGGTTATTTTTCTTTAGCCATTTAGCTCTTTAGCGGAAACATTTCATGGTGGTTTACTAGCGCACAGTAAATATGTTGTGGGTCTGGACTGTGTTGTTCATGTGCTAACTGACTAACTAATGTGAAGACAGTCTTCAAGCTTCCCTTTTTGAATGACGAATACAGACTACTGCTATGAAGACTTAATTCTTCTCATGTAGGTGCAGAGCGTACATGCTGGTTGACTGTTGGCTGAAATCTTTGTGGTGTGTTCAGGTGCATCTTTTTGGCTGAGACACTAGCTGGTGTGTCTGGGCCATAAAAACACGTCATTGTTGCATGGTAATCCATTTGACAGAATACATATAACAGACAACAATTATATAACTTAAGGGAGCATGAAGTTGTCTGTGATGATGTTTTAACCCTTTGCAGGCTACTTTTATACTGGGAAACCTTAAGTAAGACACTGAAAGATAGGAGACCATACAACTTGATATGGTGGACTGTTAGTGGCAATGAGAGGTATACAAGATCTATATAAAATGGGCTAGAAGAAATTATGATGAAAAACAATGGCACAGAATATTACCTGGATAAAGCGTTTGAGCTGGTTGTTCTGCGCCAAGAGCTGCGTCTTCTCCTGCTCCAAGGCAAAGATATAGTCTGCTGTCTGCTGCAAGATGGCCGCCTGGTAGGGGCGAACCAAAAAGGTGAATATGAGAACAGTGTGCGGACAAATAACTTGACATTCTTCCAGAACTGCAGCACTCCAAATGAAGTTTAATACAGTGTACATGTACGCGGTCAGAAAGTGTCAATGTTTGCATGTTTTTCTGCACCTTGCTGAGTTTCTCTCCGTCTGTGTGGGGCAGGAGTGTTTTGAGGGACTGGAAGCCAGCGTTGATGCTCTGCATGCGCCGGCGTTCATTGCTGTTGGCAATCTCACGGCGGATTCGTCTCTCCTGGTCCTGGGCTGTCTCCGGACTGAGGGGGATGTTGGCAAGGCTGAGAGAGCAGGGTCAAAGGAGAGAGACAAGCATTATTCGGTCCATAAAGGCTTTGTGTGCAATGATAAGGCAGAAGCTCCTCTCTGGTGCGCATTTGGTTCTTCTTCTCATTCAAGTTGTAGGTATCGCTACAGAAATTTCTACTTGACAAGTATTGTTATGCTGTTTAGATCACAGGCAATGCAGCTTAAAGTAGCATAATGTTGAGAGAAATAAACAATTTACACAGTAAGCTTACAACACACACCTCTGAAATAAATCTGCTCTTCCTGGTCAAATAAATAAACCACAGCAGTACAATTAGCAATGAGCTGATCTCTGACACTGACTCCTTGAACCTTTAACCTGGAACCTTAACCAGGCTTAAGTCTCGACCTCACCACATTCCTCAATTTAGCTGCCTGAAGATCTCTGAGTTTAGCTGAACTCAGTGCCCCCTCACGAGGTTGGATGTTACGGTGGTAAAACCTTCCCTGTCATATTTACTCAGGGGGAAAAAATTTGTGAACCATTAAGCCTGAAGATGACCATGGTGCCAAGAAAACAACAAACCTGAAGAGCCAGATCTGGGATGTTTACAAAAATGAAAGAGGTCAGACAGAGGCCGCAGCTGCACATGGCTCTAAATAGTTATTTTCTACAAAATTTGTGTGTGTGTGCAGCCATACTTTAATGTTCACAGCTAAAATTAGTGATTTGATGTGAAACTGTGTGTTTACAAACCAGCACCCCCATCTTAACTAAAAAGCAGCAAAAACATATCTTAAAAAGAACATAAAACACCTTCATTATCTCATAATCTATGCACACTCCCTTTAAAATAAACTCTGGATCCTCAAATATCTTAATTTTGTGCCTCAGTTTCATCTTATTTTGAAATATTTGGGAAAAGTTCACTTAAATATATTGTAACCTACTTGTTAAACCCCTACTAATGAGGAGCATAAGCAACATTTAGGGCTTAATTTTGTCCATTGGGATTAAAGTGTTCATCCCTCAGAAGTTAGTTGGTGCAGATGTGCTTAGAGATTTTTGTCCCCTGGTGCTGTATATGTACAAAACATGTGTGTGAGGTGTGGTGAGACAGTTACAGAATGGAGGATGTCTTGTAAATGTTGTTCAAAAACAGACTTCAGTCCATCATCATAAAGTTAGAAAATGATGTGCCTGTTACATCTATTTTTTTTTTTTTTTGCCTAGAATATTCACACATCTTCCTATATTCATCAGCAGCTTTGTCAGGCCTGGGTGACCGAAGCTTTACCCCTGAATTATATATTAAAACTAAGGATAGGTATAATAATAATGCAAAAAAGCCCCATATCTGATAATGTGTCCTTTAAATCAAACATTAAAATCCTCAAAAATGTTGTTGATCAAAAATGTTTTGGGTCCTGTGTTTCATTCAAGCAGCACAGGGGTGAAGATTCTCAGTCATTCAGGTCATGATAATCTTACGTGCTATATTGTAAGCAATGGATGAAACATCTTCAAGCCACTCAAGCAAGTCCAGCTGTCTATGATAAAGCACTTAAGATCACTATGACCTGGATGACTAATAATCTTCACCAACATGTTGCTTAACCATTTGGGAAGAATGCCCTTCGAATGGTATGACGATTTGAGAAATTATTGAAGAAGCCTCTTGGATGAGAGCTGAAACGTTCTCAAGAAACTCAAGCACGTCCAGTCGCCTACGATATAGCACGTAATATTCAAGCAGCACCTTTTGTATAACTGCATGCAAGACAGAGAGTGCCTGTAATTACTTTAACGTTGCAGCTGGTGAGGGTGGAGCTCATTTTAAATGCTTTAGAAACTGCTGGGTAGTTTAATCTGTAATTACACATCATCATATCGTAGTTGATTATATTTTGTATTAATTAATAAAGTTTTCAAAAGACAAATAAATGTTGTGGAGTTAAAAAACAACATTTCCCTCTAGGATGCTGAGGAGTATAATTATTAAATAACATTAAAAAAAATGTAAATAATCTAGTACAAGTACCTCAAAGTTTTCCAAATTTTAATGACAGCAGTTACAAAGTACTGTTTATATTCAATACTAAAATACTTTTTAACATTACAATTCATAATTAAGCTGGTAAATAAAATACAAAAATAGTGTTATGGGTAAATTAAAAAAGCATCGAAATAGAGCTTGTTCATAAAATAAACATCCCAGAGGACAACCTCCTCCTCGGACCCCCCTGCAGAGGTCCGGGCTGATGTCCTCAAATCCCAGAAACGCCCCTGATGATCATGTATAAATATTTACAACTATTTACAGTATGTTGACACAAATCTACCTCATCTTTGACCAAGAAACAGCTCAGAAAAACAGCTACACCTATGGCAGACAGCTGAAACGTGTCGGGGTTTTTAAAGTTTAGCGATGAGATCAGCTGTTGTCAGCTGTCGTTGCCAGGAGCTGCGGACTCCAACATGGCCGCCGGAGGGCGCGTCGTGCAGTCTGGACGGTAGCAGCAGTGAAATGTGACTCCGCCAGCAACAGCAGGCCCCCGGCGTCACGGAGAACAATGCTTTCCTCAGTTAGCACTAAGCTAGCTCGTACTCACTAGTCTGCTGCTACAGTATACAGATGTATGGCAGTGATTACACTTATAAGACGACATGTTTTGGCTAAATAACCTCGTACACATGAGTAACAGCGAGTCACACAAACACAACACGATTAGAAAACGAGTGCGTTGTGATAGCTAACTAGTTAGCCAAGCTAAGCTAATTTTAGCTCACGACACAACCATGGCTGCTACGCGGAGCGTTATTTAACTACGCACATAGTGCAGCCAAACCACATTTCACGTGTCCGTATTCAAGACACCAGTAAATAAATTAATTAAATACACGTAATTCGGCAAAAATAGTGAGGGGCGTAAGAAAGTATGTCGTTACAAACATGTGATTTGGTGTACAGCAGCGAAGCGGCGGGGAACACGTTAACTACCACGTGGTTGGTGTTCAACTGGAAGCAAATGTATCGATTTCATGTCGCTGATTTACATATTTCTGACCTGAAGGACTACAAACATACCCTTTAGGTTATTACATGTGATTAGGCCAGCTAATGTGACAACAAGGGTTAAATATATCCAGTATATCCTCAGCGCCACTGGCAGCAGCTGGCCAACAAGCTGCTAATTTCTACAACCACGCTGCTGCTGCCAAGATATCGCAGTGAAGCTAACAGCTAGCATGCTAACCCGAGTCAGACTGCATCACACACACATACACACCACAGCGACACGAGGGATGATTTGAGCAGGCAGTTTCGCCATCAACTAAAAGAAATAGCTAGATACACACCTGCAGAGACCTCCGATAACATCCTTCTCCGTCTTCTTGAAATGCTGTAAGGACGGTATCTTCTCTGTCGGCATCATGAAATATTCCATGCTTTCAAAGCCACCTTCTGTAGTCCGTGTTTTCTGTTTTTTTTTTTTCTTCCTCCACTGCTGTCCTTGTTAAAATGTAATGATGAACGTGTTTAGCACAGAGCTCTCGCTGTACTCCTCACTGGCGCATATCTAAAATACCGCTTCAAAATCTGGCAATCTCAAGAATAGACTTAGAAAAATAAAAGTAAGTTGGAGCTGTGTTGCTTCCCACAGCTGATGGGGTTCCCTCCAATGTGTGTGTGTGGCTTCTTGCCTCCGCCTACTACGTGTCTGTGTGTGTGTTTCTGCTGCCTCCGCCTACTACTGTGTGTGTATGTGTGTGTGTGTGTGTGTGTGTGTGTGTGTGTGTGTGTGTGTGTGTGTGTGTGTGTGCAGCTGACTGTGTGAGGCGGGAAACAGCTGGTTGGAATCAGAGCCCGTTTTCCGGAAAGCAGAACAAACAGAGCAGCCAGAGAGTCACTGTGTGTAACTGCACTGCAGCAAAGCAAACCCTCATACTGAAAGTGTAAGCCAGCACCTCTTGTCTGCACTTTGGCTGTTTTAAATGGTAATTTCTTTTACAGTAAATCATTTACGAATTAATGTTAACTTTTATGTCTTTGTTCGCTTTATTCTATTATTATAAATCTGAATCTTAATCATGTTTTATTGTTGCGTAAAGCACTTTGAATTGCCCTGGTGTATTAAATATGCTACATAAATAAAGCTGCCTGCTTGAGCAGTGAACACAAATACTAATAATGATTGAATAGCACAAGAATCAAGAGGTATCAAGACAGTAACATGGAAAATGTAAATGACTGCATAAATAAGTGATCATGATTACAAAATAGATCAAAATGCTCTTCTATAAGAATAAATAAGGACATTCAATTGTACTAACTTTATAAAGAATGTTATATTTTTTCTGTATTTATCTATTTATCTAAATATTTATTTCTGTAATTTCCTTGTTCATTTGTACATTATCAGAATCAGAATCAGAATCAGAAATACTTTATTGATCCCCAGGGGAAATTGTTTTCGTTAACCATTTATATGTAACCACATTTATTTATTTATTTATTTATTTATTTATACATTGATGTCTCAATTAAAACATGAGCCTCCTGAACTTTAGTTTGGCATGCATTTTTAATTTCTCCTAGCCATTTGGGATCAGTAGGACCCAATAAGTATAAAAAAAACTAAACATTGTCAGCAATAATAGAGTCCCAATGTCCTCAAATGAGATGACAGTAAAGTCCCAATGTCCTCAATAAGACAATAATAGAGTTCAAATGTCCTCAAACGAGACAACAATAAAGTAACAGTCTCTTCAAATGAGTACTTTCTAATTAATCGTGTCTTAGCTTGTTATTGTGGCTAAAATTGGTCAAATTTGTTGCCGTATCAACAACAAACATTATTCAGTTTCAACCATGCATGCGATCAGGTTTTGGGCCTTGTCCACTTTTGTGTTGCGATCGGCTGCAGGCTGACGTGGCAGAGATGGCTGCCATCTTGTTTTTACATGTATTAGTGTAGTGTGTTGTATTGTTGGCACAAAAAAAGTGTCCACAAATGAGGACAACAGGTTTAAGTTAAGTAGAAGTAAGTATAAGGTCAAGTAAACCTAAAATATGATCTCCTTATATGAGGACACAGGGTCTCAGGAGGTTAGAATATTCAGGGATCCCTAACTTGCTTTGCTGAGGGGACACCTTTGCGAAATGACAGGAGGCTAGGGGCCAGTTATTAAATAAACATTTGTAACAGTTATCAGCATGGGTGGATTATGAGAAAGTGGGCCCTTAGGAACAGATGTGCAAAGGGCCCCAACATCTGTCCTACATAGGAGCGAGTCACACAGACTTTGTGGTAGTTTTGCATCTTTTTGTGGTTTTGAGTCTCTTCCTGGTTGGTATGTGTTGGTTTGACGTTTGACATTTTGCAAGTGAAGGCCAGGAAGGCCCCCCTGACACTTGTGCCCCTGCCTGGTAAGCCTGTTCAGTAATCCATCCATGTTTATTAATATGCATAATAAATGAATTCCCTGTTTTCAACCTTTCAGTGTTTGCTGGTGCTTGCTGCACTCACTCATCTTTGCCAAGAAGCAAATTGGGTTGCTGTAGCGTCGTGTAGCCAGTCACAGCAGCCACAGCACAGGTCAGCTGTACACAAGGGCATTTCTTACAATTTGAGTATGCTCGTGGCTTTTTCTGGACCTCTGCTGGGGGGTCTGAGGGATCCTACCCTGCGTCATTAATAAACAAGCTCTGTTTTTTATGTTTTTTTATGTACTCTGGCAAAAAAATAAATACATAAATAAAAAAATCATAATATGAATCAGTTTATTTACATTGTGAATTAGAGAATGGTCGGCAGGCTGCCCAGCACCCTCTCGTGGCCTGCTGACCATAAATTGAGTATCACTGGTGTAGACCTTGTCCTTTCATATGTTACTGACCACATCACGTCACCCTTATGACATAATTCAGATACATTTGATGTGTACATTTTTACATTAGTGAGTGTTCAGTTGTTGTAGAGCAGAGATCACAGGCTCTCACACACCTGCAGGTGGAGACAGAGACCTGAGGACAGATATGATAAACCCAGAGTGCAGAGGAGCGCTCACTGAGGCTGCTGGTGATCATGAGATCAGAGGATACATAAGACTGCTGCTGGAGGACCTACCATGACAGACGTCTGACAAGCTGCTTGCAGACTGAGTAGAGCACTTAAACCTTTGCTGTTCTTAGGTAAAGGCTCAACTTTGTGGCAGCAGTGGGCTAAATCCGAGGTGGGAGAAGCTTGTACTTGAAGAAGTTTTGAAACGGTCAAAATAACAAGGTAAATAACCAAGTGAATATAGTATTTACTGCAGAAAGGATTGTGTTTCATTCCGGTTGGTCTCTGGGAGGAGAGAGTGATGATGAGACTGCTTTTATTCAGCAGGTGAAGATGTGGAGCAAAGTGAATAAAGATTGTTGTACTAAAACTGTCTTATATTGTTTTGTATTGGAGCTCAAATTCCAGGTTATCATCCAGTTATTTAAAAGGCCAAGAATCAACTCTGAGCACACCACCACAGGTTAATTTCAATAGTTTATTACTCTATGTGCCATTGGCACAGATTCAGGGGGCTGCAGGGAACATGATCCCTCAATATTTACAACATGTGCATTTGTCATAAAAACATGAAAGCAGCAGAGGACATTTACTTTAATAAAATGAAAAACATTCACACCAAAAATTGATGCAAAAAAGAAACAAATTGGTACATTACAAAAACATTACTAGCAGGCAGGAAGTTGTTTGTCGATCAAAATTTTGATCGATGTGGTCACGTGTCATGTTGTCTACATGAAGACAAAGAGGAGGAGCTTCCATCAAAAACAAAAACAGTTTTCTATCATCTGAATAACATCAGAAGTGAAGGTGTCGTTGCGTCGAGAGGAGGGCAGCTGAGGCTGTACAGGGGGTGTGCATGGCCTCACAGTCCATGGGTGACACGTTTCCTCCAACATCCTTTCAGTGGGTGGACTCTGTGTTTCAGTTGGTGCAAGCAGTGAGGTCAGAGATGAAGTGAAGGTGTCCTTGCGTCGAGAGGAGGGCAGCTGAGGCTGTACAGGGGGCGTGCACGGCCTCACAGTCGTTGGGTGACACCTTTCCTCCAATGTCCTCTTAGTGGGTGGACTCTGTGTCTCAGTTGGTGCAAGCAGTGAGGTCAGAGATGAAGTGAAGGTGTCCTTGCGTCCAGAGGAGGGCAGCTGAGGCTGTACAGGGGGCGTGCACGGCCTCACAGTCGTTGGGTGACACCTTTCCTCCAACGTCCTCTCAGTGGGTGGACTCTGTGTTTCAGCTGGTGCAAGCGGCGAGGTCAGAGATGTGGATAATGTTTTTAGAGAATCCAGCCTGGAGGCCATGCCTCTCTGTCTCTTCTTCTTTTTGCCCTACACACACAAAAAAAAAACACATTAGACTTTCCATCTCTGATAGAAACATGTTTGAGTTGTGTGTGGGCAGGGTGTACTTACATAGTTGTCCTTGGTGGACCACTCAGGGTGCTGCTGGGAATGGAGCAGTCGTTCTTTTTCGGCCTGGTTGAAATATTTGGCCTGTTGCTCCTTTGTCAGTGACCGCCACTGTGAACAGAGGACAAAACACTGTCAGTCAGTGCACACACACACACACTGACACACAACTACAGGCCAGCAAACTCTGGCATAACAACATATGAACAGACACAATGCTCAAAATCCTTTACAGTTTGGTTTGCTGTCTGGTCATGGGACAATACATGGCAAACACAAATCACTGTAAAGATGTTTTTTCATCTTAACTTTAAAAAAATATTTTTTCCAAACTGTGATGAAGTTTGTGTCTCAAACATACGGAGCAAACACACTTACCCTCTCTCCCAGGACGGTGTTCACGGACGCACTGCCTCTCCAACCAACTTCTGCCTGAACATTTGCTCTCTGCTCTTTCAAAAAGAGCATGAAGGCGTTTGGAGGCTTCTTGACATAAGGCCGTTCATCGTCCTGCTGGCTGTCACGCTTCCTCTTTCTACAGGAAAAAACAGAGAAAGACTTCATGTTAATATTTTAGGGAAAAAAAACATTAAGATAAGCAGAATAATACAACACAATAACCCTGTCTGTGCTGTGTTGTTAAATTGAAACCCATTAAAAGAGGCTAATCATAGTAATGTTCATGTAGGCATTTTGGTAGACAAATAGAAGATGCCTGAAATCAAACAACAGCCGCTAGAAATTAAATATAAGATGAGTGTGATTTGATTATGAGCCTGTCTTATTAATGGATACAGATCATGAGACAGTTAGAAAAAAATAAAGTAAATTTTGGCCAAACCTGTGTGGCAAAAACTTACTTTGAGTTGGAGGTGTAACTGCCAGCTGCTGCTGTCTGTGGAGGAGCAGCAGGGTGACTGAAGGCTGCTGCTGCTGTCTGTGGAGGAGCAGCAGGGTAACTGAGGGCTGCTGCTGCTGTCTGTGGAGGAGCAGCAGGGTAACTGAAGGCTGCTGCTGCTGTCTGTGGAGGAGCAGCAGGGTAACTGAGGGCTGCTGCTGTCTGTGGAGGAGCAGCAGGGTAACTGAAGGCTGCTGCTGCTGTCTGTGGAGGAGCAGCAGGGTAACTGAGGGCTGCTGCTGTCTGTGGAGGAGCAGCAGGGTAACTGAAGGCTGCTGCTGCTGTCTGTGGAGGAGCAGCAGGGTAACTGAAGGCTACTGCTGGCTGTGGAGGAGCAGCTGCAGCAGCAGGGTGACTGACACCTGCCGCGGTCGGGACGTCTTCCACAGGCCATAGATTTGGCAGGTACTGTGGAGAGAGAGCGAAGGTTATACACACACTTATTATCCCATCCCATAAACCACCACTATCTCTCATGCAAGTAACCACAAAATCCTTACTGTTCCTGTGGCGCTCCTTACACAGAGCGCCACAGGAACATATTACTGTGAGTGTAGAGAGACTCTGTTTGCTTTGAGTATTCAAGTCTTCATCAAATCACTTGTGTGATGATGAGGAGACTGTATTACCAACATCAAACAGAGCAATAATTGGAGGCTGATCACAAGGATGGACATTTGACCATCACCATGTGTGTCATCGACATTAAACTGTATTCTTGTCTGGTGTTAAACCAGAACAAAGTTACAGTCACTTGACAGCTTCATTGCACTGAGCTGAATTCTGAATCATGACTGATTGGACGTTATGAAGTTTATCCATCATCAGAGCCTCACAGTGAACACGTGAAGGGACAACAGAGTGAGCTCACATTAAGATTTGCCTTTTGTCTTTTCTTGTTAATGCATAAAGCCTCCACCATGAACAACTGTTAGCACCAATACTGATCTACTCCTAATGATACCTTTCCCTAACTGAACCTGAGGGTCATACCTGTCCCTGGCAACATGCGCCTGCATCACCATGCATTTGACCTGGTTGCATGATGTCCTCTCGATGCAGAGGTCCATCGAAAATGATGGGAGCGGCCACGAATGGATTTTGCTCCTCAAACACATGATGATCTGCTCCGACTGGAATACAGTCACCATATCCTCCATCCTGGCTTTCTGCTGGCTGAGGCTGGGTGTTGGCTTCCAGCCCAGCAGACACAGGAGCAGGGGGTGGAGGTGGAGGAGATGGAGATGGAGGGTCGCTTTTGTCGTTCAGTAATTCATGAACAGTGGTCGTGAGAGTGGTGACCACGTCTCCCCACTCCATCTCCTCTAAAGCTCGATCAACTTCTGCTCTGAGATCCATTTTGGATGCAGAGAGGTTGAAGGTGCTGTCTCTCAGCTGGTTGTCTCTGAACTCCAGAGGAACGACTGTGTCGGGTTCTGTCTGGTGGTTTCAGGAAGCTGATGTGGAGACACTGTCGTGTGGAGTAACATCATAAATCATGTTAATCACATTCAGGGAGATATTATATGTTCAGCTCACTACATTAATGTGACAGCTGTAGATACTTTGCAGATCAGTTAAGAGATTGTGTGGCTTTAACTTTACCTGGACTCACTACTACATGTTAATGCATCAATAATAATACTACAACTTATAATGTAGGCTATACAATATTATGACACTTTGACAGTAGCTAATCTGCATGTTAACTACTTCTAATTTTACATTTCTGTACTTCTTCAGTAGGACTTGCAGGCAGCTAGGACATTTATTTGTGTAATCAAGTATTTTCACATGATGGCAATGGTATTTTAAGATCTGAATAACAGTGGTGTACATTTATTTAAGTGTGTACTTAAGTACAATTTCTAGCATTTTCTGCTACTTCATAGTTTGATTCCTCCACATTTAAGAGGCAAATGTTGCACTTTTTACTGCAGCACATTTATGTAACAGCTTTAGTTACAACTTACTGTTATTGATTCATGTCACAATATATGATAATAGTAGCATTTAACTGAGTAATGTAATGAATAATGTTGCATACTGTAACATTACTTTGAATATATTTTGCTGAACTGCATTATCTGTTTACTCAAATAAAGTGTTTAATTCACTTAATGTTTCCATAAGATGAGGGAAACTGTTCTATAATTAACTAACATGCTTCAGAGAAAATCTGTAGGGAAAATATCTAGTTAATATTTATGTTAACTGTGTGTGTGCGTTAATTTAAAGTGAATAAACTAGTCTTAATTTTAGGAGATTTCTCTCTCACTGCAAGTCTAATCACTTAAAAATCTACATGCTGTAAACGCATTACTTACCTTTTATTAGCTACAGTGACAGTTTAGTTTGTGTTTCTTTGAGGTCTTGAGTTTTTCACAATCTCTTCTTGATACTTGCTGCTCACAAATTTGTGGCGTACACGATGAAGGCTGCTGGTGAAATGAACCAATTCTGCCCAGACATCCAGTTTAAAGCTTCCAGCTCAGAATGTCAGAACTCTGACGTCATGGACGCCTTTATCGCAACGACCACGCCCATTCGGGGGCGGGGCGCACAGCGCGCCAATATGCCACTAAGTGCTGCTATGGTAACAAAATGGCTACAGCTCTCTAAAAACATTAGATATCAGCATGTCAAAGGACTAATTTAGTGCTGTATGTGTACCAGAGAGGAAGAGTTACACTGACAGACTTAATATTGGTGGTTTATTTCAGTGTCCCCTCTCCTTACATGACTTAACTTGGAGAAATGATCCCACTGAATGGCTAGCAGCGACATACTTTAATATTAACAACGACTGGATGGAGTCACCAGGTAACATCATCATTTAATGTCACAGAGATCTAAACGAGGCCTTACATATCTCAGTTAGCTTCAGTCTCCACTGTTTTTCTGGCCAAAATGAGCTAAATGCTTGCTGCATGTACTGAGTGTTAGGATCCCGTATGTTTCCTATATATTCCTGCTGATGCCTCACATCTTACTGCTTAACAGCTCAATTTTTTGGTTCAGTAGCTTGTAAAAATTTGGTTACGGATTCTCCATCATCCCATCACAAAACAACTTTTAGGTATTTTGGTTCTGTTTGCTAGCAGACGTAAATGACAAGGAGGCACCTCAACGCAATACAAAGTCAATGAGAGTGATAAATTGTTACTATAATAATGATACTAATACTAGCCTAGTGCTACTACTCATACTAACAATTATAGTTATAATAATAATATTTATTTATAAAGCACTTTTCAAAACAGAGTTACTAAGTGCTTTAACATGACAATAACTAAAACAGACAAGACATGACAACAGCAACTTTATAAAAGAACTGATAAAAACACTTTAGTGTATGAAAACAGAGGAAAGATAAGACAATTTAAATGAACTTAACTCTCAAGTAAAATTAGGAAAGGCTCTCTGATAATTGTATTTTTTAAGAGGGGACTTAAAAGAGATCACTGACTCGGCCGACCTGATTTCCTCGGGCAGATCAGTCCAGAGCCTTGGGGCCCCGACAGCAAACGCTCTGTCCCCTTTAGTTTTCAGTCGGGCCTCTGGGACAGACAAAAGACCTCAAAGTACGTCCTTGCATGTACGGCACTAAGAGATTGGAGATATACCTCGGAGAGAGGCCATGAAGAACCTTAAAAATAATCAGTAAAATCTATTCTAAAACATACTGGGAGCCGGTGTAAAGAGGCTAAAGCTGGAGTGCTGTGATCACGTCTCTTGGTTAAAAGCCTGGCAGCTGAATTCTGTACAGTCTAGAGACGAGTAATAGATTTTTGATTCAGGCAAGAGAAGAGGCTGTTGCAGTAATGCAGGCGTGAAGAGATGAAGGCGTGCAAAATTGTCTCAGTGTCTTTAGAAGTTTAAATGGATTGTTGGAGTTACTAGTTATTAGTAACTAGTAACCAGTGGTGGAGTGTGACTACATTTATTCAAGAACTAGCTATAATGTTTCTAAATTCCAGTTTTGATGCACTTGTGCTTTAGTTGAGTATTTCCATTTTACGCTACTTTATACATCTATCCATCCATGTATTTTTGTATGAAATGACTTTTGGAACGGATTATGTTCATCAGAAAAACTACTCAGATTGTCAGTGTGTAATTATGAAAGTAGGCTTACAAAGATTAATTGTATTAAATAATATTTAGACAGCAATTACAAACAAATTCACCCAAAATCTTGTAGCTCAAACCTCAGTCTGAGCTGAACGGCAGAATTATATGAAATAAGGAGCACAACTGTGAACTTGTGTTCAGCTGACAGTCAATAAAGCAAAATTTGACTTTTTGGTGAATGTTTTGTTTTTATTTATTTCATTCTTCTTAAGCACAGTTGATGCCTCTCATGTATTGTTAATATTATATTCAAGTCAAAGAGCTGACCAAGGCCTGAAAGCCTGAAAATGACTGAATAAATAAGTGATTGTGATAAAAAATAAATAAATCAAAATGTTCCCACAAAGATGAATTTTGATTATGTGTCTGTATGTTTATTTCTGCCATTATCTCATTGTTTATTACTTATTTATTAATACATTTATTTCTTCAATAAACAGAGCACATATACTGTGCAGACCCTGTACTTTAATCTGTCACGAACCTATCACATGACTACATGTTACCCTTTTGACATTATTCAGATGCAGCTCTGTATATTTTCATGTTAACGAGCGTTGTGGAGCAGAGAGACCACAGGCTCTCACACACCTGCAGGTGGAGACAGAGACAGATATGTGCAGAGGACTGCTCACTGAGGCTGCTGGTGATCATAAAATGGGGGGATAGTTAGATTAGAAAAAATACAATTTATGATGAGTATTTTGGAAGCAGCAGTCTGGACAATGGGTAATTGAAATGTAAAGTATCTAATATTTATTATAAATGGGCTAAGATGTACAGTGGGATCCTTTAAAACAAATAAATAAATAAACAAACAAACAAACAAACAGAGATATAATAGAGCCTTCCCCACTACTGTATCAGTCAACAAAACAAGCATGAATTTGGAAAAGATTTCCCTGACAGGTTGCAGAGCAGTTTACTCTACAGGGAAACAATGATGTCAAAGGTAAAGTATATCACACATATCCAGCGTGAACAGTCCAATGTCATACAGCAGGTGGCAGTAATGTACCATAACCTTTGTTTCCAACCAGCACTGAACAGAAAAGCAGGGCGCTGCTTTTACATGTAAAATATTACTGTCAAAATTATAAAGAGCTGTAAACATGTAGAGCTGTAGGAGTAATGTTGTTGGGAATAGATGCGTAATCAGCTGAGGGGGAAAAAATACATTTTGGATATATTGGAAATAATGAAAAATTGATCCAGAATTGACAATAAACTCATCATTTACAGTTTTTAAGTGTAAACTGACATCGTGTTTAAACTTGTTTTTGTGAACAAAGAGGCTCAACCCAGAATCAAAGGAGGCAGAATGAGTGAACCACTTTCTCTGTTAAGCATGTGGTGATGTGCATACAGCGGCCTAACTGATGCAAGACACAGCTGAGAAACTGCACACATGCTCAGTCAACATCATCTAAATAAAAACGTCAAGGCATGCTGTCTTTGTTGACTTTCAAGGTAGCACTGTATGTAAACAACACACCTGTAGTTGTGTTTCTTAGGTTTTTATTTTTTCCATGCAACAAGTTTGATATACAGACCATAAAAACAACAAAACATAACTTCATATATATATATTGTACAATGACAAAGATAAATATTTGGTCCATATTCCACCTGATAGTTAAAAAAAAAAAAAGATATTCTCCCCTTTCCCCCCACATATCTTGTTAATGTATGACTTACACACAGAGCTAAATATACAACCTTCCTCCTTACACCTTAAAACAGGATATTTTTGCTTTTGGAATGATACAAACCTGACTACTCTTCATATAAGAAAAACGCTACATCCTACATTTAGATATATGTTAGTGTATCTAGTGAATTCACTTTAACGTCTGCAGCAAATTCCATCCATCAATGCTCAGTATTACAGCTCTGCTTAAGAAATTCTTAATGATTCAAACAGGTAACAGACAACAGAGCAAGCAGCACACATCTTCAATATTGAGAACATCTTTGTGATATAAAAATAACATTTTTCTGACATAATTGAGCATGTAGAAGTTGGGCGTAATGCTGCAGATGAATATTCCCTAACAACAGATACTCTACAGATTTTTAGATTCTTTACATCTTAAACCTTGACCAGTCTAAAGACATGTTAAAAACAACATAGTTACAAGTATGATTTCATTCAAACAGGCCTTCCTTTGGCAAATAGAAACTTGGAATGCTTGAAGATGGTATTGGAGTATAAACTTAACATCATAAACAAATAAAAAGGAATGCAAGAAAAAAATGTTGCATTATAACCAAACAGCCAAACTACCTCAACGGCTCCCAAGTATGATTGTCAGTCTCATGTTGAAGGTCAGTGCCTGCAGATGAGCCTTTAATTAACGCTGTTATGATAACTCCTTCCTGACTGAAGCCTAGTATTATAAGCCTACATTGTACATGTAGGAGTGATCATGCTTCATCTGTACCATGATGTGAGATGTCTTATTAAAAGCCTTTGGACAGAGCAAAACGCTCGTGTCTTATATTGTTGATTTGTCAAAGTTCAAGGATCACTGAGCTGATGGGGTGTCTCCTGTTGGCACTGATGGTCTGGTCCTCTTGGCAGCAGATTCCTCCACAGCAAAAGTGTAGTTATACTGAAAAAAAGACAAACACGAAGTGAGTATATTCTTTGTTGGGAAAATGTCATGTTCTCAATTTAAGAATCACAATGCTGAAACTGGGAGTCTGAAATTGGGAGTGAGATGTGAGCCTACCTCATTTTCAATGTCTTGGAGAGACTTAATACGAATGTTGTTTAGTTGAAGAGTCTGCCAGAGAGAGATACAGCAAAATGTAAATACATGTTTATATTAGAGACCTGTGGTGAAAGGACAAAACAAGACAAACTGAGGAGACACAGCTCATTTCTGCAAGAAAATCCATCACTTTACTACTGTTGAAAAATTCAAACGTACCGGGCCGTTAGCCTGGATGTTGAACTTTGGGTGAAGGGTAAAGGGGACTCCATCCAGAGCTGCAGAGAGTGAATACAGATAATAGTTAACTGAGATGTTTGCTGTGAGAAATAGTAATAAGTCTCCTGTGTGTGAGGAGAGACTTGGAGTACCCGTGATTCCCTGCATACTGCCATCAGCAGGTTTGTCAAAGTTGTCCTTGGTGTGGAGGCTGTGGCGTCTCTGACTCAGTTTATTATGTGGCAGTGGAGGAGGGGGATTGCTGCGGAGACAAACAGACAAATATTTACACCAAGAGTAAAACATCTGCAGTTTACAAACTGTGCTATGCTACAAAATGTTTTTCTCATTGGTTACTAATGTAAACTTTAGTTTTCCTGTTTGTGTACCAAAACAACCACAACATGTCCCCCAATAAATAATGACCAGCTCTGATGTTGGGAATTATTTGAATGCACTGTAGGCCCTCTCTACATTAGACATTAAATAAGTACTGTACCTGGGTCTGAGGGGCAGAGGAGCAGACGGCTGATCCAGAGACAGTGTACGGAGGTCCAGGCTGACACTGCGGGGCTTGGCTTGGGGCATGGGGCTAGAAAAATGTCCCTTTCTGCACCACAGCACGTAGCCGTGGATGTCTCTGAGGAAAAGGCACATTTAATGACACATTAAAAACTGAATGCATAGTTAAAAATTGAAAGCAAGTGGTCTTAAAATCACTACATTCTGAATGCAGAGCGCTGTGTTTTGGTTCTGGGACAGGTGCAAGTCAAATGTTTGTACATGTGATTGCTACCGACCCCACATATGTGTAGTGCTGCAACATCATTTTGCTTTTGGCCGTCACTTTGACATCCAACACAGCTGTGTCCACACTACCCACTGGAACGACGCATACACACACCCTTTTCTTCTTCCAAACAGAGGCCTCTGGACACACACACACACACAAATACAAATAATATCCATCAGACTCTACAGTAAATCAGCGGTGAGTAAATAAGACATGAAATATCAGGATAAATCAAATATCAAATATCAGAAATGTGCAAACACCTGTGTGTGTGTGAGTGTGTGTGTGTGTATGAGTGTGTGTATTTGTGTTGAACATTTGTTCGTTCTGAGGACATTCCTTACTTCTTCAAAGGACTGTTTGAAGGATTAGACTTACTTTTAAAGTCCCCATGAAATGAGAAATACAGTTTTAATGTTGTTGTGTTAATTGATATTTTATTTGTTGCCGTTCTTTTGCCTTTTTGTAAAATTTAGGTAAAAGGGTTTCAAATGTTTGATGACTCATCTTGAACCCAGATGCATTGACAAAAGTTCATCAAATAAAATGAGACTTTGGACGACTGGCTAGCCACACTGGTCATATTCTCCTGTGACCTGAACTTTTGTTTGGTGTGCTTTAATTTTTCCGAGCTATTTGGGATCAGTAGAACCCAACAGGTACAAAAACAAAACATTGCCATTAATAACCAAGTCCCAATGTCCTCAAATGAGACGATAATAAAGTCCCAATGTCTTCAAACGAGTGCTTCCTAATAAACAGCTTCTTAGCTTGTTACTGGTGCTAAAATTGGTCAAATTTGTTGCCATATCAAACTATAAACATTATTTATCATAAATAAACAAGTTTCAACCATAAAACGTGATCAGGTTTTGGACCTTGTCCATTTTTGTGTCGGGATTGGCTGCAGACTGACTTGGCAGAGATGGCTGCCATCTTGTTGTTTTACATGGATTAGTGTATTGTGCTCTCACTACCACTAGATGGCACAAAAGGGGTCCACAAAGGAGGACAACAGGTCTAAGTAAAGTAGAACAAAATATAACATCAAGTAAAGCCAAAATGTCTCAAAAGGATATAAACACCACACTTCACTGCTTGACGGTTGTGGTAGCTAACAGAACAATGAGTAGAACGATAGTAAGAGAAGTGCGGTTGGGTATCAGCAGGCAAAACCTTTGTTTTCATTCCCAAAACAATGTTACGGAGGCCTAATTTATTTATCTCTCCCCCCTCCTCCTCCTGATCTAACGGCAAGGTGTGTGTGGAGCAGCAGTGGACTCCACTGTAACTCCATATCACATTTAACTCTAAGCCTGCCTACTTGTTAGCAGTCCTATCAATTGCAAAGGATTTGATTTAAACCCCTTTTGTAAATGTACATCACTCAAATGTTACATTTCACTGGAAATACATCACAGTACAGAAGCTTAAGATGCTCTAACTTCCGTTTCACAGGGACTTTAAGGTGAGAATTGAGTTCAGGTCTGGGTAAGAGGTGGGGTTAGGCATTTAGTTGTGATAATTAAGGTTACAAGCTAGCTAGCATTGTGTCAATTAAGTCCCTCACAATTATAGAAAGACAAAAATGTGAGAGTGTATGTACTCACTTGCTTCGAGGTGCTCTGCTATATAGCAATAACCATGAGGAATAGAGTCCTTTTCTGAGATAAGCTGAATGTCTGACACCACCATACCACCTGT
This sequence comes from Cephalopholis sonnerati, assembly GCA_019142605.1. NCBI lineage: Eukaryota > Metazoa > Chordata > Actinopteri > Perciformes > Serranidae > Cephalopholis > Cephalopholis sonnerati. The sequence goes on from JAGQAX010000003.1 coordinate 18,399,945, forward strand.
CAGGTCCTATAGAGAGAGACAGTGTTTTTATAAAGAAAGAAGGGATGAGTAAAGAGAACAAATGGCTGGTGGAAAACATGCATGATGTTCTGTGATAATGTGAATACACAGTTATATTGTCATCATATCATTATTAAAAGTACGGAGGTGTATCTCTGATCTGTCTGTTACCTTGCTGTAACAGAGGTAATATCCAGACTTCATTGCAAAGCTGCGTGTAAAGTTTGCTGCTGCTCCGTCTTCTGTGATGCTGATCTGCAGAGGGTCAGAGAGACATCACAAACATTAACACACCTATGATTAAATGAAATGTAGAAAAGTGATATGGAAAGTAGAGGCATAAAGAGAGAGGTTGATGCTGACGGTGGCTTGAAAGTTGGGCTTTTGACTCAAAAGTGACATTTCATTTAAAGGGAAAGTTCACCCCAAAATCAAAAATACATATTTTTTTCCTCTTACCTGTAGTTCTGCTTATCAGACTAGATTGTTTTGGTGCAAGTTACTGAGTGTTGGACATATCAGCTGTAGAGATGTCTGCCTTCTCTTCAATACAATTGGAATTAATGGTGATATGGTTGGCTGTTGTAGTTTGATAGAAAGAAAATAGCTCCTACATGAAACTGCTCGCAACAAGGTCTGTGGATTATCTTGAGTGACTGGGTCATGATTTCTGAAAACAGACATTGCTATTGAGTTTTTCAAATGTATTTTTTGGTGCTTTGAGCACCACTGGCCAAGTGTCATCTTGTTTCATTATATTTGAGAGAAGGCAGACTTCTCTACAGATGATATCTCCAACACTCAAACTGACACCAAAACAATCTAGACTGATAAATAGTACCTGTCATCTACTGCAGACATTTTCATCCTGGCCGACAGACTGTGTGCAGTAACTATAACTATTTATTAAAAGCACAAAGTGCTCAAGAAACATAAATGTGTTCAGTCTACTTGAAGACAAGATGACAAAAGTTAGTGTTGGCTGGGTCAAACATTGGGAGTTTAAATTTAGAACCAGTGGGTCTATGACTATAATTACCATTAAATAGCAGGTCATGGTGCCATTCATCTTACTGTTCAAGTCACAACATCCCTCCCCAGAAGGTGGTTTACAGTAAGCAGACATCATTTTTAAACAACCACTCTGTTTCTAAAGGTCAGGTTTACAGCTCCTTTAAAACACTCAAACTGTTCGGCTCAACTTTTCCAACAACATCTGTGTATAAAATTCCATGCTGGAAGATGACTGACGTCACAGTCCGGCCTCTCATTTCGCCTCAGAGACTTTGTGTGCATACTCATTCAGTTTTAACATTTACTGTGTGAACAGTTCATTCCCTTCACTTGGCTGGTCCGTTCTTCTGTTCTTATTGTCTGTATCCTAGGTTACAGCAGTGTGCGCCAGTGACGATATATCGTAAACCACACTCATTAGTAACACTGTATCCACCAAGTTTGGAAACAAATGCATGTTGGGAGTAAATGTTTCATCTGAAGGAGAGAAGTTGATGCGTTTTCTCTGACCAGAAAATTAGGCCAGCGGTGCACAGCCAGACTATAATCACCCACACTGTTGTCTACAATCTGTATGACCTGCAATACTGGAGCTTTGGCCATTTTCTCAGTATCTCACCATGCTGACATGCTGTATATTGTCACTGACTTCTGTTTATAACTGCATGGACTAAAATACTATGGGTGGTCAAATTTAGGCCGCATCCATGCATGATACTTTATGTGTCTCTACTTTTCCTGTCACTGTGAATTTGCATCTTGGACATAAGGTCATCTGTCAAGGAAAAAACTATCACCTTCTCTACATGTTACTTTCAATATTTTCTGTTTGCAAACTTTGTTAGAAGCAGACATTGTAAAATTCTTTCCCTTAGAAACAATATATTACTTGCCTTCACCTCAAGGAGGCTACAGATAAAGCTACTCCTAGGAAAAGGACCATTTTTGTAGGTCCTCTGGTTACCTGTAAGTTTTCTTTAATTTCAAGATTTTACTTTTGTAGCAAGGATTTGTTGTGGCACTACATCACAGTACAGAGTGGATCTTTTAGGTTGTCGGGGAGGTTATACCACTCACACAAACTGTATGTGGTCACTGTTGAATGAAACGAGGAAATGCCTGGTTCCTATTAAACTTTATTACTCTGGTGGCAGCAATGTATTACTTTATATGAACAACTGCACAAACTTTTAATGTATATCTAGTATAGAGAGTATAAATACCAGAGTGAAATCTTTGGGGCAGGTGCTGCTGTTGGAGGTCCATGCCACTGCTGTAACTGGCCGGACTGCTCCCCTCTCCATCAAAGACATCTGGGGAATAGAAACAGAAAAGAGTACAGGGGTGGTACAGGGGTATAATATAATATAAATGTGTGTGTGTTTTAATGGTGGTGGTAAACATAAATGATGTCTCTAACCATAGAAAATCTTGTCAGTCTTCTCATTACCAGAGGAGGTTTTTATAAAAATTACACTGCTGTCATAGCAGAGATTGTCATTATCTCTCATTTCTTGTGTGTGTGTAAGAATGTGCTTTCTCTGGGAATGTCTGGCATTGTGAACCAACTTGCTGTGTCCATGTGACGAAAAGGGAGAACTCACAAAGGTAAACAGGCTCCCATTCACTCTAAGAATTCATGTTACCCTGAAGCTACATTGTCTAGGACAGAAAGATCCTGTTCAGCCTTAACAGTCATGTTATCTCTATACGTTCAAGGACAAAAAGGTACTATTCAGTGCAAGAATTCTTTCCGTATCACAGAAATTCATCCTGAGTACTTCTGCATTTCCCATTTTATGATATGTTTTTATATTTCTTTACCACTTTCCCCTTATTCTGGTTCAACACAGGGGTGGTTGATTTGGATAAAACCCTCAATGTATGGTAATTTTGTCCGACGATATTGATATATATTGTAATAAATTACATTTTTTCTTGAAATAAATAGGCAAATCAATAAAAATAACATACCTGACTGATCAAACTACTACCTTAAATTGATGTGAAAGTCCAAAATCTAAAATACTTCTGCTTATTGATTGGTAAGATTGCCCACAAAGGTCTAAAACATCCAGAGATATTAAAGGAAGAGTTACGACAGCATAAACAGTACAGCAAAATATCTAATTGTAGACTAAGCTATAGTGTCTCATGGTTCATAATTTAATACTGCATATCCCTGGTAGGAACCATCCCCACTGCAGTGAACATGACCTCTTTTCGGTTTGTGACTCCTATAAAAACAAAGATTTCTCCTTGATTACACATTTTCACAAATTAAATATTTCTTCTTTTCAATTGTTTAAAATGTCAGTAATCATTAAATGCCTAGAGGCTGACAACTGGCCTCAGTTTTCAGGAGATCAAGCAGCTAAAACTATTAAATACAGATGAAAATAATATGAGATTAACTGTGAATGAACAAAATGTTCAAATGCTAAAAAACTAATTAAACCTGTCAAATGCGAAATGTGACGTGAGGGTAGATTTATAGGAAATATATTTATTTAAATACCTATACTTACTTCATTAATAGACCACTTATTGTCTAAACAAAAGCCTATTGTGATATCAGGGTGGGAAATCAATAGCCTACCAGGTGCATACAGGTAGTTTAAATCAATCCCGCTGAGTTTTGACAGTTTTATGGCTTTAACAACAACTTTGACACCAGCTTTATAACGCCAATATCTTTCCTAACAACTTCATGTGTATTGTAACACTTATTCATAGCAAGAAACCTCAGTGAACTATAAATAAAGCCTGGCTCTGAGTCATTTTCCACGTACTTACATGTCAAGCTGAGCTCAACCTAACTTAAAACAGTAGCGGCTGTTCCGTTGACAAAACTTCGCTGCTTCGTGTTCAAAATTAGCTTTATTGCGTTTGTTTCGTGAGTCGAGCGATAAAATCGTTAAATACATACTTACCCTGTCTCGGTGTTTGCTTCTGTCTCTCCGAGATGACACGGTTTGGCAGGTTAACAACTTTTTAGTCCACAGCCGAAACTGCTTGGTCTTCCTTGTCAAAGCAGGAAGTACTGAATCCATTCTGACTCCAACTCCCATCAGACCACGGGGCAAAACGTCACCGTTTTAAAATGCATGCCGGCTCGAGCCTGAACACAAGATGGCGGCATTACTACAGCCAGAGAAACATGTCAAATTTGACACCACAGGCTACACACACACAATGCTTGTCCTTTACCAGTTGTGTACACGAACTGTTTTATTTGGTATTCTGAATTTTCTCAGTGGTTTCTGTTCTTAATCTGCTCAAATAAAGGAAGATAGAAACATCGAGGCTGTTTCAGCTCGTTCACAAACATGTAGCTGCTGCAGATAAAATTAGGTGTGGACAGAGGGGTGCTGAGAAAAGGATCGATTATCATTTACATGAAAATAAGGGTGAGCAGGGCACACTGAGGTGGAGGAGAGAGTGAGGGTGAGGGGAGGAGGAGACAGGTGACAGAGGGGGTTTAAAAAGGGGAAGATCTGAGGCAAGACTACTGATGAAACACACACACACACACCTGGTTTTGAAGGATGCAGCTTTTCCAAATAACAAATGTCTGGGACAAGAACAAATACGATGTAGTTACAATTTCTAAAATGATGTAGGAACAATCACATTGTTCAAAATCAGATTGAATTCCCCCTCAGTGACCAGCTCTGCCAGTTTCACATCCCTCTGTAGATTATTCCAGGACGAAACAGCAGCATGTTTAAAAGCTTTTTTGCCGAGTTCTGTTCTCATCCTTGGAACCAGCATTTGTAGAATATTATGAGAGCGAAGGCCATATTGATTTTGCTTTGTACACATGCATGTAGACAGATAAGAGGGAACCAGGCCAAGAAAAGATTTATATATAAAAACCAGCCAATGCTAGAGCCTGTGGACAAACAAAGGCGGCCATTTACCCAACAGTAAATTGATCTGGGTGTGATGTATATTCCTGTGTGTTACTGTCCTCCATTGTTGCTCAAAAACTATAAAAAACATCCATGAGCTACAACATTGCACTGGCTAACATGTTCACAGACATAGACTCTTTGGAGAATTTTGAAATCATCCTGCTGTTATTATTAATTACTACTATTAAATCCTGACTGGATAGATTTTGCTGTGGTCAGCTGCTTTAAAAACTACATAGCCTTTTTTAAAGAAATTGAATTAAATACTTGAGTACATCTTAAGCAGGAACGATGGCACTGAGCTGAGTGCGTCAGAGAGGAAAGGGAAGACACTGAGGACTAATGCAATGCTTGTTTATGACAAGGCCGTAGCCATGGAGTCAACAATGGGAGGAACCAAATTTACTGGGGATCTCATTTCTTACTATATTATATTGTTTATCATAAGCAAGTACAGCTATATAGTATACTATTCAAGTGTGCAATAAATGAAATGTACTACTGTCTGGGACATTTATAGTATATTTATTTATTTGATGACACAAAATGATATTCTCACAGCAGCAGCAGTGGGATCAAATCCAGAAAGGTTATGTTAACTGAACATTGTGGCCTCGGGTCATCTCACTCCTCTCCAGGTGATTATTTCTGGGATGTCTGCAACTCTTTTGAGTCGTCAGTGAGAACAAAGAATGCAAATAATCCAGTGAAAACAAACACACACAAAAACAAAACGTAACAAATAAAGGTAACACAGGAAAAAGAAATCACTCTTAACCTTTATATATATAATTCCCACCATGCAACACAGAGGCAGCTGCATGCACATTAGGAATAAGGCCCTTTAATAGCTGCAGACAGAACACACTCATAAAAGACACAGACACTCCTCTTAATCAACTCTAATGGTGTGTGTGTACATGTGTGAAATTGAGAAAAAGACACTCGACTGGAGCATCCAGAGGCGCTCAGGTCCCTGTTGGCATGGCAACATGCAGAGCAGACCACAGGGGGCAGTTGTAGGGGGGCTGGAGATGATGGACTGTTCCATCTTGGTGAAAACAGAAATGTGCTTTTTCAGAGCATTTAGCTTTATTGGCTGATTGGCCAATTAATGAGAAAGAGCCAGCTGGAATCTGCTGGGACTAAATCAATAGAGAGAAGAGGTAAATTACCACTGAGTACGTCCGTGTGTGTGTCTGAATGCCAGCACATCTCTGTGTGTGTCTGCTTGTTGGGGGTGCATGCAGCTGCCTGTGTGTGAGTGGTAGTAAATATGAGAGTGATAGACTGAGTGAGAGCGCAGGTTCAGACGGTACTGCCTACTCTGCTGGGGGATTCATTCATCTTTTCCATCAAGTCAGCATCCTGTCTAGAGTGACAGCAGAAGACACACATATAGATTGAGTGCGAGTGCACACAATCACACACTGCAGTCTCAGTCACACTGAACTGAGTAGAGAAAACATATCCTGGCCAACACCACACACACAGGGATTCCCCACAGCTTGTACATATAAAGGAGGTGGCGAGTGTGTGACAGTCCTTTTTTAATATCCTGTATAATTTTACTGTAGACAACTGTACAGGAAGAGGAGAGGAGGAGGCCACCATAAACTGGTGTACATCAGAGATGCAGTCAAGGAACAGGGCAGGTTCAGGTATTGTCTATTCCTCCTGACACACACACACACACACACACACACACACACACACACACACACACACAATAACTATTAGTGCTGGCAGTGTCATCATCGTCAACATCAACATCAACAACAACATTGTTTCCATGGTGAAATGATGGCCTCCTCGCGGTTTCAACTCAAACTGCAGCACTCCCCTGAGCCCACCGACACACTGATGGAGAGCTGCGTCAAGGGAAACACAAAAAGCCAGAAATGGGCCGGAATTTAATCACTGTTGCTTTCAAAATAAAAGTGCTAAAATGCTTCAGTCTAATTGTATAGCCATTTCAAACCACCAATTCATTTCTTTGCAGCAGTCGCTATTTGAAATAATCTCTTTGTATTTCACTGACCAGGTTATTCTGTTTGGCTTGGTGCTGGATATTAAAATCATTTTGCTGTTAACCTCCAGGACAAGATTTGAATACTCCATACACCTCCTGTCTTCTAAATGCTGTGCTCTATCATACACCTATAACACAACAACATCATTATATCATGGCATTTAAACAATACAGATGTCAAGGCTTGTGAATTAGAGCAGATATGAAATGCAAATGTAGATGACTGCACAAGATATGCAGTCTAAATGGATTAGGATGTAATGACATAATGTAGTAGTAAATCTGCCATTGTCAGGGGCTACCCAGTAAGAAAAAAGGCCAGACATCCAGTGGTAGACTGGAACCAAATGTAAAAACTGTGTTACATAACAATGCTACCACCAGTGGTGGAATGTAACACAGTTATTCAAATACTGTGCTTAAGTACATTTTTTTTTGGTTCTTGTACTTTACTTGAGTATTTAAGCCTGCTTCTGCCTCACTACATTTAAGAAGGCAGTATTGTACTTTTTACTCCACTTAATTTATCTCACAGCATTATTTACATGTTAGTTTGCAGATTCAGATTATTATTATCATTATTGCGTAGTATTGTAAATGAATCTTCGTGAATAATAGCAACCCAGTTAACCTTTGAAGCGGGGCTCGCCTGTTGCCACTTCCATGTGACGGCTTTCTTGGTTGCAGCCAAAAGTACTTTGTAAAGGTATTTGTCCTGGGTCATGAGATTGTCCGGGGTTTTGCCCAAGTACAATATGACAAAAGAACAATCAACTTCTATTCCAGACATGTTGCTTACTTCTTTGGCAATCACTTGCCAATATGGATAAATTAGTGGGCATTCCCAAAAAATATGAGAGTGGTCTGTTATTGATTTACCACACAGCCTCCAGCATTCATCCCGCCCCGAGATCCCTGTTGTTTACATTTCAGTTTTTGAGTCACAATATATTATATCATGTTTTTTTTTCCAGCAGATTCATATTAAATAATATTTTGAATGTGCAGATTTCAAATTTTTTAACCCTCAAGTTGTTGTTATTGACTTTTTTTTTTAAATAGCAAAATAAAACAAATTCAAGAGCCTACCTAGGCTACATGTAGCCTATGGTAACCACACTGATAGGTGCCATTGAAATGAATACAAGGAAGACAGCCAAATTCCATATGTCAGTAATTTGTGAATATAAGGTATTCAAATTTAGACAGCATTTCTTTTCCATTTTTTTTTTTTAAAGCCCAGAACAAGATGTTCCAAGCGACCAGCTCTGAGTACTTCTTCCACCTCTGGCTATCACCCAGTCACCGTTTGTGTGTGGGGCCCATGTGGTTAGTAAATGAGCTTAAAAATGGGCCCTAAATGGAACTGTCCAAGGAATCCATGATGCAGTCATGCCAATTGCCCACATGGGTGGGTGTATGCAAGTGGGCCCCACATGGGTTATGTTACCTGGGCACCAAGTGGGTATGGACCCAAAACGAGCATCTTATCTTGGGCCAACTTGAGTAAACGCCATTATGGAGCTGTTTGACAAGCCCATTTAGGGTCCATTTTTGAGCTCATTTACAAACCACATGGGCCCCACATACAAATGTTGGTTGGGCAGCCCCCCATTCAGAAGAACAAACTGCATTTTCACAATATCACCCCAAGCTGATGAAACCTGTTCTCTGCTCCAAAACACAGAGCATTTGGCATAGTTGGAAAATGTGTGTGTTTTTGGCATTTTGGATATAAAAAGTAGCTTGTTTATTGATTTATCTTAGCCGTCATCACTGTAAACATGCGCCTTTAATGGGGTTATATGCGTTAAGGTGTATTACTGTGAAATATCTGACCGGAAGTAGTCTGTTCTCACGCTGTGAGGATTGACAGAGGTCTGTACTGCTCTGTGGTGTTTTTCTGGGAGGAGTGGGACAGCAGCCGTACAGGCAAAGAAAACAGCAATAAGCACCAACTAAACCTGTCTGTGTGGGACTTTGGACGGAACCGGACAGACGAAGGTCCCCGGGAATATCTTTCCTACACCGTCTTTTAGGGTTCTCACTTTTAATCACCGAGCAGTATCCGGGACTCATGGATAAAAGGAGAGCAGGCGGAGACGACGACATCAAAGGGGCTCCCGGGTCATTAGATATATCTATAGCACCGTTCAGACCGAGATTTAACCCGCAAGAGCCCAACAGCCGCTCAGAGAAGGAATGAGGTTTGTAACGACACAGTTTTGTTAATTGTCTGGAGCCTCTTGTCGTTTTTTTTCCAGGGGAAGAAAAGACGTACGCACGCGCGTCAGGCTGCTCATAAAAACAACAGTAAAGGCCAGTGTTTCTGAGCCGTGCCCTCCCATGCCAAAGAAGAGCCACAGTTTCCAGAGCCTTAGTTTTGTAGCGTTTCTTGTTCCCCTCAGACAGCCTCAGTAAATGCTGCACCTCTGTCTCTTTTTCTTTGTTACTCAGACCAACACAAGCAGGCAGCTCCAGCTGAGGCAACACTTCTCCCACTCCCCTCTATAGTTTTTTATGGGAAACTTTTCAACCTCATTTTTTAAGTGCTGAAAGTTGGAGAAGGAAACCCCTTTTGTAGTGATCCTCCTCCTCCCATCCCTCCCTCCATAACAAGAGACACATTATAGGTATGGAGGACCAGGCCGGCATGATGTTGGGTCATATTGGACTAACTGGACTGTCTCATGAAGATGTGGATGATCCTGACAGCATGAGGAAACATCACAGCCTGGGTCAGCCGCAGCAGGACATTGGTGACATCCTCCAGCAGATCATGGTCATCACAGATGAGAGTCTGGATGAAGCCCAGGCCAGGTAATGACACAAGGCCTGATAGAGGGCAGGATATGTTGAAGATATAGGTCTGCACAGGGGCAAATCAGCATCACAGTATCCCCTCAAGTATGCATGGTCTTACACACGCATCACACACTGTCGCAACGACCCCACATCCACAATTCTGTTGGAATTTTTGTGCCCCTTCTCCAGCTGTGCATCACCACCTTTCACCCCATAGGCCTAATCAACAGCATTCAATACAAAGCTGCTGAACTCCATAGCTGTCCATACTGGAGCTTGAAATCACACAATAAGCCATATGGGTGGGTGATAATTCAGTATTATTCAATACAGGGCTGCAACTAACAGTTGCAGTTATTTATAATTATTGATTAATCTGCAGATTTTTTTTCAGGGTGAATTGTTTTGTCTATAAAAAATTTTGAAAATTAAAATTTGCCAGAATCCAAAGTGACATCTTTAGATTGCTTCTTTTGTCCCACCAGCATTCCAAAACCCAAAACTCTTCAATTACTATCATGAATGACAAGCAAAAGCAGCAGATTGTCACATTTAAGGAAGCTGGAACCAGCAAATGGATGATGTATTTCCCTGAAATATTATGATTATCAAAATAGTTGGCAAGTAATTTTCTTTAAATCGACTAATTGATTTCTGGACTGATCGTTGCAGCTTGAATTCAATATCTTCTTATGATATTGTCCCACAAATAACAAAATTAATTGTACAGATGACAAACGTTGAACAGTGGAATGCAGTTCACTGGTTTTAACATCACATGGATTATTGTATATGTGATTTTTCTTGCATTTGCAACACCAATAGGGGACATTATCTTTATTATTACTCATAATTTCAATCATATCAACCAACTCCTGTCGCTGACAACACAATATGGTCCCAGGATTTTGCTCAAAATAGTGTCTTAACAGAGGCAATACTATGATACATATATAGTAAAACCAATTAATATGAGACATCATACCATATGTCTAACTATACATGAAGGCATACTCTTTAAAAAACAAAAGACAGATAAGCATAGCTTATATTAGTCCAGCCACATTTTTGTGTCCTTCATTCATCTAATGCTACTTTCTGTAATACATTGTCTGTCTTCTTCCCTCTACTGATGCTCAGTGTTCCACACTCTCTTTTCTGACCTTACATTGTGACGTTATTTCAGTGTATCTCTTTTTATAAAACAGGTCTCCGATCATGTTTTGGATGTATTGACTTCCTTAAGAATTCTTTGTATTACATACAGAGCTTTTAACAAGTTGAGATAAACCATCCTACACCAAGTTGCACAGTTTTAAAAGCAATATAGACGTGTGATAGGATCTCCAAATTTAAAAAACTGTCAAAAACTGTAAGAAAAAAGCAAATTTCTGATCAAATGTATGCAGGAAAACAATGACATACCATTGCTCAGTAATTTAACAAAGTGTCACAACACTGGCAGAGTATCAATGTTGTATTAGAAGAAAACAATATGTTATTACATTTTTATCACTGATTATTTGTGCCATCCATTTTGCACGTAGACTTCCATTTTAAGTCTCAGAGTTTCTGCATGATTGTGCATATGTCTTCTCTTTCTTCACGGAGGTGAGTAAGTTCAGATGAATTAGACAGCTATGTGCTCAGGCCTGTTTTCAGTCAAAGTCCTCAGGTCTGCTCGCACATTCACTTATCTGAATCCAGTCTGTTCAGCACTGATTTGCTATGTGTCTTCTATTGCTGCTGGATGTCAGTGTCTGTAACCAATAGAGTATGACATCTACCAAAGAATGGTTAATAATTCACAGTCTCTGTCTTTCTGACTTTATTTTCCATTAAAGGAAACATGCTTTAAACTGCCACAGAATGAAGCCCGCTCTCTTCAGTGTCCTGTGTGAGGTCAAAGAAAGGATAGGTAAGTTGTCTATTTGCTCCCTGGTCTCAGTTAGGTGGTCCCCAAACAACCAGTAAATCAGTATGTTTCCCGTTTTCCATTGAGGCATGCAAAAAAAGTTTTTTCTTCACAAATTCAACATTATGCAGCAGACTAACTGATATACAAGCGGTCGTTTTGTGGGCAAAGTATTCCTTTAACTTTATGAATGTGTGCCAGCAACGTAAACTAATAGCAGGACGATTGTTCAAAATATCTTATCTAAATATTAGATTCTGACATTCAATCTGACCCCACTGACGCAGCAGTGAATTAGAATTTACAGTAAAGGGCCCTAATTTGTGTTTTACTCGGGATAGAATCATCTTTAGGTGGATTTTCAGTGGAGAGCTCCTTCCACGCAGAAAGCAGAGAGAAGTGTGAGAGCTACAGAGCAGCCCTTGTTATTACCTCATTTCATTCACTTAGCTTGAATTGGGAACCCTGTGGTTGGCACCAGGAGGGATGCAGAGTTACCAAGGCAACTAGTTGTCTCACCTACTCACTGTCATTCAGCTTTTTTCACATTTTAACAGCCTGAATTTACCGAACCAGCCACAAAGTTACATTTATCTGCCTGTTCAGCTCAGTGGTGGTTTTCATACAGCACAGTGCTGACTCAGAAAAAGGAGATCTTTGCCTTTGGTGTTCCCACAAAACTTAAAAACCAGCAATGTGGCAGTCCATCCCTAAGCACTCTCTGATTTCCCTAACCTGTCTGTTGCCCATTTGTTCCCACTGAAGATGGAAATCTTTAGAAACTGGCTATAAATGTATAGTTTCATTTAAAAAAAAAGGCTCAGTAATATCCTATAACAGCGGGACAATATAAGTTTTGCCTTCGGGGTTATCTTCTGGTCTGAGAAGTGAAGCCGATGCGCAAGTGCCTTTAACCTGCATTCTTTCTAATGGCCTGCAGAGGGCGACTCCACTGTTTGCAAAAACACGTCACACTATGTAGAAGTCAATATGAAAATTACCCTTTATTTATTACCTCAGTAAATATTTTCCTAATGAGTTCATGGTCTCACTCTATAGTTTAAGCCTTCTTCAATACAGCATGATGTTAATTTTGTAAATTATGGTCCCATATAGAGACAAGTAGACAATAAAGCAGGGTATGCTTTAGGCCAGGGGTAGGCAACCTGCAGCTGCAGAGCCACATGCTGCTCTTTAGACCCTCTCTACTGGCTTCCTTTGGCTTTGAGATTCAATTATCCAGAAATGGATAATGGTTATTTTTTAACATTCAGAGTCTCATTTGACATTGTTGTAGGCCTAAAGTGATTATTGCACTGTTAAAATATGTAGCCTATACATCAAATTAAAAAATGTTGTAACATTTAATTATTATTATTATTATTATATTATTATAATTCCTCTAAATTTTGCTAAACTTCAGTAGCAGTGGCCTGGAGTCTCTCTAGCAAGGCTAGTCCAAATCCAAAATAGGAAAAGTCTTGGAGCAAAACTGATGATTTATTAATGTGTGGACGGATTAATTTGCTTTCACCACCAACACTGTAAAGTTAAATAATTATAATGACTAAATTATTATAAATAACCTACTGCAGAGTAGCCACCTTGTAATAAATCATATTAATGCTCATTTAGATCTATTTATAATGATGATGGGCTAATTTAGACTTGATAGGCTGTTACCTTAATCAAATATGTTTTGCGGCTCCAGATAATTTCCTTTTTTAGCCAATATTGGCTCTTTTAATAGTAAAGGTTGCAGACCTCTGCTTTAGGCCATGGCTACCTTGTGGTTGACAAGTTAAGCATGCATGGTGTCCTCAGGTTCTCAATCAGATCACCCCTCGTTCCTCCACAGCTCCACCCTCTCGTCCGAATTTGGTCATTTCTGGCTCCATAAAACAAGATGATGATGGCCAAATTGCCACACTCAAGGCTTCAAAATGGGAGTCCACAAATGCAGTTGCTGCGTCCACTTGTTTTATACAGTCTATGGTTGTGCTATAAGTCACTCAAGCAGGAGTAAATAGTGCATTTGTCGGGCATATTAGTGAAGAACCCAGGCTTGTGTGACTGGTAATGACTCATATTTAATTAGCCAGATTATTTAAGCAATAAACTGGTATGAACGGTCAAATGTGTTTTGAACCTGTGGTCGATATCTTGATTCACACACAGACAATTGTTCATTCTACTTTCGCTCCTTCACACTGATTTGACCAGATCTATTATACCCAATAACTGATGAAAATTCTTAATGAAACACATTGCTCTGTAAAACATTTTTATTTCTATAAGGTTTTAAGGGCAGTCTGCATATCTAGATCGTAGTGAAAGTTCAGAACATGTATAACTCCTCTCTCTGTCTCAGTCTTGACCAAGCTCGCGCTGCCATCCTGCTGTCAGTGTCTCGTTCTCTTCCTGTGTCTCAAGTTAGAACCATTAAAAATAACTCCTCACATGACAGCGACAGTCCAAGACACTGCTGTTTTTATTAGAATATGTGCTTCCTGCATCCTCCTATCTGCCCCCACTTCTCCTTTATCCTATATTCCTCTTTTGCCTCCTCCCTGACGTCTTCATCATACTATTCCCAGTACAACTCTCTATTTTTATCACCCCTATTTCCTGGGGATTTTTGAGAGGATTACAATGTACAAAATAGGACAAAGTAAGAAAACAGAACAAATGACAAGAGCGAGGGCGGGACAGATTGATGGATGAGTTGGAGGAAGAGGCAGTAATGGTTGTGTTTCACGGATTGGCAGACAGTTGATAATCTCCAGACCTCTGAGTACTGTCAGCCTTCACAACTAACAGATTCTCAGCGGGGGGACAGTTTGCCACCCACGGCTCCAACTGGGCTCGCAAAGCTGGATTTACTTGCCCTGTTTCATGAGGTGTCACGGACCACAGCTCATGTCTTTATCCCTTATCCTACTGTGTGTGAGCGTGTTGTGTTTGTACACACAGCAGAGTTATCGACTGGACCAAACTCTGGATTAAAAAATTAAGTAATTAACAGTAATAGGACCTGCCCCCTTTGAATGTAGATGTCTCTACTTTTCTCTCATCCACTGCTGCTGTTGTCTTTTCCGCTTTGACACTTTTCTAATACACTCAGTTACTAGCTTATTAGGCAAACCCAACTAAAACGTCTGCAGTCTAATACAACAGTGCTGCAATAAATCCTACCTTAATGAAGGTTATAATGTTCAGTTTTTGTTGAAACAGTTTTGTTGGCTATTGACACCCATCCCCAAACACGTTGTTATGGATCCCACTGTGTGCTGTGATTGGCTCGTACTGTTTATGCTGACGCACCCAGGTCAGAAGAAGTTAGGATTTCGGCAAAGGAGTCATGATTAGAGCTAGTATTAGCCAATCTCGGGGATAGTCTCTGAGATTAAAATGGTAAATTTATGAAAAAACATAGAAACGTACTGCCAGAAAGTCAGGTGACATAGTATAAAGAGCGACATAGTCCATGGAGGGAGTGAGATGTGGTGGGTGAATGAATCAGACAAAGGAGACTGGGGTTCAAGTCCTTATTATTTTTAGACTAAGCTGACACATTATTTTCAGTTTTTAGGATGTGTGAAGCTGCTGAATGCACACTGTGTACATAAACTTTAGCAGAATAGCTGAATAGACCCGATTGTGCTAACGTCATATTTTGATGTTGCCAGGACGCTTGGGAATACACACTGGGGCATAACAAGCCAAATCGGCTATTTATACTCCAGGTGTAAATAGCATTGTTGGCTACGGACACCTGGGTGCAAGTAGCATGTGCAACAAAAGACACACCACAATAAGAAACACCTCTCAGTACTAAGGAAATGACCTTTTTGACCTTGTTATTTCTCACGTTTCGTTTAACACTCTTTCTTTCCAACTCTGATATTTCTCTGATAAATTTAAGGACAAAAAAAGATGATTCATCAGAAAAGTGAAAGAGAGAGGAACCGAAATTAGGGAATGATGAGTTGGGCTGGGATGTTAGATGTATAAGTGAAGGAAGAAGGGAAAATGGGGGATGTAGTGGTGGCAAGGCACTTCTCTTTAAACTGGTAATGATCCCTCTTTGTCCTCTGAGAAACAGGTGGATCTTCTTGACACTCTGTGACCTGTAGCCATGGAAGACACTCAGACAGGTGCACCTGCCAGTCAGGCTACATGTATAACTTTGAGAGTTGTTGGATTATATAATATCTATGTAAATTTTAACCAGGCACATCAGCGTGTTAGGTGTAGTGGACTCATGTTTGGATGAAATAATACAGCCATATGTCACACATTACTGTACTGTAATACGGTTTGGGAAATCACTAGTTTTGGAGTCCATCACAGATTGTCAGTGTTTATAGATGTGTGTGTGTGTCTGGATGTTGTTAGCCAGATGCGGAGGCTGTCACTGCCCTCGTTGCAGGATTATGAATGTGATCTCTGGAAATACCTTGTAATTGCCACCTCATTTGCATAACTGTGCAAATTAACGACCTCTCAAATGAGCCTTAATTTTTCATCGGGTCTTTAGTCGCTCCTTAAGAGCTGCCGTTAATTAACAGCTGTGTGCATGCGTGTGTGCGTGTATGTGTGTGTGTGCAGGGATGCTTGTGTATGTGTGGCTGTTTTTCTTTGGGGCACGGGGATGCCAAGGAAAGCTGGCATCACTAGCACAGCAACAGTTACTGTTTTTATATGTAA
This sequence comes from Cephalopholis sonnerati, assembly GCA_019142605.1. Lineage (NCBI taxonomy): Eukaryota > Metazoa > Chordata > Actinopteri > Perciformes > Serranidae > Cephalopholis > Cephalopholis sonnerati. The sequence continues at coordinate 18,416,338 of JAGQAX010000003.1, forward strand.
ACCTTCCTCCTGGCAGTGTTTTTTTTTGTCTGTGCCTCATCTTTTCTCATCTCACTCCAGTTCCCCCAGAGTACAGACGCCACTTGATCTCCTCACTGCCTCCAACAAATAGAGCTATAACAGAGGTCTCTTACGTCGTCCAGTATTTATACTATACTGTCAGCTCTTCTGGGATTACTAAACAGTGGTTTCTCAGCTGTTTTCAGCTGTACCGTTTGTGCTTTATGTTTGATTTTATAGGGAAAACAAAAACCTTTGAAGGTTTTTTGGTAATGCTTCACTATTATTACCACCTTTAGGCGGGTGTTGAAAGGTGCTGTCTTGGAAGAGAGTGTGTCGGACATGAGATTAAAAAGTGGGGCTTGTTTCTGGAGTGCCTTGCACATTGATATTTTTATGGAAATGCAGTTTTCAACCTTGTCTTTGAGGACGTTCTATTGATTGGACACTTCAGAAAAATGCGAGTCTGGAGCAAAATGAGAGAATCTGAATATAGTGTGCAAATATGTTTGCTGTGGGTCATGTGTAGTGAGATAGTGCTCTCTGCTGGCTGTGAAGGGAACCCAAACACAAACTCCCATCGAGATGTTACAAATTGTGCCGTATACTGCATGACAAAAGAGAGAGTATTCACTGCACGCCCAACTGAAAAAATAAACCTTGTGTTCTGTGATTCTTTCATGACTTTATTATGAATTTGGTTCACAGCATGTTTCTGCTTTCAATCATAACGCAGCATTATTCAGATAGTTAAAAAACAGTAAGACAACGACAACAGAGAAGCTGCAAATGATGACAAATATAGTATGTGTTAAGAAATTTAACTGCCACGTAGTGAAACAGGCTACTGATCGTAAGGTATTACAATGTTTGGAAGCAGCTTAAAGTTTGACTGAAAGCCAGCAGGTTGTGTTCCTGATGTCTACCGATGTCATGTGGTAACTACTGTGTGTGCTGTACATCCTGTTTGTCTAGTTTTACACAGCTGAGTCAGATATTCTGAATGAACATTTAAGTCTTAAATAAGCAGGATATAGTTATTTTTCTGCTTCCCCTTTTCCTCTTCCACCTTATTCACCCGTCAGTGTCTCTGCTCTTCAGTTCATTCTGTTCTCAATGCCACTGATTAAAGGATGCTCCACATTAGCCCCTTTTCCACCGCAGGAACTTTTTTCATTTACCCGGGTAATTGAAAGGCCTCCATGCGTTTCCACCGAAATTACCCGGGTAAATAAAGTTCCCCCTGCCCCCAAATTCCCCTGAAAAAAGTACCTAGTAGCGGGGTAGGACTTTTCAGATTACCCGGAACTTTGAGTGGCGGGGCTGTGTGCTGAAGAACGCTGATTGGTGGAACACACGCAGCGTTCTGCACTTCCGCGTCGGTGTGGCTGCAGACTTTCTACAAATAAACATTTCTACCGGAGTATTGACAAGCGCTAATGGTATCGGTTCTTTTAACGGCACATTTACACATTTTGGTTTATTCATTATCATCCTGCAGCCTCTCCTCTGCGCTCTGTGCCGGCGCTGAACACACACACACACACACACACACACACACACACACACACACACACACGCTACGGTAAGCAGTGAGCAGCCGAGCGGCGGCCACAGTGGAAACAAACTCAAAAATGGCTCGAGCTAACGGCAGCTACACTCATTACTGTAAGTGGAATTAAACCTTAGCAAGTAAGAAGCCAATAATTTATCAATACATGTATTCAGCAGCATGAACATGTAAACATGTAGATATTTAATACGCTCCGTTATGTCTTACACGCTGATTTAGACGCAAGAGAGCAAGAGCTAGTTCGGCTGACCGCGAATTGTTACTAATAAGCTCAAATGACAGCTGTCTGTATGTAGACTAACTTAATTTGACTCTTATCTTAAAATACTTTTAAACTTAGCTGCTGGCTGAGACAAACGGCCCGTCCTCTCTCTACCAGCACTAATGTTATGTTACCAGCCAACAAGCTGGCGGAGGGCACACGCTGAATAAATTTTCTGAAACTTTGAGGTGCGAAAACGCAAACCACACAGATTACCAGGAACTCTTTTACCCTGGTAAATAAGTTCCTGGTAATAAAAGTTCCTGGGAATGTTGGTGGAAAAGGGGCTATGGAGGCCTTTCAATTACCCGGGTAAATGAAAAAAGTTCCTGCGGTGGAAAAGGGGCTTATGGTACATAAAAATCAACTCTGATGTGTGACTGTTTCTGTCCATCTCCACAGCTCTGAGCATCCGAGGTGCCCAAGAAGAAGACAGTCCAGACCCTCAGATCATGCGACTGGACAACATGCTGTTAGCAGAGGGGGTTGCAGGTCCCGAGAGGGGCGGGGCCTCTGCAGCTGCAGCAGTGGTCGCTGCAGCAGCTGGAGGGTCGCCTAATGAGGGGAGCGTAGAACACGGGGAGTACAAAGAGAAGCTCGCTCAGATAAGACGGATGTACCACTCTGAGCTAGAGAAATACCAACAGGTGTGATATTTTTAATGAGTTTTACAGTGATTGTATGACTGAAAAAGAAATGCTGTACAAAGCTAATGTGATGCAGCATGATGATAAAAAATACAGAATTATTTATTGTAATAATTACAGAATAATTACTTATTTTAATTCAGTATTAGTCTGTCACAAAAAAATACTTCACTGATCATGTCATAGATTTGTTTTTCTGTGACGGATTAATATATGACTGGGCCTACTTTTTTTCTAAATATAATATTTTGGTTTTGGGATGCTAGAGAGGCAAAGTTATGGATCCAGCAGGGTTTTGGGCAGAAGTGCAGTGAGTAAAACCAAAAAGTTAGCTTGAGGCTTAAATGGATTTGATAGTAAGACAATCAAGAACTTTTTAAATTTAATTTTAACAGTATTACACAATGCATATTCACAAGGTATCAAAGTTAAAGCATATACTGTATATGACAGGAAATAAACATGAAATCCAATCACAATCCTCCCCATTCCACTAACCTCTAATAACAGCCAGAATATCGTCAATAGGATGGTCCTCCATCTCCTGAATAGTACAGAAATGACAGATGAGCTGAAAGTCAGGCTCAATATTAAAAGAGAGGCAGAGAGATGCCCTTGTAAAAGGCAGGTTCAGAATGATGGGGTACTTTATCAGAGTATACACTGACACTAAGCACCAAGAACAAGAGACAAACACAAAATCTTCAATTTAACTGACAGCTCTGGAAGTATTTTAAAAATGGGCCCCAAAGCTTTTGGATTAAAAAAAAAATCTGAGTTATAAATTGAGTAGCGTGTCTTTTCAAGATTAAGGCAGGCCATAATGTCCCTCAGCCACTGGGCATGGGCTTCGTCTGATAAGAACTGCCCGCCTGGCCAGCAGAGAGGCAAAAGACATGACATTGGATCGCAGTCAGGTGTACACTATCCTCTCCGGTGGTGCCAAAGAGGGCAAAAAGGGGGTTAGGTTGCAGGTCAAATTTGAGGATTGAAGAAAGAGTTTGGAAAACGTCCTTCCAGTATTTTTTAAGGCTGTGACACATCCAATACATGTGAATAAGAGAAGCCTCACCACTTAACATTTGTCACAACTAAGGTTCACATTTGGGTAAATACGTGAAAGCCTGACTTAAGACCAATGGGCTCTGTGCACAGCCTTAAACTGTAATAGACAGTGGTGGGTACAGAGAGATGATGAACTAACCAGTTAGAAGATAAAGTCAAAATCTAATGTTTGAGTTTGAATTCTTTCTTCCTTCATACCTGACCTACTCACCTTTCCTCCCATACAGGCTTGCAACGAATTCACCGACCACGTGATGAACCTGCTGAGAGAACAGTCCCGTACGCGGCCCATCTCACCCAAAGAGATTGAGCGAATGGTGGGAATTATTCACCGCAAGTTCAGCACCATCCAGATGCAGTTAAAGCAGAGCACATGTGAAGCCGTCATGATCCTACGCTCCAGGTTCCTGGATGCCAGGTGGGTTTTGCACTTATTTATTTCCCTTCTCCTCTCAATTGTACTCTCTCAGTGTTTGGCAGTGTCCTAACAACTTTATGAAGTGTTTTTTGCTGACGGTTAATTGATGCTTTTTTCTGTCAGGCGGAAACGGAGAAACTTCAGCAAGCAAGCAGCAGAGATTTTGAATACATATTTTTACTCCCATCTGGCAAACCCCTACCCCAGTGAGGAGGCCAAGGAGGATCTGGCCAGGAAGTGCTCCATCACTGTTTCTCAGGTCAGGATGTCAATGACACACTGGGGAAGAAAAAGGGACTTAGGAGCGTAAAGAAGTTGATAAAGTACTCAAATACACATACTTGGATGTAGTTTAGTGTAATAAAGCCAGCTGGATTTCCTGGCTTGCTTTTGAGGTTTGTTTTTACCTCTGACTCTATCAGGTGGCCAACTGGTTTGGAAACAAGAGGATTCGGTATAAAAGGAACGTGGCAAAGTTGCAGGAGGAAGCTAACCGGTATGCTGTGAAGACAGCTGTGGACGCTGCCTGTGTATCTTTACAGGCGAGCCAAGCCAACTCCCCAGCCACACCAAACTCAGGTATACAACACACCTACTTTCTGTTGCCAAGTTAAATCTGGTTTTTACAGTTCTTGTCATGCGACTAAAGCAAGGAAAATAAATAACTTTTAATCTTGGCCATAACAATGTTGAGTAAAATAAGTTAAAGGAGAAGTCCAGTATTTTGCTCTTTGAGCCCCATTCCTGGTTGTTTATGATGAAATAGAGTGGTTAAGACCAAAATCTTGACGATTGCTCCTTCTCTGAGAATTTGAGAGAATTTGGCTTTCCCCTGCCTGGCTTAACAATGCTGTCCATGGCCATGTGTAAATCTGTCCTAAAACCACCTTAAACGTTTGTTTTCAAAGCCATGAAACTCACAGAGTGGTCACTGGTGTTTGTTGATGTTCCCACATAAAAATCGTAGCAAACTGTGGTTTCCATCCGTGTTTTCACTATTCATCTCGATTGTGGAACTATTTTTTCAGCTGCCTCACACCCGTGTGTAAACTTCCGCCTGATCGTTCGTTTGACCCTGAAGCGTTATACACTCCAGCCCACTTGATGGCGATATTGCTCCTTTACGTGAGTGTCGCCAACCAGCAGGAAACCATTGCAATGTAATGGGACACAGAAAGAAGCAGAAGAAGGCTGGCGTTGTGTTCAAAGGCATCGTACTGCGAAGGCTGTTTACAAGCGAGTAATAATGGGCAAGTTTTGTGCGGTCAGCGACTGCAGGAGAATTCCTCTGAAGAGGAGGAGCGCACACAGCACTGTCGAGCCGGCACTTTCGCTGAGCTAAAAGACTACAATGACTACAACCTTGTCGTAAACAACCCCTGTTCCGTTTCCAGTGGTGGATTACTACCTACGGACAATGAGGCTTCCTATAGGAAATCAATGCATAGACAAAATGTCAAATAAATCATCACAGAAACCACAGTTTGCTACGATTTTTATGTTGGAACATCAACGAACACCACTGACCACTCTGTGAGTTTCATGGCTTTGAAAACAAATGTTTAAGGTGGTTTTAGGACATATTTACACATGGCCATAGACAGCATTGTTAAGCCAGGCAGGGGAAAGCCAAATTCTCTCAAATTCTCAGAGAAGGAGCAATCGTCAAGATTTTGGTCTTAACCACTCTATTTCATCATAAACAACCAGTAATGGGGCTCAAAGTGCAAAATACCGGACTTCTCCTTTAAAATAGTCCTGTCTGCAGACAGTATGTTGGTTAAGGTAGTAAAATGTGTCCTCCCTGTATGCCGACAGGGGGATACCCAGCTCCGTGTTACACCCCTGACGGGAGGTTATGAGGACCTGCTTGGAGGAACTGTCTTCCCCCCTCTCTGTGTCCATGTGAGTTGCTATGGTCACACACTGTTGCTATAGTTACACACTTTCCAAGTGAGTAGTCATGGTAACAGCCTTTCCCTGTTCCCATGTAGAACAGTGTAACACGTTTTGTAAACCCTAGTGATGCAGGTCCTTTACATATCCTGCACTACACCACCAACTTAAACTGGACACTGGGTTCATGTTGAGCAATAAGAGGAAACATTCACATCAACATTTAATTCTCCCACTCTGCACGTCTGTTGGTGCAGGATGGTGACGGCCGGCAGGACTGGTGATTCCTCCTCTGATCTCCACCCACCCAGAGCAGCAGGGAGCAAGCGCTACGTCACCTCCAGCTGATGCTCCACCTTCCCTCCCCATCCTGCGCAAACCAGAATGTAGGCCGACCTCCAGCCAAGCCACAGACAGAGCATAACCAAAACTCTGCAACTTTATTCTTTTGTTTTTCTTCTCTAACATCTCTTTTCAACCCCTCACTTTACGAATGTGTTGACAGTTGTTTTTTTTTCTTTTTACTATTACTCACACCATGATTCTTTGATTTTTTAAAAATAATAAATAAATAAATAAATGATAAAAAGAACCTTTTTTTGATGTATTAGTTCACCTTCAGTGTATCATGCAATGTATAAAGGTTTAGGGCCTGTATGTAGCCTTGAACCAATTGTAGATTTATTTACAATTTTATGATGTTTTTTTTCTTCTAAGTTTTTTAAGAAAAAGTTGTTGCTGAAAAACTGCGTTGACAGAACAATAACAGCAACAACAAAACATCTAAATGGCAAAATAACCAAGAATGAATAAAAACACTGACACCTGTTACATTTTTCTTTGATTCAAACAAGAGCTGTGTTTGAGTTTGTTCCTATTTATATAAATGTAAATACAGTCTTGCTTTAACAGGTAATTATGATTACGAAGCAACCGAACCGGTTCAGGTTCAGTGTGTCAGCGTGCACATGACGCTTTTTTATTCGTATTAACTGTATTGGCTAAACAGAACAAACGTCCACAAGTAACATTGCCCATCTCCAATACACAACATTCTCTGTAAAAGGAGAAACTTAACTAACAAAAAATTTAACTTGAATAAGCACTTGAAGTGTTTCAGATCATATCTGTGTTTTCTATCATAGTGCCCACTAGTGTTTAGCAGTGCCACTGCATGTAATTGGCCGCTGGATATTTTAAAGAAACTTCATCCTGCCAAACCTGCCTTTTTTTTAAACTGTCTTTTATTAGATACCTTCACTGTTTAATGTCAATAAATCTTTGGACCTGAGTAACAGAGACAGGCTCTATCTAAATATAACATATTGGTTTTTTATCTGCTGGAGGAGCTGCTGAGGTGGACAGTTGTCCAGTATCTGATGATGCAGTGAGTGCCACACAATGTAACAGCTTGTTAGTGTGATAAAATACCCCTCAATTGGCTTAACACGTAAGACAAACAAACAAAACATTACTGTGAATGTGATTATTACAATAAAAATTGTGATAATAATACAACAGGAAGCAATGTATATATGGGAAGATGATGATTTAATACAGTTACATTTCATCCCGAGTCAAAGCAGCCAGTTATGTAATTAGTTAAATCTGCACTATGCTCCATTACATTAAAAAAATTAATTACTCATGCTACCCATTTAAATGGACTTTTTTCTGCATTATTTTGTTCTGCAAACATTACAGTCAACTGAGGTCTAATAATCAGTGTTTTGTATGAGGGTATTGACACAAACTACAATGAGAAATTACAGAGATCATACTCTCTTCGGTGATTTATGATGGTTCTTTTGTGTTTTAATTGAGCTCTATACCTATTTTTTGATGTTTTAAAGGTCCAGTGTGCAGGATTCAGAGGCATCTATCGGCAGAAATGGTATATAATATTCATTACTATGTTCTCATTAGTTTAAAATCACCTGAAAATATGAATCTACTTTTGCATTTTCTTTAGAAGGAGCTGTTTCTACATCAAGTGGCTCCTCTTCCATGGGGTCTGCCATGTTGTCCTACAGGAGCCCACAATGGACAAATCAAACACTGGCTTTAGATATTAGGCTCGTTCGAGATGAGCCAGGCCTGCACAGATTCAATCACCGGTGATCGGCGCACAGTGCATGCTGGTTAGTTTTGTGTCCGACTTCACCCCGACTTGCTCTGATGTATTACAAAAGTGGACGGCGATAAAATCGCGAGAGCGAGGCGGCCGCAGTTTTTAGAGCCAGGTGCTGCGCTTGCTCTCCACCAACTGCAGTGCCTGGCTCTCACCTGATCTAACAGCTGATTGGTTTTGATGTTGACTCAACAATATGACATTAATTTAGTTGAATTTCAGATATTTAAATTTTATTTGTCCAATTTGAAGGTTTATTCTCTTAATGGAACACATGTTGTGTGACTGATGGAGACTGAAAACAAGCTTATATACAAGTCTGAAAGTATTTTAACGAATTGACATCATATCGGACAGGATGTGAGTGTTTCTGTGACTTCCTGTACGGACTGAAGGCTGCTGAAAACTGTCAGGAAACTATCCGACTTGATCGTGGCTATTTGTCACCGCCTCCTGCTGCAGCCGCCTGCTCTCGTCTACTTTCCAGGGGAGGCGCAGATCATCTCAAACAAGCCTATTGCCATCTGCATTTTTGCATTTTCACATTGACCGCTGCAGGAGAAGTTTCAGTTCCACAACCTCACCACTAGATGCCACTAAATCCCACACACTGGACCTTTACAGGCTTATCTCTAAATATTCTCCAGCTTTACTTCAGGTTACTAACACCTCAGATTCAGTTACAAAAATCTAAAAACTGGGACAAAAGCAGGCACAGCTGTACTTAATGAGTCCTTTGAACTCTGTTCCATCAGTCACTTATCACTGTCGGCCAGCTGGTGAAGACACATGGAGTGTCTGACTGGAGATAAAGCAGAATAAAACACTGATAAACACTAAAGTGATGAAATCAATGTCTTCATGTACTGTATAAAAATCACTGAAAAAGTCACAAAGTCCAGCTTTTGTACTTTTCACCAGTTTATGTCGTACAGCTTCGGTCCATTTAATGTAGCCTTAGTAACATGGTAGCATTTACTCCTACATTAGGTAAAACAATTTATTATAATGAAAAGCAAGAAAAAAAACAATAACAATAGCCCCTTTTCCACCGCAGGAACTTTTTTCATTTACCCAGGTAATTGAAAAGCCTCGGAGCATTTCCACCGAAATTACCCGGGTAAATAAAGTTCCCTCTACCCCCAAATTCCCCTGAAAAAAGATTAATGGCTCGAGCTGACGGCAGCTACACTCGTTACTGTAAGTGGAATTAAACCTTAGCGAGTAAGAAGCCAATAATTTATCAATACATGTGTTCAGCAACATGAACATGTAAACATGTGGACAGCGATATTCAATATGCTCCGTCCACAGTCTCTCATCCACCGACACTAACGTTATGTGTTACATGCTGATTTAGACAGCACGCTAGTTCGGCTAACAGCACATTGTTACTAATAAGCTCCAATGACAGCTGTCTGTATGTAGACTAACTTAGTTTGACTCTTATCTTAAAACACTTTTAAACTGAGCTGCTGGCTGAGACAAACAGCCCCTCCTCTCTCTACCAGCACTAATCTTATGTTACCTGCCAACAAGCTGGCTGAGGACACATGCTGACTCATCGTTATCAGCCTGATATGAGTTAATTTGCCAGAACTTTGAGGCGTGGTGGAAACTCAAACCACACCTTTAAGTTCTGGCAAATCACCAGGAAGTCTTTTACCAAGGTAAATAAGTTCCTGTCGTAAAAGGTCCTGCGAATGTTGGTGGAACACTGGCAGTGAAACGCTTCATACGTGACCAGCACTTGTCCACAATGTTTGAATAAGAGATGGCAAGTTAGGGGGTTAAAGGTTGAAAGTGATTGTCAGAAAAAGAGAGACAGAGACAGATGCAGTGAAAGACAGATTGTTGACAGGGGAGACAGTGGGACTGTTCTCTGATCATCATGGATTTCTCACCCGGGGCTTTGATCCTGTGTTCTCTGTTATGTTCAGGTAATGAATCTGATTTACTTTGAACAGAATAACAGCTTCATTTGCTTGACGTCTGTAGAGAGGTGTATTATTGTTGTACTTTTAAAGGGTCACAAAAACTGATGCTCACACTGCAATAACTTTAAAAAAACAGCGGTGTAGTGGAGGGTATAGTCAGGTATATGGGGTATACTCATCTCTTTAAACAGCATACCCACCTCAGCAGAAATCCATTGCAATATGTCGACCTAGAAGTGCACCCACCTCAATAACTACCACTACACTAGTGAAAAAAGTAGAACCTTTTATAGCAGTGACCTTTTAGAGTGTTGTCCTGATGGCTGTGGATAATCCACAGACCCCACTGTCAACTGTTTTCACTGAAGCTACTTTCCACTAAAGAAACACTTGCACAGAAGCTGTTGATTTTGTGGGGGCATTTCTTGAAAAACACATTGCAGTATTTTTTAAATGTGTTTTTTCAACGATGTTGGCACCATTTTAACATCTGGACAAATAAAAGTAAAACAAATTAACAAATAAAAATAAAGAATCTTCATGGCAACATTTTTTATGTTAATGTATTTGATTTAATATAGTAACTAAAATTAAAAATTTTATCAAAGTAAAAATATCTCTATATTTTTCTGTGGCAAAATGTGAGTTTTATTTTATTTCTCTACCTTTTTCTTATTTGCTTTTTCATCAAACGCACGGCGGTTCAGTCTGTATATTTGCTCAGCATGTTTGCTTTTGGGTGGTGTGTGTTTATGTTACCAGACCTGTTTAAAGGTTCACAGAGTTGCACTGCACATGCATGTGTTCCCGCGTGTGTGTGATGTCACCTGTTATCTCTAATGGTGCAGTGGCTGGTCAGGCTCCTGTCGTCTCACTGGAGCCTCGGACTGCCACTGTGCACCAAGGGGAGTCTGTCAGCTTCCGATGCCAAGTGAAGAGCGGTGCACAGCCAGTCCAACTGGAGTGGAAGAGAGGCAATAACCAAGCATTACCAGGTCAGGAGTCACAATGTAGGCATTGCTAATCACCGTATCACCATCTGGGAAGTTTCACTGAATTCTACTTTTTCCCTCTAGACAATGTAAAGATTGGTCCTGATGGCTCTGTGCTGACGATTGCAAACACCCGACCTGAAAACCAGGGCCCGTACCGCTGTGTGGGAGTCAACTCAGCAGGCCGAGGCACTGCCACAGCAAACCTGAACATCAAACGTGAGCTTCTGTTCACATTTTAGTTCAGCCTGCAACTTTGCTGTTCAGATTAACTTTCCAGTTGCAACAGGCAGCTGTTTTCAGAGGAAAAAGCCCAAAAATGTGCTGACACCAGCACCAAACAGCACACAGTGACTAGCTGGTAAACACAGTGGAGCATTTAGAGGCTAAAGAGCCAGATATTTCCGTCAACAGTTGATGGAGACCAAACACAGAGCATAAAGAGAGTGAATATAAGACTTAGATCGCCAGGTGGACTGAAACACAACTTGCTTCCAAACTGCTGGATGTGTAAATAAACAATTGTTTGCTCGCAAGTTCACCATACCAACTTAAAAGCTGATGTATAGAAGCCAGGAACGACCCTGCTTTTAATTATTTCCTTTCTGCCATTGTCACACGATCACGAGATAATTCATTATCTTTTATTACTTATAATGCTAGCATGCCTCTCATCTTTGACTACTGTAAAGAGACATTTTCTTCTCTAACGACATAACTGCAGCAAACAAAACTTCACATTATTGCCTTGACTTACTGTTCAGTTATGAATCTCCCCCAGCGGTCAAGACAATGATCTTGAATGCTGAAATCAGATGTGATCAACTGACACTGATCTTTGTTCTTGATAATTATCCCATGATCTTAAGAAAACAAAAGTCGTTTTCTTGTGATAAATTATCTCAAGAAATGGGTCTTTTGTTTCCTCGAGAATCAACATAAATTAACCTGTTATCACAAGCAAAGGAGCTTTGTTGTCTCGGGATGACGGATGATATAATTAACTCGTGATCTTGAGATAATGGCATTAAAAAAACAATTGCATGCACAGCCTGGCTGTAGTGATATTTTATTTTATTTTATTTTACTTTATTTGATTTTATTTTAGATTATTTTATTTTATTTCATTTTAATTTATTTTGTTTTGTTTTATTTTATTTTATTTTATTTCATTTTATTTTTTTTATTATTTTATTTGAATTCATTTTATTTTATTTTATTTTGTTTTAATTTGATTTATTTTTCTTTTCTTTTCTTTTCTTTTCTTTTCTTTTCTTTTCTTTTATTTGAGATGTTTTGAATATTATATTGCAGTATTGCGTTCACAGAAATCAGTTATAGCAGATTTCATATGGAAATCATGTCTGCATGTTCTCTCTCTCTTCCAGATGCTCCTAAAGTGCGGCTGACACCAGCAGGGCCGCTGCGGGTCAGGATGGGTGAAACTGTGTCAGTGGAGTGTCGTGCCACAGGCAGGCCACGCCCCACGCTGAGCTGGAAACGTCAAGGCTCCACCCTGCAGCTGGTTACCAAGGAGATAAATGATGGCAACATCATACAGGTGAAATATTAACACACTCAGGAGTGAATTTATTTTCACAGTTCAGGATCACACAAAGAACACAACACGTGTCATCTCTTTCCTCAGTGGCCTGCAGTGCATCCAGACGACACAGGGGTTTATATTTGTCAGGCTGAAAACAGTGAGGGGGTGACAGAGGTCAAAATTGAGATCACTGTTGAGGGGGGTCCAGGAGCACCAGTGGCCTCAGTGAGCGCTAGAGAGATTACAGCGGTGGAGGGACGCACAGTCACAATGGAGTGTCAGGCTACTGGTAAGATGTTTGTGTGCTACTGTGTGTGCGTCTCTCAGTGCTGCGCTCACTCCTCATTTTTCACTTCATCCTCTCTTTGTCTTCCTCCTTCCAGGTTCCCCTCCTCCTGTCATCACCTGGTCCAAGCTGCGAGCACCGTTGCCATGGAAACACACAGTGGCCGGTGGAGTTTTGACACTGACCAGTGTGGGGCGCCAAGATTCAGGACAATACATCTGTAATGCCACCAACATACATGGCTACAGCGAGGCGTACACGCAGATGGAGGTGGAGAGTAAGTCCACAACATAGAGGATAAACACAGATACATCCAGACTGTCTCTGCGCATCATAACAGCAGCTATCTTCTCCTTCATGCAGGTCCTCCGTATGCCACCACCCTGCCTGACCAGGTGAGGCTCCAGCCTGGAGATGCCCTGCAACTGCAGTGCCTCGCTCACGGCTCTCATCCCATTCAGTATGAGTGGAGCCGGGCGGGCAGGGCGACCCTGCCTCCAGGAGCACAGACCACAAAGGATGGAAAGCTGCTCATCAGCCGAGTTAAGCTGAGTGACAGTGGAACATACAAATGTGTGGCCACCAACCACATCGGCACCAGCGAGGCAACAGCCAGAGTCACTATAAGAGGTGAGCCGGTGTTTAGGCAAAGTCCATCAAAATAACTGATCTGACTTTCTCCTGTTTCTTTTACTGTCTAATCTTCTTTCATTTTTTTTTTTTTTTACAGCATAATCCACTGTGGTCACACTTTGTCTGATTGACAAACCATCTATGCAACGCTTACAACTTCTGCAAGCCTGGATTGTTGCTATCAAGATAATCAAACGGCTAATACTGAAAAAAATTATATTTCGTGGAGTCTTTTCTTTTAATGAACCAAAGTGAAATATTTTAATGGTGTTTAAACCTTTGGTTTTATGGTGCTAATGGGTTTAAGTTTGTACTTTTATAGAAAACCGATACTACTGCTATTGTTGCTGTGGTCTCATCTCTCTCTTTGGAAAGCTTTTCTCTGGGAGTCAGTGTAAACTGACATCCTACACTGTGTGTGTGTGGGGGAGTTTCTTCTGCTGGAATGCCTCTGCACCCTGTCTGCCTCCCTTCATGACATCAGCTAAGTCGACACTGTTGCACTTCCAAAAACTGAGAGGCGGACACAAAACAAAGAAAAACCTGATCTAATGTAAAAGCCCTTATTTTGCTATTAAATATAAAAACAATAAAGAGCAAATGAAACCAAATGATGTTAAATGTGTTATACAATAGCTGTCTGATTTGAGGGGTGGGTGTCAGAAGAGTGTGTGTGTTCTGTTTCTTTCAGCTAAAGAAAGGATAGTTTTACTTTTTTTGGAAGAGTAGATAGAAGATCCTTTTTAGGCATGATTTGTATTTTATTTTAATATAGTTAACAGTTACAAAAATAGCTTAATTAAAACGATTATCCCAAAAATATAGCTGTCTTGTGTGCTATGACGTATAAAGATATGTTATTACTATTATAGCATAGCCATTTTTTTTAAAGGATCACAATAGATGCATCAGAACCGGAGATACTGCCTTTTTTTTTATTCCACCCAGTTTTCTTCTTTGTTTAAACCTGGCACCTGACTGCTGACTCTTTGATGGGAGATGTGGGGTGTGCTATGCTTGTAGCAGCTAATGTGGCCTCAAGTTTTAGCAAAGATGAGGAGCTGGCTACAGAAGTCTGGTAAGCTCCCCTCTCTCTAAGTGCACACACCCAGATTTTTATTACTTTTTCAGACTTGAGCCTCAGCTGACGTTGACTTCACACAGCTGCCCCTGGAGCCACAGAAAGGATTTATACAACTGTTGTGACATATTAACCGACTTTGATGTGGAGTTCCCGACAATTTCAGATATAAGAAATACAGTAGCTGTTTTTACATTAAAATTTTAAGCTTTAAAGTGTGTTGTACCAGTGTCACACTGTGATATTACTTTGAAACATTAGTGGGAACGGTGTTGCCTTTTTTCCAGCAAGTGTTCAGCCTGTCTGCCCACTGCCCACGTTATTTTGCCGTGTTAATGCCTTTATATCTAAAAGGTTGTCTAATCTGAACAGTGCTACTCAGAGTCATTTCTTTAACCACACGGTGGCAATATGTAGCTTTAAGGCACACACCCATTGCCTCCAGGCCAAAGAAGAGCAATTTGAGCCTTCACACCCTTAGCAACTGGAGGGACAGATGCAGTGCACAGTCAAGCTATTGTTTTGCAAATGACTACATGTCATCCCTAAGTTAAAAAAAAAGATTAAAAAAAAGGAAAAACACTTGGCTGATCACCGCAGCCCTCTGTGTAAATATGGCCCATAAACTCCTCTTGGACAGGCAAAGTTCAGTTTGATCACACAAACCTGTTGCAAAATGACGCACTGATGTTTGTGTTCGCAGAGAAGATTTAAAGCAGCTTGGACTAAACGAGGTGTTAGCTCGACATTTAGGTTTTGTGGCTGCAGCCGAAGGTTGGAAAGAGAGCTACCATTTCCAAAGCTGCTGCCAGGAGGGAGAGTATCTGCTGTTTGTGATTGCGGCCTCCCTCGTGAAACGCCCAGCCTCCACGGAGGCTTTTTACCCTTTCCCTCCATCTTTACAAGCATCTTCAAAGCTGGGGAGGAAACATCTGCCCTCTGTCACCTCATTCCACCCCCTCACTTCACAGACAGACTGAGGGAGGGAGGGGGGGGGTGTGAAGGAGAGAAATCATACATGTTTAATTCAGAATGATAAAGAGCTATTGAGCTGGAACAGAGGGGAAAATGTTTCAGAGACAAAGAGGAAACTTTAATTCATTATATGTGATCCCCCTCTCTCTCTATGCCTTTGTATACATATTAACTGGACACGGACATATGGCCTCTAATGGAGTCTGATATAAACAGTGAGCTTCATAGGAGTTCAGATGACATCCCAGAAAAGGATATGCGCACACACTCGTACAGACAGTTTGTCACAGTTTCAGAAGCATCGTGTTAGTTTATATTACAGTAAGAGTATACAACAGTGTTACATTTACTCTGGACCACACATTGCTTATGTTAGCCTTAAGAGGCGAGGAAAGAAAAGAAAAAACAAGCAATCGGTCTTGTAGCTGTATCATCACACAGGGGGAGTGTAATATTCATTTTCCTCTACGCCATATACTCCAGTAATAATTGTGTGGGAGCTGCAGCTGCCACACTATGTTATCTTCGCTCTTTATTTATTTATTTATTATTATTATTTCGCCATTTTTCGTAGTCTAACTAGTCCTACACGATTTGTCATATCAACTTCATTTCAATGTCAAATTGTACATCCCCATAAGAAGATGTGTGCTATTACTTTTCTCATCTCCAACATATTCCAATGATTTTATATAATTTTTTAAAACATTAAAATTTATAATGGCAAGTCAATGGGGCCAATGTTTGAAAGCTCATATCTCAAAAACTAAAAGTGCTTAAGTGTTCAAACTTGATTGAGAGGTGAGTCATGTGGAACTGCGTCATATATTCTACAATGCGACCCATAGCGCCACCATGTGGTCAGTTATTACGTGTTTTATGTTTTGGCTTATAACTCATGAACCGTGAGGACTAGCCAAACAATGTTTGCACAGTGTATTCCTTGGATGGTATCAAGTAGACTGATAAAGGCCACGCCCATTTGCGTATACATTTTTTTTCGCCATTTTGAATTTTTTTCAAAAATGCATTTTTTGCTACTTTTGGCACATTTTTCATCCAATCTTCACCAAACTTGATACATACCATATTTAGATGATCCCGAACACAGCTCATATCTTCGTTTTTTGGTATCACTTACCGTTTGTCTGTAATTGGTTACCAAGGCGTGGCCTGATGCATTTAACAAGCCATAACTCTTCAATGCTGATGCGGATTGATACCAAATTTAAGAATCTTGTACATATAACAACAGTGCACCATTATGGAAAATTTGCTAAAATTCTATCCACAGGGGGCGCTACTGTAATGTTATAACATGATATTTCTACAGTTCTGTTGTTTTCAGTGAAATGAAACTTGGTACGCAAGTTCTCCATGTCAGTGTGCACAACATGGTGAAACATGGTGCCAATAGCCCCACCTTGTGGCCATTGACGGGATGTGACAAATATGCGTTTCATTATATGTGTTATAACATTTGGAAAAAAAATCCTGTTGAAGCAGAAGCTTGCAGTGCAGCTCCCACACGCAATTTCTTCAGAAATTGCAAAGTTTTCTAGTTAAAAACTGTTGCTGTTTTTGGAAAGACCAGCATTATGTCCCTGCTGTAATAATGTGGGAAAACCAGATCATTCAGGAAGGAACCAATGAGGTGAGGGCTTCCTCAGGAAGTGATAGGTGGAAGGGAGGCCGCCTGTCAAGCCTGTTGCTATGGTTTCCACCTGGTGAACTCGGATAAGCTGTGGCAGGGCAGCGGTCTGTAGAAACAAAAGTTTCTTCAGGACGTAGGAAGCAGAGCTGATGGGCTGATAGGGAGCGGAGTTCCTGTATTGTGTTGGCTGCAGAGTGCATAATATCACACGCTGCCTTAAATCTGATCTCGCATCGTCTCAATGAAATGTTCCTGTTTCGAAATATCGCAACAGGAAGCCAAGGCAATTTGACGTGATGTGACATGACTCTGATTTCGATAAATTGTTTCATATCAATCAGCTTAAGTGTTGTCATGCACAGAAAGAGGAAGAGTTAGTAATCCTTCTGTGAAAATTCAGTTTAACTGCTGACAGGAAGGGGCATGTCAACGGGTCACTGTGGGAGAAATACAGGCAGCACAATCATTTTTCTAGCCTTCTTTTTGATCTGGGTGAATAACATATGAATGGCTGAAAGCCCAGTCTTGATGTATGACACAGTGACCAGGCAGTGATAATGCTAATATTCCCCTAAAACTGTGGTTCTCAACCTGGGGGTCAAGACCCCTCAGATGGTCCCAAGATAAATATGAAAGGTGACGAGATAATTATGGAATAGGAACAAAAACAAGTATGCAAAAGCGTGTTTACTTTTTTCTGGCTGTTTTTGGTCTTGTAAAAGACTGAAAACTTTCACCTCTTCATGCCTCAAAAATCCTTAAAGCTACAGAAATCAATATTTTATATCAACAGTGGGAAAAATGAATATTTATTGTGTCAAAGGAGTTGCTCGCATTGACAAACCCACAAATAATTATCATGTGAATGCAGTTTCCCTCAACTCTACCAGGCTGTTGTGCACTGTTCATACTTTTTCTTGTGAAAAGTTATGCAACAAAATGTTTCAACACATTCTCACTCTGACCTCGTCACATATTTACATTTGGTTGTGAACTTTCTATGTTGACATATGACATGCAAGGTATCCTTTTTTACAGGAAATGTACAGTTTACATACAGTCTCTTTCAAAATAAATACACTACTTGGTACTTAAATGCATAAAAGCACATGGTTACATTTAGTCAACACACGCACATGAGTAAGTTTAGGCAACAATGTGGTTAGCTTTAGAAAAAAAGCATGGGGTTTGGCTTTACAATCACACAGGCAGTGAGCACTGGCATCCCAGGTGGAAGTCAGCGATTGTTGGGCCTATCCAGCACCCCTCCCACTAGCCCTACTTGAACTTTTGCCCCTTTAACTTAGGTTGTTGACCTGCTGTTTTTCCCCTGATGCATCCAGACGCCAGTATTCAGTAATAGTGACCTGCTGTGTATCACCCTGATGTTATGACAGCTTTTTTCGTTGGTGTCCGACACCAGAAGTCACTGCCCAAACATTGCTATTCAACAAGTTTGGAATGAGACCAGGTTGAATCTGTGCTTATCACATGTAATCATGGGCCAGTAATTTCTGTACAACGCACATATTTTGAAAGGCTGCGATCATGTGGCCAATGCACTGACAGAGGTAAAGAAGGAAGCAGTCCCAAGCTCAGTTAGGAGGCAGATTGGGGTGGTGGATGGGTCACAAAACACACTACTGCGGGAACTTCCCCAGGAGACCGGTGTTTGTAACCTCGTGAACTTTGAGTAAACTTTAGTTTCAGACATGTCCTCACTATTTCTCTTTCCCCAAATTGTAACTTTACTTGTCTAAACCTAACCTCAGTTACTTACATAAATAACATAAATTTACCTTAAGGACATTTGTAGGGCACTGATTCATAGGATATCATGCAAACTGTTGTGTTTGCATTTTGTAGGATATCGTACGATCTGCTGCATGAGGATATATTGACTCTACAGAGTGATTTAGCTCATTGTTTTGGTTTTACGGCCCACAGCTCTACTGTTCTGCTTCACTCTCAATGGGGCAGACAGTTTTCAACAGAAAGCACCAAACAGCAGAGAGACACAGTTGGAGACTAGCCAGTTAAGATAGTGGAGCAGTGAGTAGCTAAATCAATCTATCCTCATACAACAGTTTGTACGATATCTTACAAACTAGTGCCCCTACAGGCTGGGTTAGGTTTAGGAGACAAATCATTGTTTTGTGTGACATGACGTGATGTACATATACGTAACTTAAAATAACTCAGTGCTGACATTTGGTTTCACATGGGACACAAACCATGGTCTCTTGAGTCTTGAGTCAGAATCCTGTGTCTGTTTCAGCTGTTTACCACCCCAAGCTTCTCCCCTATATGAACGTAATCACTCTTTATACAATGACATCTGACTTCCTCCTCCTCCGCTCCCATCATGTGACGGTGGATAGCCTGCAGCACGTACAGTAGGTCACATGATCACAGCTTCCTGGCTCATGATTACGGGGGTTTTACATGAATAGTAGTGCATGGAGTTGGTGGAGACTAAAAACAGAGCAAAAAGAGGAGAACGTTTTGGACTTTCAGTACAAATTAATGTTAATGTTGCAACAAATAAGGAGCTGCTTTTAAATACATTCTGCCATAGCAACTTTATAAGTTGATAATATGTCAGTGTTGTGTTTATAACACAATTTGCCAATCAAAAGTAAAGAAAAACAAAACAAAACAAGGAAGACCATCCTGTAAGGGGTTGGAAACCACCAACAAAAGAGACCTTTGTAGTTCAAGTGTTGAATTCTGTATTCTTCAATGTTTTAAAAACATAAAGGTTAAACCTATAAAGACAGCCTGATGAAGGCTGGAGAAAGTGTTATACATTTTTTTTTAATAGTTTCCATCAGCGCTTGAGTGTGAACTTTGCGCATCTACACTTTGCTACTTCCGCTGTTGCTATACTCAGGTGTAAAATGGAGCACAATTTCACACCCTTCTCACCACAGAGATGCAACCAACTGAAAGCGGCACTTGCAAGAGCCGCTGGCCTCTGCCTGACTCGTGTTTTATCAGTTTTAATGGTAAGCAAATAGAAAAGAGAGGCTGATAAAGCATTTAAAATGGAATCCCAGGACCATGATTCATAAAAAACTGAAGAATAAATCAATTACTCTCTGTTTCAGAGATCTACAAATAGTTGCAGTATACTGTACGGCCTTTGGGACACCACACAATAAAAAATAGATGTTTGCCTTCTTTTGATGTGTTTTGTAAATACATTTTGATTCTCCTAAAGGCAGTTTATTTCAGATTCTATTTGTTTAACAGATTTAATAGTAGGGTGGCTGTTGGTGGGGATAACATATAATAACAGCCTTGTTGTTGGTAGCATCCAGCAGTGGTTGGCATTAAAAACATAGCCAGCTCCATCTGGCTGTAAAGATGCTGCTGCTGCTGCTGCTGCTGCTGCTGCTGCTGCTGCTTGTTGCTGGGCACCATAAATACAAACTAGCATTGCTATATCCTGTGATCACGGACTTCCTCTGTTCACTTGCAACTCAAACCACAGTATAGGGCATCTCAATCACACTTAGTGCACACGCGTTTTCACCACCCCGCTCTTCTTTCTGCATTGCATAAGCTGTCATTTCTACATTTTTTGAAGCCATGACAGATGGAAAATAATCTTTCAGAATCTCAACCACATTAATGTGTATGTGTGAATATACCCCTCCCCCCCGACATTGTGGCGCGTTTGTGGCGTCACAACAAAACCACTCGAGGTTGAGAAAAAGTGTAAGCAGCACGTCTGGCTAAAAATACGCGGTATAAAAGCCGAAGAACAAGGGAGGCCAGCAGAACGATCGAAAGCCACAGACACAGCAGGTTTGGTACAACATGTACAGAACATCACATGCTTTAATAAATCTGTTTGTGACGTGCTTCACAAAACACATTTATTCTGTAATTGTTCTGTTAAAACAACAGTAGACCAGTGATGAGAAGCGAATGAAATCAGTTATTTTCTTTGCAATTATTGTCCTTGCTATTATTGGGATCATTAAACAGATGGTTTTACAGAGACCAATCATTCATACTAACGACATATAAAAACAGATTTATTTTTGCTCATAACAGGCTGTTTACAGTAATCAAACTAGAAAAAAACAAACAAGCAATGCTGAGTCAACTCTGTACTTTTTCCACTGTGAGGAACAACCCACACAACCAGCTACCCCCAACCTGTAATTTCTGGTTACACACTGTTGCTGTAAATTAGATAATCACTAAATATAAAATAGAGTGGAGCATGCAAGGCCAACGAGAAGTGATGACATTCAAAGAGAAAGGGAGAAAAGTAGAGAGAAGAAAAGAGGTGTTCAAAAAGGATGTTAGAGAGGGAGGCAAAAGGATGTGGCAACAGAGAAAGTTCATCTCTTTAGTCATCTGCAGTTTCAAGAGTCCTCCTAGACTGGCGGCAAATAACATAATATAAATTCAGATATGGTGAAAAACCAGTGGAGAGCTCTTTTCCCAGAGCTTGTGTTTGTCTGTGTCTGTGCCCAACTGAGTCTCAGGATGTAAACAGCAACTGCAACTGTGTGATTATGATCCATTTACTCTCCTCTGTTTCCATATGGAAAGATCCTGTGTGTGTGTGTGTGTGTGTGTGTGTGTGCACTGACATTTAGTAATCTGTCTTAAACATCAAAGTCACATCATACAGAAACTTTCCACCACCCTACTAGATGCAACATGAGGCAAATTTTAAATACACTGTACCATGGCAATGATCTCAGAGTCACAATAAATTTGTGGTCGGCTGGGGTATTACAAGAAATATGTTTTACTGGGAGATTGTTTGTAGTTGACAACAGCTGATGTATGTTTCATTTACTGACGACCCCTCGGGGATCCACTCCAACTTTCCCACGGCCCGTGTCTGGGTTGCAGCCCTGACTTTGATAACAATGATTTAAAATACTGTTTGCTTTGATGGTAAAGAAAACATGTTCATGTATCTTTCAGACATCTCTTTCTTGATCAAGTCTATTGGAAACTTCAGGCTCTACCTAAAGAGCAAATGGTCATAAATATGACTGTCGAGTCTACATACTCATCATGTTTGTTTTAATTGTTCATCCATTTTTGGGAAATAGTGTCAGGGTTATGAGAGCAAAGGCTGAGTATCGAAATGGGTGAATTGTACTGCATGTGGATTTTACATTCTGTCTTCTGCCCCTCCCCCCGTCTCTACACCCAGGCACAAATACACATGCATGCACATACACACACATTAACGTCTTTTTATTGTGCTTGTACACCCACTCAAACATTAACAGACAAATACACACCTATACCCTAAGGACATAAATAGAAAAAAGCTCTTGGCCTTTATTGTGTTTTAATCTTCTGACATAATTGTAAAAAGATGTGATTCCTCCTGGAAAGGCAGAGCATATTATTTATTTATTTATTTATATGTATATATGTCATACTTTTCATACATGTTGTTGATGCTTTGGGGAAAAGAACCAACATCTCTGTTGCACACATGTACAAACACCAGCTACAGACACCCACACTGTGTGGTTTTGGCCTAATAGCCTGTTTTACAATTCATGCAGGTCAGCAGTTCTGAGCACAAATGTGTCATACCTATAAACATAGGTAGGTCATGAAAACCCAAAAGTTATTACAGTGCAAGCCTGTCGAGCATCTCTTGTATGTGTTTTTAGTTTAGTAGCTATGGCTCATAAATATTACTGCTGGCCTGTGAATACATCATGGCTTCAGCTCAGTCACGACTGACGTCAGTTTTGTGTGTGGCAATCCTAAAGTGAGGCTCCACCCTCAAAACCAGATAAAACACGAAGTCAGTAAGCTAAAAACAGTGCTGTCTTTTTTTAATCTAGCACTGTTGAATCTATGTGGCTGCATGTATGAATAGTTTGTGACAAGGTGGAGATGAAGATGTAGTGTGGGTAAATAAAGCAAAGAGGCCATGATGTATGTGTCACCAACAATTTTAGTGTTTCCCTCATACTTCTTATTGTTGATCAGAATTTGAGGTGCTGTATTTAATCCATAGTTCTGATCATCGTGTCTGCTCTTATCTTTACCTGACCTTGGAAATAATGTTTTGGCAGGATAATGCTGACTCAAGGTCTACTTACTAGTTTTTAAGACTTTCAGCTGTATCACACTGCCTTCATCAGTGGAACGACTTTGTTCAGTTGTCATGGAGATGGATCTGTTGGCATAAAAGCTCAGTATTTGATATAGTTTTATGCACAGCACCTCCAGGACCTGTCAACTGAGCAAACTGAGCAAGAAAGAGGGTGGATCACGGGGGAGTACCGTTGGTCCAGGAGCTTCGCCTCGATGATGACCATTTCCAGGCATATTTTAGGATGACTTGGGGGCAGTTTGACAACCTGCTGTCTATCATTCGGCTGATTAGCTCTGAGTATCCAGCAGTTGCTATGACCAGTTTCTCCTCCATTGTTAACTAATTGTAAACATGTTGTGTGACTACTACAGATGGCCCGCCTCTCAAATCATCCAATTGGACATTGGGAAAAAGCTGAGATGACGAGGGGTGCTTTTCCGCTCTGAGTTGAAGTTTTCTCAATCTAGGAGTTCAGAGTGCTCTGGCAAAAACGGCAGTTGTCTGGGGCACAGAAACGCGAGGCGCATCCCAACTCAAAAAACACTAGCAATAAAACAATTGCAAAAAGCCACCTCCAGCTGCTAAAATGCTTTCTGTGTGATCAGGGTCTTAGTCAGTTGACAACTTGTTTTAAGAAGTTGGCCAACATCAGAAACATTTTTGGCATTATTAGGTAGGATGGAATAAAAATAAATATCTTAAATAAAAAAGCTTGACCACTAAATTCCAACACAACCTTTAATACTAAGTTGATTTAACCCAATTTATGTTTTCGAGGTGAAAGCAAATTATGTTGTAATGAGTTTGTCAGTTTATAAAGGACTCATAGGATTTACTCTGTAAGGCCGCAGTTGGAACTACTTGAAAAGATGCAGCAAGTTGTTACCTTTATTTTTTTATCATGCAAGCTTAACATGACAACAATAAAATAAAAATGACAATCGCTGTGGATGGATGCTTGATGGCTACCCTTGTTGGCTCCCTGGATGGCAACATGAGTCTATCAACCACTTTAGTCCAGACAGAAATTTCTCCACTACTAGCAGGTTGAGGTGCTTTCCCTCTTAATTTCCCCACGTCACATATATGCTCAGTAAAGCCTGGAATTTAACGCTGGTCCACTTGTCTGTGTTTTTTACCTTTTATTGTTACAAGCTGTTGTTTATGGTTTATTCTGTTGTTTACATGACTAACAGGTTTTGAAAAATGGCGGTTTCCAGTGCCGCATTGGCGCATGTGTTTGACCAGTCACCGTTCACTTTGTCACGTAAGGTTCCTCTAGTGCTGGGAGAGTATCTACTCTGAAACAGTTGCTAAAAAAGTGCTTCGTAACAGTGTTCTAAGAACTGCAGTCGATCCTAGTTTTTGTGGTGTGGACACAATGACAAGGGGGATTGTCAGAAATATGTTCTTAGAGCTATGATAAAATAGCCCCCCTCCCCAACACACACACACACCCACACACACCCACACACACACACACACACACCCACAACAGTGGCCAGTGAGCCAAGCTGTTTCCCCAGAACTGTCAGTGCAACCTCACCCATATCTCGTGATATAACACTTGTAAGCGTTACACTGTGGCCTATTTCGATCTGGGTGAAAAACACACATGAAAAACACAAGCACAAATGTAAGAATAGCTCCTACAATTATTTACTTCTTCAAACGTAACCATGAAGCTTGAACACACTGTCCAGACTCATGGACTCACACACAGCCTCCAGGTGTTTGTAAATTTAGGTCAGGACACAGGAAGTGGGTAAAAAGCCCTCAGTTATGTCATGTTTCTCTAAGACAGAGCTGCACAGCATGTGTTACATTACTGTGGGGTGTCCCAGGTAGTTGCCTACAGTTGGATACATCAGAGTTAACACACCCATCAGCCATTTTGTGTACATGCATACATACAGTACTGTACAGGGTGGAGAGGTTGTCATGGAAGTGTCTCAATTCAGCTATTTTAATCAGGTGAAAAATGTGTGTCACACACTAATACTTAACCACATGTTCCCATCACTGTGTCATGATCACTGCTACTGGTCGGTCTAACACTCTCCCCCTGACAGATTACATTTTTCCCATACTGTTTCCCCTCTTGGATGACTGATGGTCACAGTGTGCAGATGGCCATTTAATACACGTGGGATTCATGTTCACTGAGCGTGCTTGTGCACACACACACACACACACACACACTGACTGAATCTTTACATATGGAAACACTAAAGTATATAATCGTACAGCTACAGATGAAGTTGCTGTTGCTTTTCACAGCCTGACACTTGCATAGACGCAGATATAAACAAGGACAGGTCCATATTTCCAACAGCCTGCACAAACACACACACACACAACCAACACGTGCACAGTACATGCACACACACTCTCGCTGTTAGCAAGCTGAATCTGCTTTGATTCAGCCTTTTGTTTACTCTAACTTTGATGCTGAGGGGACATGAACTTGCATTCCCTCATCCTCTTCCTGCCCGGCCTACATGTGCGGGTGATTTGTCTGTCTCCATGTGTCTGCTCATTTGTCTCCGTATATGTCTGGTCCTCTGTCTGCGCAAATACAGTGAAAAACGATGTCAGAGAGTCAAGGGGATGCTTAAGAGAACCAAGACAGAAAGCAAAACTGGGAGACTGAAGGGAGGAAAAGAGGTTGTATCAACTATATTTTATCTCCCTGTGGTTAAGCTGCGAAAGTCTGAGAACACAGAACTAACTGACTAACTTGAAACTGCTGACACTGTGTGCAACAGCTACAGTGTGTTGTGCAACAATTGTGTATGTTTTGCTCAGTGGAAACAGAAGGAAACTGTTGACCACTTGCTTCACCATCACTATCTACATCATGCACAGATAGCCTATCTATATCTATATGTGTGCCACATGCTTCCTGTGTGAGTTTGACATAAATTGAAGATATGAGATTGGTGTTGCTGCCGCATGCTGTTACCATGACTACTGTCATCTCACATATCTAAATCTACCACATGTAAATTAAGGATGTTACGTTCTTATTCTACTCAACACTTGATCTCAGTTCCCAAATATGCCAACATACTCTTTCACTTTCTTCTTCCCACCTGGGTTTCTGTCCTCTCCTTCACAGCTGTTGTGAACAACAACACAATTCGGGGAACACTACAAACTGATATCTGAAAGTGTATGCAGAATCTGTAGGCTGTCACGGATTTGCATTCCTGGTCGCTGCTCTTTTATGCATGCACAGGTGCTTATCTCTCAGTCATTAATTTTGCACTTATCCTGCCTCTCTGCCACTCCTACCTGCCAACCAATCACCTGTCTATACTTTTCCCGCTCCTGCCTGTCCGCCATGCCCACCTCATCAAGTCAACTCAGTTCACCTGTTCCTTATTACTTTCAGCGCACGTACATATACCCCAGTTTCTCAGTTGCCAGGTTGTTCTCCACCACTCATGCAAGACTCTCCAGCATTTTAATTTGGACTGATTTGCTGTTGCCGACCCTGCCTGTCTCTGACCTGCCTGCTTCGGTCCCTGACAATGAGACCTCCTTCGGCATCGCTGGTTCTTGTTTGCCTGTAGCTGCTTGGTATTACCATCTGACGACAGTGCTAAAGTGTGAGTGTTCCAGTCAGCTTACCTGTGGTCCAGGGATTTTTACAGTATCAACACTAGCTCAGTCCTGCTCTTTATTGGATTTTGGAGAGTTTACATACCCACAACTCCAGTCAGCGTTACTCAGAATAGCTTTACACCAATGGATGTAAGAGACCTGGATACAGCGTCGGAGGTGGGACCCATTTCATCTATGTAAAAGTTGCTCAGTGGCGCATAAAGCCAAAAATGTTTAGCAGGCACATTTGAGACTTCCACTGGCTACTTTGGGTTTAGTGCTTCACTAACTTGAATGAGAATAAAGTGATGAAATTGTGCGGCTCTTCTAGACTTTACAAATGTCATCAGACTGAATGGATAAAATCCTGATAGTGAAACAAATCATTTTGCCGGGGCTGTGACGCTCAAAAAATGTATCCACCAGTTTACAGATGTCTTTTTGGGCCTAATGGCGTCACATGACGGACTCAGAAGTTGTAACTCCACTATTTAAATGATGTGAATACTGAAACATCTGGCTGCAGATGTTTTGACAAATGATTTTGTATCCTTTAATAGTCCAGCTTGTCAATTAACTGTTTTTATTATTTGCATTTTAAGTGTTATACATGTCATGTGTTTTTGTATGTGATGCTGTTGTGATTGTAAGTAACTTCGTTAACCGTATTGCTGCCTATCTTGGCCAGGACACTCTTGAAAAAGAGATTTTTAATCTCAATGAGTTTCTTTTCCGGGTTAAATAAAGGATAAATAAATAAATAAAAAATAAATTTGGCCTCTGCAAAAATTGACCTCGAAGCCCAGCACACTTCCTGAGGGCATGATTACACCATGACGGTCTAAGAGCCATAGCATGAGCAGCACATTAGCAACACAGCACAGCAGCTGCGGTCTTCTGTGTCTAACAGGATGTGTTTAGGCACAGTAGAATAATTGGTCACCCATGTTTGGCAGCATGCAGAACCCAACACAATCAGTTATGAGTGTAAAAGTCAGCTGAGGACATTAAAAAGTAATCTGGATACAAGGTTTTAACTAATGTTAGCTTAATTAGCTGGCTAGCTATAGCTGATAAAATCTGCCAGGGACAGTTGACATCATAAGACAGCAACATTGCATACTACAAAAGAGAAGCCTGTTTTTGTCCCATTGTTTATGAAACTACTAAGAATTTCATGTGGCAGACCTGTCACAGTTGTAGCTGCAGATAACATGGACAATAGTTCCTCAGCCTGATTTAAATCATCCTGATATGTAACTATGACTTTACCATTTACATGACCCAGAGTATTTAATCAGAATCAATTTTTTTTTTTTAATTTTTGCAAAGTGGTTCACCCACTGTAAAGTGTCTAATCTGCTGAAAATATAACAGAAAAAAACAAAGAATTATTTTCAACTTCATTAAGAAAATAAATCCAGATTTCTCTCTTCATTCACCTTTTCAAACACTTGTTTGGACGACCTGTTTCAGGCCTTTTAACTATCAAGGCGTACAACAACCTTCAAATTTTTTAAGGTCTCCAATAAAAAAGTTGCAGCCACCATGTTTTTGTCCCTCCCAAAAGCAACGTCACCAGTGGTGTGGTGGTAGTTAATGAGGTGCACGTATTTCAACGTAGATCAGTACCAGGGAGGGCGTGGGTATACTCTCCTATACTCAATGACTTTTTGGCTGATGGTGATTATACTGTAAACATTCAATAAAAAAGAAGAATATACCCCATCTACCGTAAAACTTGTATTAGTGGCCCAGGCTATTATTTGCTTAAATCACTGAAATCAACAGGCCTGTATTTGGGACAGGCTTTTAATTCCTTTCACACAGAACAGTTGCTCAGCAAAGATAGGAAATATGATCAAATTATTTATTTAAACCAGTATAAATATATATAGGGAGTTGCAGCACTAATGGATTACAGCACCCAGCGTACCAACACAACACCACTTTATCCTGTTAAAACACTTCTCACAACTCTTCTGATCTGAGGACCCTTATGGCAGAATGGAATAGATGAGGAATGGACACATAATTTGAGGTAGCCAACAACCTGGTTTTATACATCCGAAGAACTTCTATTAAAAGACTGAGCTGCTTGGGAACCGGACCAGGCTTCTAATTGAGACAAGTGTTAAAGTGTCAAAATGTGTAGCCACACCAGGCCAGTAAAAGGGACTGGGCGTTTAATTGGGACTAGGCTTTCAATTGAAGTTTTACAGTATGCATATACCCTCCGCAACACCACTGAACATCACTTAATTTCACTCCCATGTGGAGCAAACACACAGAAATAACATATTTATTATTTATTATTATTATAAAAGGTTCCACCCCTTTTAACCTAATATAAAACCCCTTCAGATCGAATCAGATCAGGTCAGTCTCTTCCCATTAAGGTGGTCATATGAGGCATTTTTATTCTCATCAGGCTACTATGCTGATTATTAGTGGAACACGAGGGTCTGTGTCAACTCACCTACTGTAAACTGCACTGCTGCTTGTCAGATGTAGCAACAGTAACCATGGTGGATGGAGCATAACGGTTAAAGTTGAAGCTGCTGCAATTAAAGTTTGGTTTTTCTTTCCATGTAGTTAGACTCACACAGCACTTGCCAAACCAAACACTCAAACCAGAGAGTCCTCGCATATTTCATGGCATTATTAAGCTTCTGTGAATGGTTTTTATTAGCTGAGTCATTTTGAATCTTAATGTGGTGATAAATCACACTGTTTTGTTATATTGGATTGTTTTAGTTAAGAGCTATATGTCATTAGATGATGGAGTTATAAAGACTTGGAGCTGTTTACCACCCTGTTTCCTCTGAACCACATCAATCTGGTTTTGTGGCGAATTTCACTTTAATAGAGGTCATCCTGCATCCATCCCAGCCTGTTTTGTTGCTGTCTGGGGGGTTGAGAAAACACAGAAGGTCTGTCACTGGAATTGGGTTAAGGGCTGAACATTTGGGGGAGAAAGCAGGGAAAGTAGGAGGAGATTGAGAGCAGGAGCTGGGGGAGAATGGGAACAGATATACGATCACTTACTGGCAAAACTCAAGTACAGCAGCAGCTGTTTAGATCGAGTGTTAGTCATCGGCCTCTCCTCGGTCTCTGTTCCCCCCCTCCTCTCTTTCTCTGTCTCTCATGAGAGTGTTGTGAATAGCTCCTGAAATAGAGCCTGCTGGAGCGTAAAGGGAAATGTGAAAGACGGCGTGGACAGAGGGGCTGCTTGTGTGAGCAATGTGATACGGTGCCAGTGTGAGGAATTTGTTCAAATGGAGAGATATGGAGTGAAAAGACCAAGAAAGAGTGACGTGACAGAGACAAGGCCACAGAGATAAGTGAAAGGGAGGAAAAGAGAGACACGGAGTGAGACAGACAGAGAGAGAGAGAGACGGAGACAGAGAGAAAGGGGTGGGGAACCCGGGACAGCAAGGCGTGCTCAGACTGAGAGTCTGAATCTGAGAGAGGAAGAAAGCTGGTGAAGGTTCACCGTTATTTTTCCTACCACACACACACACATACAATTATCCTCTACAGAAAGGATTTATCTTTGTGTTTGTTCACTCTCATTGTTTGTGGATTTTATGGACCTCGGCCAACAGAAGTCTGAAAATCTTTCCTGAACTTTGTGAAAGGATCTAAACTTTTATCACAGGACATCAACAAGTTAAGATTTACAACTATTTCATAGTTCTGATAAAGTCATCAGCAGTGTGGGAATATTGCCTTTGACATGGGGACGGGGAAGGAGCTACTTCTTCTTGGTAAGTCTATCAATGAGAGCACAATGACTGTGTGTGTGACTGTGAGTGTGTGTGACTGGGTGGGTGTGTGAGAGCTGAGAAAAAAGAAAGAAGAGAGAATTGAAACGACAGGGAAGTTTAGAAATATTGTAACACTGCAGTTGATGTTCTTCTAGATTTTGTTTCAGACAGTTTTTTTTAGTGATATGTGGCAGCTATAAAAACATACGTGAGTGTTATTTCTTCACTTTTAAATAATCTTAACCACTAATATGACATCTATGACCCCTGGTCACAACTTGTAAATTCGGGCTGACAATTTTAGAGACCTTATTCAAGGTCACATGTGCGACACCCAGCTGTGCTTGCTGCTGTGATGTACAGACGGAGGTCAGAGAGGCTGCTGAGTAGTGACCAGACTGACACTGCAGGACTGACCAGGTCGGTTAGAGCGACTTCTCAGGCTGTCAGAGTAAAATAAACCCAGCGTCTGAATTTGCTGTGGCAACGTGCAGGATGTCTGATGGCACACAGTGACTCAAAACGGGAGGAATCTATGAACCGCAAACCTTCATAGGATGGGGTTTTTACGTCTGTGTTAGTCACATATTTTAGAAACTCACAACCAATATGTTTATAACACAGCCTGCTGGTTACACCTGAAAAATGCAAAATGACTACTGAAATGTTTATGTAAAACAAAATACGTGAAAAAGTGTCTGTCAATATAAACTCTATTAATTTGTTTATCTGTTGTATCTAATGATCATGTTGCTGTTTCTTAACCACAGCTTCATGCTGCTCAGTGTTTTGGTTTTCTGGCCCACAATTTTATGGTTTTGGTGTTCACCACTCTCATCGCTCTCGTTTCCTGCAGCGGCAGCCAGCAAATATTTACCGCAGAAGCTGGTGGAGACCAAAAATAGAGCTAAAATAAGAGTGAATATTTATAAAATCATTACTATCAGGATTATTAATTGTTATAAATTCTTTATATTATGTAATTTAATGAAGTTGCCTGAAACAAGACCTCCAGTGGATGCTGGCGTTGCTCCATGTTTGCTGGATGTGTAAATATTTGCTAACTTTATGCTAACATGTTAGCCATAACAACTTAATAAGATGATAATATGTCAGTGTTGTGTTTAAACTTGCTGTGCTGCCCCTACGTGATCAAAAAATAAACAATAAATAAACAAATGCTGACTCATAGCACTGCATAGTATACTATATATTTTGGATTTTGAAAAAGTTTTAAATCAGCTACAGCCTATTGGAGGCCCAGTTTGAGAAAACACGCGTGGCTACCACTTAATTAGAATTCTTTTATCAAAAGTCAAACATAGTTTAGCTTCTACGGACTTGTTGTTTTTCTCCACAGGAGCTATTCTATGATTTATGACCCTAAAACTGTGTCCAATGATTTTTTTTTTCGCTGAAGAGGAGCCAGAACAACTGCTCATGATCTAAGTTTCTGCTCTTATGCTACTAGTTTGTGGAACACGAGCTGGAGGCGCTCCATGGTTTGTTTTATCGGTTATCGATAAAATCTTCATCATAGTTTTGAATGTTTACTAAGCACCAGTGGGTTGAATTGCTGTTTGTCAGTACTGTCTTTTCAAAGGTCAGCAGAAGCAAATAGCTACTCTTAATCTTGAACTAGGTATTGATTTGTAAACATGTGAATAAACAGCATTTATCAGTCTGCTTGACTCTTTATCAGAGTAAAATGAGACCTTTAGGTTATAGGAAACTGCAGCTGCTCTCATTCACAGAACACACATGGTGACAGAGGCAAACACTGGTGTATGCAAAGAGAGAGGCTGATTCCGCGGTTGCGAGTTGAACTTCCACTTCCTGTCAGGCCTAAATGTAATGCAACTGGAAGAGAGATAGAGAAAAAATGGAACCTGCAGTTTATGAAGAAATGAAGACAGAAGAGACACAGAGAGGAGCGTTTATGTTACAGACAACTATACTCATTCACCACTGTGCTTACTGGTGAATGAAAGTCAGCTGCGAGCTGAGCACAGAGTCGCTCTTTGTATATTTCCAGACTTTGTTTCTGTCGACAGTTATTTAGTCATAAAGTTAGACGCAGTCACACTGTTTCACACACTTACTGACACTGTCGAACTCTGCCTGGTTTTCCTAAAGTGGAGTGTCTATGGGAGTTCCAGCAACAACAGAGGGCTCATTGTGAGTGAGGGAGGGAAACACAGGACTGGGATTTGAGCTATTTTTTTTTTTTTTTCATGTGGGGGGCGCTGGATTCTGCTTTACCAGTGACTCATGAGTCAGAAAAAAATGTGACTGACATGTGTTTGCTATGGTGTAGGTAATCTAACAGGGAGGGGGTGGAGCCATGGAAGACGAAAACAAGCACGCTAAAACGGGACATGCGCATGTGTAACTCAACAAAACTGTGGAAACAAAGGTCACGCTTGCTTACCAGCTGTGTTAAGTGGTGATTTCAGTGGACAAGAAGTTGCACTTCTATGAAATATATCCTCTATCTCAGAGGAACAGGGAAAGACAGTGGACTGTGTTAGTGGACACATGATAGAGGGACATAAGCTGTGTTTGCACTTTGGTCAACTGCAGTTGTTTTTAAATGTGCTATATAAATAAACTTGATTTGATTTTGATTTGATTTTGTATACCCAATTTCAAGAATCACATCAGAAAAGCTGTGAAATGGCAAAATTTGATAAAACTTCCTCAATTACGCAAAAAAGTTTTTACACTTGCTTGAAGTAGTTTTTGCCTTTATTGAAAAACAGGATGTTGAAACGCCTTTGCAGAATAGCTTCTGATGTAGCAAAGATTTCACATACATGACAGATTAGCTGTTTCTGTTGCTGGTGTCTTTTTGGATAATTCCATATAGAGTCGTAAATTGTCTTCACCTGTGGACAGCAGGCAGCACTTTATATAGCCTAGTTTGTTTGCTCCAAACCAGTTAATAGAAACGCGTCTAATTCGCATTTCTATTTTGTGACATTTAAAAGCTTGCTTCAAACTTGCTTGACAATTTTAGACATGTTTTGATACTTTTATTTTTGCCATGCCACCGTTGCTGTGAATCTAAGCAGACTGCAGCTGCATCCTCAACAACAGAAGAACACTGGGGTACTTTCTGACATGTAGATTAAAAGCATTGTCACTGAAAACTGTGTAAAAAGCTCAGCAGCAGAGCTAAACTCTTGACTTTTTAGTCTGGATAAGTTCTGTAATTTGTTGCAGTTTGATCAGTGGCACACTTTAAGTGCAATGGCAAAAATGGAAATGGGGCACAGCTACTGAGTGCAGGGTTACACTTAAAGTTTATTTTCTGTACAATTGTCACCAGTGAAGTGGCTTTTGGAGCTAGCTCAAGGGTTACTTGGACCATTCAAATATCCTTTCTGGGAAGAACCGTGCTTGGAAATTTCCCATAAAGGCCCGACTGGCTGAATGCCTTAAAAAGGGGCACAACGCACAGGTTTGGATGCTGTGCTGTGTCTTCCTTGTTCAGATTTTGCTTTAACTGTGAATTGAAACTAAATCCCCCCTCTCTCTCTGTCCATGCAGGCTTATTGTGTCTTCTGAGGAAATGTTCCTCTGACTGTCCAGATGGCTTCACATCAGAATTCGGTCCATGCACTGGTAATAATCTGCCATGACCTCTCATGTAAACTGTCCCTCTCCCCTGTCCTGCATCTGTCCACCAATGCTTTTACTGTGGCTTCTACTCAAGACAGGTGCTGTTTTGCATTTGCAATGCCTCTTACTGGAGCTGACCAGGAAAAGTAGCCTTTTTTTGTGGCAATTCACTTAGTTTTTCCATTTTAGGACTTAAACTTGCACCGCTCATTTCCAGAATGGATTGCAATGAAAACAACAGCAGAAGAGGTTTAAATTCTTGGATCATTACAATTTCAAACAACTAGAAAAACCAAATACAAGTGCCCTGACAGCAGTGCTGTAACCTCAGACTGGTGATTATGATGGACTGCGGAGCTTAAATAAAAAGAGCTCAGAGGAAAGACTGCTTAAAATCAAAATGAGAAGTTTTTAAAAACATGTCTTATGTATTGTTCTGTGAAATTCACCACTGTAACTGTGTTCTCTTTGTTTTATTTATTTGCATCCAAATCTACAGACGTGGATGAGTGCAAAGACGATCAACCACCATGTGGGAGATTTTCAAACTGCGTCAACACGAATGGCAGCTATTTCTGTGAGTGCTGGCCGGGATTCAAAAACATCAGAGGGGATGTTCAATTCACACATGGGGGACAGTGCCAAGGTGAGCCTGAGTGTGTGTTAGTGTGTGAGCCTGGGTGTCTGTTAGTGTGTGTGACCTGTGTTTCTCTCTTGTCTAACTAGTCTATCCTCATTTGTTCTTCTGGCAGAAATCAATGAGTGTACTGACTGGGACAATGTCTGCGGACCCAATGCAAATTGTTCAAACCTGATTGGGAGCTTCAAGTGCACCTGCCACTCTGGGTACATCAACACCACCAGTAGCCCTGGAAGCTGCACAGGTTAGTTGTGTCTACTTATTTGTGTCTGCATTTTATGCAGTTGATTGGTACTGTGCTGGAAGTTTGCTAAAATCACGAAACAATGAGTTTAACAGAAGCAAAGAGATGAAAGCCAACACGCCTCAACAGGTGGGACAGAAAGACCGAGAAGAGGTCCTGACAGCAGGCCTTTCACATTGCTTTTAAGTGTAGGGCCCTGATGCACCAAAGTGATAGTTGGCTGTTGGTCACTATCAGGGTAGTTTTTGCCTTTTTAATGGCCAGTTCAGCATTTTGTATCGCTGTCAGAATCAGCGGAGCCCGCCGTTGAACAAAATCACGGTCCGAGGATAAGAAGAGGAACAGAAATGAGGAAAGCAAACAAACAACTGAAGTCCAGAGGACTTGAGAACGAAACAAACATGTTATATTAGGAACTATTATGTTTTTCAGCCATTGAGCTCTTCAGCAGAAATGTTTCCTGATAATTTGTGTTATTGTTTGCCAGTGCGCGGTAAATATAATTTGTTCTTTCAACTTTGGGTTGTGTTGTTAATGTGCTCACTGGTAACTTGTCTCTCGGATACGTCCTGTCGGTCTTCATTTTTTTAAATGATGAA
The DNA here is from genome assembly GCA_019142605.1 of Cephalopholis sonnerati. Taxonomy (NCBI): domain Eukaryota; kingdom Metazoa; phylum Chordata; class Actinopteri; order Perciformes; family Serranidae; genus Cephalopholis; species Cephalopholis sonnerati. The sequence continues at coordinate 18,452,020 of JAGQAX010000003.1, forward strand.
TACAGACCACGGCCACCTGCTGGCATGGAGTGTTGTGCATGCAGATGCAGAATGTTTGTGGTAATTGTGTGTTGGCTGTTGTCATAAAGGTGCCTTGAAGTGCAGCTTTTTGGCCAAGACACAGGCAATGTGAGTCGACGCAACAGTTGGCCTTTGTCGCCATTAGTTCTCTGATGCTGGTTTGTTGTGTTTGGACCTTTAGACTGAAGACTGGATCCAAATGGAAAAGACAATGTGGTGTCTCCTAAAAGCTGTGAAAATGTTAAAGTTTCCCGGAGCTACTTGCTGCTATTTGATGATCAGATGATAACAATGCCTATGTGTCCTCTGTACTCCATTTTAGCAGATTGTCTTGCCTGTGCTGGTATGTAACAAGCATACTGAGGCCTTATTGATAATACAACATAGTGTGGAAAGTAGGACACCAGTGTTGAACACTCTGGCTCCATATGTATTTCTCTTTTATTTAGATGACTTGACCTTCTTTAAGATCAACAATCATGGCTTGAAGAAGGCCTGAGGGCTGAAACGTCATCTAAATAAAGGAGAAGTGCATATATAGCCAGAGTACACAACAACTGTTTCCTACTTTCACGTCTACAGCCAGTGATCAGCACCTCACTTAGTGAACGTTACTTTTCTGTGTTAAATTCAACATAGTGTAACAGCAACACAAATAAGGATGAGTCATAAAGCAAAGTGACTCAGTGATCTCTGTTGAACATATATACATACGTATACTTATAAGGGTTGCTAACATCAGCTACTACAAGCCACTGATCATATCACCTTTGGCCTTGAAGACTGTCAGTAATTACTAATGTCTTCGTTCCCTCTCCTTACACAGACATAGATGAATGCAAGGAAGCTGCAAAGCGAGAAGAAGACCTCTGTGGACAAAAAGGGACCTGTGAAAACACAAATGGGAGTTACTGGTGCAACTGTTCAAAGGGGTACACCAATTATGGCAACAAAGGGACCCCATGTTCAGGTGAGTGTGTGCGGCCATTACTTTGTTTCATTTCCTCGGTTTAAGCCTCCCACCCTTCTTGAATAAACTTCCCAACACAGATGTCATCGTAGTAGCTCTGCATATGCGTACTTTCTGTGTTGACTCATGTGATTGTAGACAACCTGTGGTCTAATGCTATGAGTTCCTGTCCAGTGCTGCTGCTTTGCGTTGTAGATTTTATCACACTCCTCTGCTCTCAGTGCATACTGTAGTGAAGACTCAAAGTCAATTGGTGAGATGATAATCTGATGTTTCGGTCTGTTCCATCTAGCGTTAAACTGTGACATATAGCCAGAGTACACAACAACTGTTTCCTACTTTCACGTCTACGGCCAGTGATCAGCACCTCACTTAGTGAACGTTACTTTTCTGTGTTAAATTCAACATAGTGTAACAGCAACACAAATAGGGATGAGTCATAAAGCAAAGTGACTTAGTGATCGCTGTTGAACATATATACTTATAAGGGTTGCTAACATCAGCTACTACAAGCCACTGATCATATCAGGTAAGGTTGTACTAGCAAAACCCTTGAGAATGATGTGTTTTACTGAAGGAAAAAAATACATTTGTAAGAGGAGGAGATTAGTTCTCTCTCAGATTCTAGCGACAATGTCATCCTTTAGGAAATCCTGAAGCTTCTCAGTCAGGAACAGAGACAGCAGCTCTAACAACAAATACAGGGTAATTTTACAGGGACATGGGCATGCTCCTCATGTTATAGTAAAACTTAATAATTATGAAAGAATCAGGAAGTTAATAGCTCCCCTTCACCTTAAGGAACATTTCCTAAACAAAAAACAGCCTACTCTGGGTGAATCTTCAAAAGGTTACACATACTTTTGTCTTATCGTGATTAAGCCATTGTTACTCCCTTTACTATGATCTAAACCTCAAAGCCATCTCCTGCCTCCTGCTAGTACAAATTGCAGCTCTTATCAACATCTCACGACACCAGCTGCTGGGAAAGACTCACGTGACTGTGAGGGAGTTACATTGCTGAGAGGTTTCTCCAATATGCAGTACCTGCTATAATCAGATTTGTTTCACACTGGTCTCACTGAAACCTTTGCCCTTGAAGACTGTCAGTAATTACTAATGTCTTCGTTCCCTCTCCTTACACAGACATAGATGAATGCAAGGAAGCTGCAAAGCGAGAAGAAGACCTCTGTGGACAAAAAGGGACCTGTGAAAACACAAATGGGAGTTACTGGTGCAACTGTTCAAAGGGGTACACCAATTATGGCAACAAAAGGACCCCATGTTCAGGTGAGTGTGTGCGGCCATTACTTTGTTTCATTTCCTTGGCTTAAGCCTCCCACCCTTCTTGAATAAACTTCCCAAGACAGATGTCATTGTAGTAGCTCTGCGTACTTTCTGGGTTGACTCATCTGATTGCAGACAACCTGTGGTCTAATGCTATGAGTTCCTGTCCAGTGCTGCTGCTTTGCGTTGTAGATTTTATCACACTCCTCTGCCTTTAGTGCATACTGTAGTGAAGACTCAAAGTCAGCTGGTGAGATGATAATCTGATGTTTCGGTCTGTTCCATCTAGCGTTAAACTGTGACATATAGCCAGAGTACACAATAACTGTTTCCTACTTTCACGTCTACGGCCAGTGATCAGCACCTCACTTAGTGAACGTTACTTTTCTGTGTTAAATTCAACATAGTGTAACAGCAACACAAATAAGGATGAGTCATAAAGCAAAGTGACTTAGTGATCGCTGTTGAACATATATACTTATAAGGGTTGCTAACATCAGCTACTACAAGCCACTGATCATATCAGGTAAGGTTGTACTAGCAAAACCCTTGAGAATGATGTGTTTTACTGAAGGAAAAAAATATACAGTACAGGCCAAAAGTTTGGACACACCTTCTCATTCAATGCGTTTTCTTTATTTTCATGACTATTTACATTGTAGATTCTCACTGAAGGCATCAAAACTATGAATGAACACATGTGGAGTTATGTACTTAACAAAAAAAGGTGAAATAACTGAAAACATGTTTTATATTCTAGTTTCTTCAAAATAGCCACCCTTTGCTCTGATTACTGCTTTGCACACTCTTGGCATTCTCTCCATGAGCTTCAAGAGGTAGTCACCTGAAATGGTTTTCCAACAGTCTTGAAGGAGTTCCCAGAGGTGTTTAGCACTTGTTGGCCCCTTTGCCTTCACTCTGCGGTCCAGCTCACTCTAAACCATCTCGATTGGGTTCAGGTCCGGTGACTGTGGAGGCCAGGTCATCTGCTGCAGCAGTCCATCACTCTCCTTCTTGGTCAAATAGCCCTTACACAAGCCTGGAGGTGTGTTTGGGGTCATTGTCCTGTTGAAAAATAAATGATTGTCCAACTAAACGCAAACCGGATGGGATGGCATGTCGCTGCAGGATGCTGTGGTAGCCATGCTGGTTCAGTGTGCCTTCAATTTTGAATAAATCCCCAACAGTGTCACCAGCAAAACACCCCCACACCATCACACCTCCTCCTACATGCTTCACAGTGGGAACCAGGCATGTGGAATCCATCCGTTCACCTTTTCTGCGTCTCACAAAGACACGGCGGTTGGAACCAAAGATCTCAAATTTGGACTCATCAGACCAAAGCACAGATTTCCACTGGTCTAATGTCCATTCCTTGTGTTTCTTGGCCCAAACAAATCTCTTCTGCTTGTTGCCTCTCCTTAGCAGTGGTTTCCTAGCAGCTATTTGACCATGAAGGCCTGATTCGCGCAGTCTCCTCTTAACAGTTGTTCTAGAGATGGGTCTGCTGCTAGAACTCTGTGTGGCATTCATCTGGTCTCTGATCTGAGCTGCTGTTAACTTGCGATTTCTGAGGCTGGTGACTCGGATGAACTTATCCTCAGAAGCAGAGGTGACTCTTGGTCTTCCTTTCCTGGGTCGGTCCTCATGTGTGCCAGTTTCGTTGTAGCGCTTGATGGTTTTTGCGACTCCACTTGGGGACACATTTAAAGTTTTTGCAATTTTCCGGACTGACTGACCTTCATTTCTTAAAGTAATGATGGCCACTGGTTTTTCTTTAGTTAGCTGATTGGTTCTTGCCATAATATGAATTTTAACAGTTGTCCAATAGGGCTGTCGGCTGTGTATTAACCTGACTTCTGCACAACACAACTGATGGTCCCAACCCCATTGATAAAGCAAGAAATTCCACTAATTAACCCTGATAAGGCACACCTGTGAAGTGAAAACCATTTCAGGTGACTACCTCTTGAAGCTCATGGAGAGAATGCCAAGAGTGTGCAAAGCAGTAATCAGAGCAAAGGGTGGCTATTTTGAAGAAACTAGAATATAAAACATGTTTTCAGTTATTTCACCTTTTTGTTAAGTACATAACTCCACATGTGTTCATTCATAGTTTTGATGCCTTCAGTTATAGCCTTTACTATAATCTAAATCTCAAAGCCATCTCCTGCCTCCTGCTAGTACAAATTGCAGCTCTTAACAACATCTCACGACACCAGCTGCTGGGAAAGACTCACGTGACTGTGAGGGAGTTACATTGCTGAGAGGTTTCTCCCATATGTAGTACCTGCTATAATCAGATTTGTTTCACACTGGTCTCACTGAAACCTTTGCCCTTGAAGAATGTCAGTAATTACTAATGTCTTCGTTCCCTCTCCTTACACAGATGTAGATGAATGCAAGGAAGCTGCAAAGCGAGAAGAAGGCCTCTGTGGACAAAAAGGGACCTGTGAAAACACAAATGGGAGTTACTGGTGCAACTGTTCAAAGGGGTACACCAATTATGGCAACAAAGGGACCCCATGTTCAGGTGAGTGTGTGCGGCCATTACTTTGTTTCATTTCCTCGGTTTAAGCCTCCCACCCTTCTTGAATAAACTTCCCAACACAGATGTCATTGTAGTAGCTCTGCGTACTTTCTGTGTTGACTCATTTGATTGCAGACAACCTGTGGTCTAATGGTATGAGTTCCTGTCCAGTGCTGCTGCTTTGCGTTGTAGATTTTATCACACTCCTCTGCTCTCAGTGCATACTGTAGTGAAGACTCAAAGTCAATTGGTGAGATGATAATCTGATGTTTCGGTCTGTTTCATCTAGCGTTAAACTGTGACAACTTCAATGGAGACGGTGGGCCTGCACCGGTAAGATGCACACGTAGATTACAATGTTATTATGACTGTATTATGCTGTTATGAAGGGTTTATTTTATGAGCACATTTCAGTTTATTTCCTTTATTTACTAAACCATCTTGTGGCACTGTAGGGTTTAGTATATGAACTTTAGTATAAGGCAAACTGAATAGTCTTATTATTCTCTTTCTCTTAGTCGCTTGAAGGCCTGGCAGACATTTTGTTCATGATGAAAAACAGCTGTTTGGCTCTTTCTAACCCGAGCACCGCTGGTGAAGGGAAGACTGATGGAGAGGCGCTACTGGAGGTCAGAGCAGCAGATAGAAAACTCAAACACACTTATTCTCACACACACAAACACCTACAGTATTCTTAATTTCCCTCTCTCGTTTTCGACAACGTGGACAGAAACTTTTCACAGCGACCGAGTCCATCCTGTCCCCCGGTCACCTGGACAGCGATGAGGATGTGAGCGGATTGCTTGAAACTGTGGAGAACGCTATTATGCTGATTGGCCCACAGCTCAAAGACAACCACACCAAAATAGCGACCACCAAGACAGGTAACAGTGTCCATAAGCTCGGCTGTGATTCTCATACTGTGTTTGAAAGATTGTAAGCTCACAGGCCTTCTCTGTGGACGAGAATGTATGGAGAGTTTAACAAATGATAGTGGGGAAAGCTAATGTGAACTGTGTCATTTGAAATGGGCTGTCTGTTCAAATAGATGCAGAGATTGCTGTGCAGAGGGGAAGGACTCCACCCACTGGCCCTGTCCATCTGAGCAATGAGAACGCTACACTCGACACTGACTGGACAACAGCAGCTGGAACAGGACCATACCCTGGTAAACCTCTCTTCTTTTTTGACAAATATGGTGCAATTTTAATGTTTGTCAATGAACACTGTCATATTTCTTTTTGTCTCTTCTAGGTTATGCTCTGGCTGCGTTGTTGAGCTACAAGAACCTTGAGGTATCTGTCAACCAGTCCTTTGATGAGCTCACAGGCCATGAACGAAATGGCGAGGATCCCTCCTTTCAGATCTCCTCTAAAGTTGTGTCTGTTGTGGTCTCCAACCCATCCACTCAGAAGCTGGACCGCAATGTCAGCATCACCCTCAAACATCTCAAGGTAGTCCTACCACCTGCCCTTCAGTTCTCTCAGTGTGGTCCAACTTGTACTAGCGTATTTCAATTCGGAACACTGGAATATGAAACACAATGCCTACTCTTGACACGATGGAATTGTTTTGTACATACAGACCCGAGACGAGTCTCCTCAGGTGAACTACATCTGTGCGTACTGGACTGAGAGCGGGACCTGGTCCACAAATGGTTGTTATAAACAGGAGTCCAACTCCAACGGCACATACACACAGTGTACATGTGAACATCTGAGCAGCTTTGCTGTTCTCATGGCAATCTACCCTATGAAGGTAAGACACACACACACACACACACACACACACACACACACACACACACACACACACACACACACACACAATCGGTCAACCCCACTGAGAAAATAGTTTCTATGTCCTCACATCCAAAGGAAGCATTAAAACAAACTGTTTCTCTCTGGTAACATTTAAAATCACTTTGGCCTCGTGGCATATTCTTCTGTATGGAACCCCCAAATGTCCGATATCGAGCGATTTATCTTGTTGTCTTTACACTTCCATTGGAGCTATGCTTCTGCAACAATGCCATTCTGATATCATCGATAACTGCTGAATGAGCACAGTGCCAAGCAGGGGCTATAAGCTAACCAGTGGGATACACACATGCACTAACATGCATGCACTGCCGAACTGACTTACCACAACAAACCACAGAGAAGCTCAGATTACAACGCACACAAAGGTGACGTTGCTCCATCCTCTGCTCAGGACGCCATTACTCCACCATATCTTTACATAGCAAACAGAGGTTTGCTGCTTTGTTAATGCTCTGAATGCTGCATTAACAACCTTTGTTCCATCACTGATTTCACTATTTGTTCATTGTTATTTCAAGAGTATTTTAATTTCATGATGGCATTTTCCTAATAACACACTCCAAAGCAACAACAGTGCCGTTATTGTTATTCTTCTCTGTCTTCTCTACTAGCACACCTTTGGGCTCCAGTTGGTGACCAAGATAGGGCTGACCATCTCCCTGCTGTGTCTCATACTGTGCATCATGACGTTCAAGTTCTGCCGCTCCATACAAGGGACCCGCACCACCATCCATCTGCACCTCTGTGTGTGCCTCTTCATGGCTGACCTCATCTTTCTGGTTGGAATTTCACGGACCGAACCTGTGGTATGTTTGTGCAAGCAACTAGTGACTTCAGTTACACAGATCTGAACATGACCTTGTCTTTAATAAGAAAGTAATTGGATTAAAATGTTGACAGTGGGTCCCACTCATCTTCCTGTTTACATGCAACAAAGCAGAGAGCCCAGTTAATAACTGTAGAGGCTCTCTTCACATCGACATCAGAGCATTCCTGCAATATTAAACCTCAAGCCCGTCTTCCTGCCACGTTACAGCTGAATTCCCTTGTGGTTATCTTGAGGCAAAAAAGGGGGAAAAACTCTGCTTCGAGACTCTTTCAGAAACACTACTCTCAAGAAAGCTGACACTGGAGTGGAAAATCACAAAATGACCAAAAGGGAAATTTGTTTGTTCTCACTTACTTGTAGAGAGCAATGTTGTAATACCTGTGTCATAATCTGTGGTGCGAAGTATCTGTATCCTGGTACCATTTTGAGGAAGTTTCCATTTTATGCAACTTTACATGGTACTCCAGTTATTTGAAAGCTGTAGTTACTGCAGTAATCACTCTGCAGATTTCACATACAACACACATGCTACAGCAATGGACTACATTTTTATAGATGAAACCATCCAACACTATATGAAGTAGTTAAATTTAGCACCACCTTGACATGCTAAATATTGAACTGATGGTCAAACGATAATAAATTATTGGTAATGATGCAATAATATTACATAATATTAATGATATAAGTTTTGAAAGGGCTGAAATTAGTACTTTTGAGTGGTATTCCCTCTTAAAGGAACAGTTCATCCCCAAATCAAAAATACATATTTTACCTCTTAGCTGTAGTGCTATTTATCAGTCTGGATTGTTTTGGTGTGAGCTGCTGAGTCTGAGGCATCAGCTGTGGTGATGCTCCTTCTCTTGAATATAATGGATCAAGATGGCACTCAGCCTGTGGTGCTCAAAGTGCCAAAAACAAAAATTGAAAACCTCTTTCCAGAAGTCACGACCTGATCACGAAGATAACCCATAGTCCTTGCTGTGAGCACTTCAATGTAGAAACTATTTTCTTTCTACCGAACCACACCCGCCAACCATATAACCATGCAGAAGGAAGGGTGCATCTTTGCCTAGCTCACTTGGCACTACTAAGCTAACAAAGGGTGCTTTCAGACCTAGAGCTCGCTTGCTTTGGTTTGAATTAGGGACTAATTTTGATGCAAAGTTACACAATTGCCAAGAGGTGGTTTGTGTTCTCATGGCAGCATTTACAAGCAGACCAGATAAAATGCCTTGTGCGAGAAAGCTGCTCTTGATTGGTCAGAATGTCCATGCGGGAAAAATCCAGGAAGTAAACAAAACGTTGAAGAAGATAAATGCGACACTTTCTAATGTCACAATGGAGGGACAACTACGCAGGTTGATCTTAGCGCTGGTCATCGTTCATTTTAGTCAAACCATACAGTTTGAAAACAAGGTGCGGCTCCAACTGAAAAACGCATAATGCTGCATGTGCATATTAAGGCAGTACAGGAGGAGGCGCACATTAATAATCCTCTGGGACTGTAACATGCTCATGTTTAACTCAAACAATGTGTCATGTGACTGCAGTTGGTTCAGATCAAGGTCGGAACACCACAAACACACCGCACCAGAGTTTGTCGGAAACCACCTCATCAAGACAGTCCTGGTCTGGTTGTTTTGGTGCACATCTGAGTGTGATTGCTGTGTTCACACCTGCCCAAATGAATCGCACTTAGGGGGCAAACGAACTTGACTAAACAGTGAAAGTGTGAAAGCACCCTAACACTGCAACTCGGCTGAGGAGGATGCCATTAATGTTTACATCCTGCGCTGTCATGAGCAGCAGCCTCTTGTCCATGAGTACATGCAGTTTTTCAAATGTTTTTTCTGGGTGCTTTGAGCACCACATGCTGAGTGCCTTCTAGTTCCATTATATGCAGGAGAAGGAACATCTATATGGCTGATATCTCCAACACTCAGCAGCTCACACCAAAACAATCTAGACTGATAAATAGCACTACAGGTAAGAGGAACAAAGCATATTTTTCACTGTAGTGTGATCTGTCCCTTTAAGGATTGAACTCCCTCCACCACAGGATTTGATTTAATTAATCTGACTGTAATCTAATGGAGCTCATGAACATCAAAAATAACTTGAACATTTCCTTTTCAAAGTATTGTCTTTATTAGATTACTGCTGTGAGACATTTAATTCCTCTGCTCCTTCCTCTCTGTTTTTGTCTCCCTTTGTGTTGTCCTGTTGCATTATTACAGGGTGGCTGCAGGCTTGTTGCAGGGCTGCTACATTTCTTCTTCTTGGGAGTGTTTGCCTGGATGCTGTTAGAAGGGGTTCAGCTTTACCGCATGGTGGTCCTGGTGTTCAACGCCACCATTCGCCCCCTCTACTTGTACCTCGCTGGTTATGGGGCACCCCTTGTTATCGTCATTATATCTGCCATCTCTAGACCCAGTGGATACGGCACTGACCAGTAGTAAGTGTTGCACGATGTGTGTGTGTGTGTTTGCATACTTGATGTGTGATAGCGATTACATCAGTGCATTACACAGATCTGCTGTTATCTGTCTCAATGATGTCAGGAAAAACCCTGTCATGCACATGTGTTTCCTCCCACCTAACTAGCTGCTGGCTGTCCCTGGAACACGGCCTCATCTGGAGTTTCTTCGGCCCTGTGTGCCTTATCATTATCGCCAACATCTTCTTTTTCATCGTCACCGTCTGGAGGCTCGCCCAGAAGTTCACCAGCCTCAACCCAGACCTCTCCAAACTGCACAAAATTAAGTCAGTCTGTGTGTTTGTTTGCTTGTGGCTTTTTGTGTGTCCGCTCCTGCTGTTGTAATGTGTGAAGTAATGTGACCCTCACTTATTCCACTGCGCATGTCCGCACCATATGTCGGCTGAATGGAGCAGCTTGGGGAACTGAAAAATGCACATATGGAAAGAATGTGAACGTTTGTGGGGGGAAAATGTAGCCAATGTTTTTATAGTACCAACTCTGCTCTCTAATGCTACTGAGAGGCTCCTACCTTCATCTGTGCATGCTCATTTTTTACTCCACTCAGCGCATTCGTAGACAACACTGTATAAACATGTGCAGCTGCAGAACACATCTTGCCTTTGAGGAAAAAAAATCCATCCTTGGATAAACTGGTTCATTAATCAGAGCTGTTCAATTTAGTCCAGGGAATTGGGAATGTGAAGCGCTTGTGCTAAAATCAAGGGATTATTTTTTCAGTTAGGAAAAACTCAGACAGCATTAGATTATATTTAAAAATTCAGTGGAAACTCAGTGGAAAATGTGGTACGCTATCCAGATTTCAGATGGATTTCTCTGGTTCTAAGGGACTGAAATTAAAACCTGGTGTCCTAGATGATTAAACTTTTATATGCAATTAATCTCCTCTGTATGTTAATGAGAAGTATATTGATTAGTAGGAATAAGAGGAATTAATCATCAAATACCTCAAGGGGCCGATGCCCCAAGAGTCCATTGCCAGGGAGTATTTTTAAAGCAGTGCTTCTGAGCATGGATTTTCCCTTTAAGCTTATCTTTTATATTCATCAGTTGTCTTTGGCTTCTCTTCTTCTACCGGCTCTCAATAGACAGTTAACTGCTGCTTTGCTTTGCACCAATCCCCCTTTTCAATTCCTTTCCGCTCCTCAGGGATTTTCCAGATACTGGAGTGGTATCTGAGTCATCCATGTCATGTTAATCTGTCCTCATTTTCTATCTGTTGTTTTTTCTCTGACCCATTACCCCCCTTTCTTTCCATCTTTTTTATCTGCAGAGCTTTCACAGTGACGGCTATCGCCCAGATTTGCATACTGGGTCTGATGTGGATGTTCGGGGCCTTCATGTTTGAAGAAGACAACGCAGCAGTAGCATATATCTTCACTATCCTCAACAGCCTGCAGGGAGCACTGGTCTTCTTCATGCACTGCCTACTGTCCAAACAGGTAAGACATGGCAGGTGTGTGTGTGTGTGTGTGTGTGTGTGTGTGTGTGTGTGTGTGTGTGTGTGTGTGTGTGTGTGTGTGTGTGTGTGTGTAAATGGGTCTGTATGTGTGAGTCTGAGAAAGAGATAACATAAAAGTATAATGGTAAATGATTAAGTGTAAAAAGGATCTGTGCCTGATGTTCTGCTGCCCTCTGCAGGTCAGAGAGGAGTACGCCCATTTCCTCTCCTGTATCTGCACACCAGAGAAGAAGAGATACTCAGACTTCAGCAGTACCAATCCCTCCAGCAGTCAGACACAAGTAAGCATCAAGTGACATCACTCATCATCACCCTCTCTAAGTCACAAACACATGCAGATAAATACTGTAAGCCTACTTACTTTGGGCCTTTCATTTTACACCAGGCCCACCTGATACTTCAGGTTGTAAAGTTGTACTTTTTATTTCCCTACATTTATCTGATATTTACAGTAATGTGCTGCATTTTTACAGACCAAACATAAGCTCATCTTATAAAATGTACAGCATTAAGTGTTTAAATTAGCTCTACTTTAACCAACAACAAGAAAAGTCCATTTACATGATAATGGATCAACAATTTTATTTCATTAATATAAGACATGTGTAACAATACAGCAGTATAGCACTTTTTTGCAATAGGCATTTTACTTTTGATACTCTAAAGGTATACTATGCAGGATTTTCCAAAAAAAAACAATGCATAGACTACAAAAATAATCCCTCTTTATCATCACTTATAACCATGTGTATGTTGCAGTGTGTTTATCTGCAGAGACTCTGCCCTCGACCTGTATTCACTAATTTTCTTCTTATTTTGGTCAATGGTTCCATGGTGTAATGGTTAGCACTCTGGACTCTGAATCCATCCGTGAAAGCTGATATTTGGGCTGCAGTAGCGCAGTCCGTAGGGACTTGGCTTCCCACACGGATCAAAAAATGTGGAGCGTGGACTGGTAGCTGGAGAGGTGCCAGTTCACCTCCTGGGCACTGTCGAGGTGCCCTTGAGCAAGACACTGAAACCCCCCACCTGCTCGGGGCGCCTGTCCATGGGCAGCCCCCTCACTCTGACATCTCTCTATTTAAAGCATTTATAGGTCCTGTTTGTATATGTGTGTGTATTTCAGACCTGTGTGTATATGTAAAAAAAAAAATGACAACAGAGTGAAAACATTGAATTTCCCCTTGTGGGATTAATAAAGTATATTAAAATTAAATTAAATTAAATTAAATTATTCATTTTCGTAACCGCTTATCCTGCTGGGGGTCGCGGGGGGGCTGGAGCCTATCCCAGCTGACGTTGGGTGACATGCAAGGTACACCCTGGACAGGTCACCAGACTATCACAGGGCTGACACATAGAGACAGACAACCATTCACACCTACGGACAATTTAGAGTCACCAGTTAACCTAACCTGCATTGGACTGTGGGAGGAAGCTGGAGTACACGAGAAAACCAACGCTGACACAAGGAGAACATGCAAACTCCACACAGAGGGGCTGCACCCTGGGTTTGAACTAATAACTCTTTTGCTGTGAGGTGACAATGCTAACCACTGCACCATCGTGCCGCCACAGTGAGCAGGTGAGGTTGGGAAGTTATAAAAAGCACGCATCCAAGAGGAAGCTGCAAAAAGTGCCACACAGTGGCACAGTGCCAAAAAAAAAAACAAAAAAACAAAACAAAACAAAACAAAACGCAAAGTGTAAAAATCTGGAGTTGTCATGCAGGTTCTCTTTCTGGTGATACTGTTCACAATCGGTGATCAACAATTCCTGCATAGTATACCTTTAAGTACATTTTATTGGCAATACTTATGAATGTTAACTCAATGTATATTCTTTAATGCCAGACTTTTACTTGTCATGGAGTATTTTTACATTGTGGTACTGCTACTTTACCTTTAATAAAATCATACCTCTTCCATTGCTGCAGACACATAACAGTATGTCATCTAACACTGTTTCTGACATTGTGCTGTTTGTCTTCATTCAGGGATCTCGGAGTGGGCAGCACACCGGAGAATCTCAAATATAAAGTGCTCTATCTTTTATCCTACCCCAAAGACAAACTATCCCACCTTTAAGCTATCTGAGCTGAGCTTGGCCTGATTTTAAAGGTTTGGATGACTTCAAATAAAAATTCAGTCATTATTAACTCACCTTGATGTCAATTGAAACTCTGGTACAAATAATCAGGGGCCCTCCGAGAGGTCGCAAGATGAATCTGAGATGTCATGTGACATTTAACAAGAAAGAGAGAAGTTAACGGGACCAAACAAAAAACTCAATCAATCTGAGTAGCATCATCTGCCAGTTAATTGCAGAAAGTCAGAAGTCAGAAAGTCGGAGAGTCTACTGTACAGTGCTCTAACGATGGATCAGGTTGTGTCGATGATGATGTAATTTTTGTTTTAGTGTGTCATTATTGTCACAGCAGGCAAGAAGTAGCCAACTTCTAAAAGTCTTTATTCAGGAACTCTTTAAGTGAACGTGAAGGTGTTTCATATTGGTTCATCCAAAACATATCACAATATAAGCTGTATTGCCTTCAGAGGGATTTAAAGTAATACTGACATAGACTATTTATTTTCAAGTGCAGACTATAAAGTCTATATTATGTAGGCTACAAGAAAATATGAGTGATGCTCTTTATGTTTAAAGCATGAGCAGACAGTTTGCGCTGTATTTTATATAAATATTTTGTGTAAAAATAAGGGTGAGTGCACTTTTCGTTAAGGGGATCTTCACAGAAAATATTTGTTTCCATGTACTGTTTTCAACCGTATGTCGAAATTATAAAGAAACAGCTTACTGAGCATGTGAATGACTGATGGAGTGCCTCTGATGTTCCCTTCATGTCCCAGCAAATCCCATGTGGGCTCCTGGAAGGATTTTGTTTCTTTAAAACAAAATAAGTGATTTTTTTTAAATCACTTGTGGCTAATCTTAAAGAATCTTTCTCGATTTGCAACTGAGCTGTGCTTTCTGTCACTGGTGTATTTTTTTATTTTTATTTTGAATGAGTTAACAGGAAAACAAATCCAGCCCAAAAAAAATTCTTGGGAAATTCACAGTAAGAGGCCCACCCTTCTCATAAGCCCTCACCTTCCTGTAATCGACCAGTGTTTATGGAATAAAATTCCATTTTTGTGCCATGTTGCTTTTTTTATTATAGTGGTGATGCCTCCACACATCGTCAGTGACTGTAAGGTATCAAATCCCTGAAATGAGAACTATTCTTTTGTTCTGATGAGGTCTATTGGGAGCTGTACAGACATGAGTTTATTTTATTGCACTTTCCTGTTGTAAAAAAGATAATCCAGCACATCTTAACTCACACAGTGCATGTGATAATCAAGAAAACTTGAGGACCAGTCTCGCTTACAGAACCTGAACAGTTTACTTGTTGTAATGAATCTATCAAGTATACATTTTTAATTTTTATAAAACATGACCAGAGACTTTGATCTGCAGAGAAAAAAAGAGACCTGCTGGAATCCAAGTCAGACTTTTAATGTGATGAAGACCACATGCGTGTTGGTTTCAGCAGCTAAACTGTTTGTAGGTTCTTACGTGTGGCTGCACTGTTTTGTGACCATCGATACCTTTTGTTCATGCATTGCAAAATGTATTATTATGTGAAAAAGCTATGCACATTTTGCAGCATTTTTTGAATGTGAGGTTCTTGTTAGAATATACTATAGGTGTTACAGTTTGAAGGTATATGAAGTTATTTTTCTACTTTGTTTTGTTGTATGTTGTTTGGTACTGTTTTCTTTAAAGAATATGCACCATGAGATTTATTAAAGCTTCTGCTTCATCTGAACAATCTGTTATGAGTGTGGTTTATTAGCATTAATCCAGACAGACAGACAGACAGATAGGTGGATGGACGGGCGGATAGATAGATAGATAGATAGATAGATAGATAGATAGATAGATAGATAGATAGATAGATAGATAGATGGATGGATGGATGGATGGATGGATGGATGGATGGATGGACAGACAGACAGACAATTAGGTTGGTTGACAGACAGACAGGCAGACAGACAGACAATTAGGTAGGTAGACGGACAGACGGACAGACAGACAATTAGGTTGGTTGACAGACAGACAGACAGACAGACAGACAGACAGACAGACAGACAGACAGACAGACAATTAGGTTGGTTGACAGACAGACAGACAGACAATTAGGTTGGTTGACAGACAGACAGACAGACGGATGGATGGATGGATGGATGGATGGATGGATGGACGGACAGACAGACAATTAGGTTGGTTGACAGACAGACAGACAGACAGACAGACAATTAGGTTGGTTGACAGACAGACAGACAGACAGACAGACAATTAGGTTGGTTGACAGACAGACAGACAGACGGATGGATGGACGGACGGACAGACAGACAGACCGACAGACAATTAGGTTGGTTGACAGACAGACAGGCAGACAGACAGACAGATAGATGGATGGACAGACAGACAGACAATTAGGTAGGTAGGCAGACAGACAGACAGACAGACAGACAGACAGATAGATAGATAGACAGATAGACAGACAGACAGACAGACAGATTTTCCAGTAGACAAATGAAGATTAGTCAGCATGAGTCACACCATGTCTACTGTAAGAATATAAGAATATGTCAGTATGCTCGTTAGTTGTGAAACTGCTCGCCTGCATACTGTTGCATGAAGGTCATAAACAACCAAGGGCCGTTCTTATGAACTCACTGCCATGAGTATTATGAAAATCACAATCCATTCAATATTTCTGTGGTGGAAAGTTACAAGGTACAATTAACTGTGGTGTAAAAAACATTACAAAATGTCTGAATAACATTTGTAACGCTAAATGTAGCACAAGTCATACAGTTAGCAGAGGGACTCAGTAATGTCCATCACACAAACATTAGCTACATGTCATGCTGTGGCAGCAAACCCCCTAATGTAGGCCTGCTGACCTGAGCAAGGGTGAGTTTTATTGCTAATGAGTTCCACTTTTTTAAGTGTGTAATGTTTTTGTCTGTACTTTTTGCACTGACATTTTATGCTAGGTTAAAGCCAGGTAATGTGGGACATCAGGTAACATGGAACAAATTAGACTTTACATCTTGGGCTCTTAAATACTGGCAGCCAGTCATCAACTTGTTAATGAGTTGTTACTACATCTGTGCTCTGCATGAAACAGTCACTGTGATTGGTCTGAGACAAATTGTATGGGCAAAGCAAAGAGTCTTTATCACTCCTCCCAAAACTTGGAAGAAGAGTCATGCGGCATGTTGTTTCTCTTTTTGGTAATGGAGAGTTCAGCAGCTAAAATAATAAGGGTATGACAACAAAGACATTTGTATGATTGATGTTGCATTTTATCAACTGATTGATTAATAATCAAAATATTTTCACAAGACAGTTTAGTTGTTATGTGAAATGGTTTTAAGTGAGTAATTGATGCATTCAGGTAAAATGGGACCAAAAAAGCAACCTCAATTTTGACATTTTTCTAAAATCAAACCAGCATGTTTTAAGGCTAAAGTTATGTGACTGTGTGCCAACCTGTAATATTACAGATATTTTTAGCATTTTTGTCACTTAGAAAACATCTAAGGTGATGCAGTGAGTCAGTGTCAGGCACAACAGTCCAGAATAAGCCATAATTGTTACACAAACAAACACGAGCACACACACATGTCCGGTGTAGACAATATGGCACCAAGGAAGCAGGCAGCAGAAGCACATGGCAGAAAAGTACAGTTACGCTGATGATATAATATATTAATGACTGAAAAGATAAATGGATTTTACCATTAAACAAACAAACATGACTATCCCATTTTACCTGAACTTGTCATCAGGGTGTAGTGGGGGCTGTCCATGTTTGAAGGTCCAAAGTTTCTAAATTATTTTAGTGGCAACATATTGTCTTTATAGGAATATAGCAGAGAACCATAATGATCCCTAAAAGTAACACTTACGGTAGTATTCACAGTTTTAGGTGGTTTTCTAATCTACTGAAAAGTGTTGTAAATTACCTGACTTCACCTTACATTATACTTCTACAGTTCAAGGAGAAATATTACATTTTTCTGAACTGGTAACACTGATTTGAAAGCTATTGTTACTGCAACTGTTACACTGAAATCTGTGACCCGTCACATTCTGTGACCCAGTACCAGACTTCCTGAAAAAAAAAAAAAAATCATTGAATTCTGTGAGTTGTTAGGGTTTAGGGCAGGGGTCAGCAATCTTTACTATCAAAAGAGGCGTTTCGGCCAAAAATGAAAAGAAAAATAATCTGTCTGGAGCCACAAAACATATTTGAGTCTTATTATGAAGGTAACACAGACTATTGTGTCTAAAACAGCCTATCAACATGACTAACAGGTCTTAATGAGCATTCATTAATATGTTGTAGCACAAGGTGGCTAGTCAGCAGTGCTATTTATAAATATTTGGCAAGAGGCGGTGGTGAAAGCAAAAGAATCTGTCCACCCATTGTTAGTGTCTCTATTTGGGAGATTTAAGAGTAGCCACCACTGCTAAGGTTCATTTAGACATGACCTCAGCAACATTTCGAAGAAAAAGGTGCCAAGGTTGTAGACGTAGTTGACTAAATGTTAAAGACTTAAAAAAAAAATCTGTGTATAGGCCACACATTCTCACTCTGACCTCGTCACATATTGACGTTTGGTTTCCATGTCCACATATGACGTGCAAGGCACCCTGGGTGCGTTGGTTGTTGACGTTCTGGGACACCGTGTCAACACCATGTTACATGCATTGTCTTCTTTCAAAATACACTTCCATTTTCACAGGAAATTTAACGTGTACATACAGTCTCTTTCAAAATAAACGCACTACGTTGGTACAATGCCACGAATCGACTTTTTTTTTTCAACAACAGAAACACATGGCTGGGTTTAGGCAACAAAAGCACGTGGTTAGGTTTAGGACAAAAGAACAGGGTTTGGCTTTAGAATCTTATGAGATGTGAACACCGCTCTCCCTGGTGAAAATCGTGGTTTGTTGGACCCATCCACCCGCCCTACTCTGACTTTCGCCACCTTGACTTTCGTCCATATTTCCCCCTGATGCTGCAATGTATAAACTATGACAGCAACCAGCCACGTATCACGCCAACGTTAAAGGATGCCTTTTTTTGTTGGTTTCTGCCGCAAGTCACTGCCCAAGCGTCAGATTTTGACGACTTCAGAGTGAGACGGGGCTCATATAGACTACACATTTTTACAATTAGAGAATGTAAGAATTTCTTTTGGCTGACAGCAATGATAAAAATAAAATAAAATGGTTTTTTTTCAATTTAATTTCCATATGTCATTATTTTTTTAAAGCCTCAGGGAGCCACTGGAGACGTATGTGGCTCCGGAGCCTTAGGTTGCTTCCCCCTGGGTCACAGAACTTGGTGTAACAGTTACTAATTACTTTACAAATTAGAATTTTACATACAAACCATGTACTTTATAGGTCGCTTATAAAATGAGAAGAACTGCTAACAATTTGCAAACTGCTCTAGAATTCTGCTGCTGTCATTATCCAATAATATAACTGTCACTTTGCCTTGCTTTAACCTTTGATACATTCTGCTAATAAACCTTCTTGATTTGATGCAGTTTTTTTTTTTCTAGACTACCTGTATTTTCCATTGTACCTCCATAAATGAATTCAACACATGCCATTTACAATATGTGTCAGGAATCTTACTCATGAAACGAACAGTTCATTTTCCACATTAAATCACACATGTGTAACTTAATAAATCTGACTCTACGTGACATGTTTTTAGCCTGAGGGGACTGAATCACTCCTCAGGGAGCAGCGCTGCAGTGACGCAAGAGTTTATGAGTCGTAACCTGCGCTGCTCTCTGCTCCAGTACGTGCTGCTGCTCAGTGTGTGTAACACATGACCTGTGACAGCTCCTCTACGCTGCTGTGGCTCCACCAAAAACTCAAGTTTACTTAAACCTCTTTGGACAAGTGGCGGGGTGCCTTGCTGCTGTGAACTCCTTTTATTATTTCTTGGTGAAACAGGATTGAAATTCTCGGACAGGTAAGCTTCCTTTCACCTAACTATGATTTTGTGTATAATATAGAAGCCTATTTCCACCAGTGTGATCAAAAAGATCCTGTGAGGCATTATAATGAAAATCTTTCTCGAAATTAAGATTTAGTAACTCATAACAACAAGAAACTGTCTCAAAATTATGATTTAGTGTCTCTGAATGATTACAAACTTTCTCAAAAGGTAATTTATTATCTTGAAATGATTAGAAATGGTCTCAAATGATGATTTTGTTTCTCAAAATGCTTAGAAACGTTTTCAAAAATAATTATTAAGCATCTCAAAATGATCATAAACTTTCTCAAAATGATGATTTAGTATCTCAGAATGATTACAGACTTTCTCAAAAGATAATTTATTATCTTAAAATGCTTAGAAATGGTCTCAAATGCTGATTTAGTATCTCAGAATGATTAGAAACTTCATCAAAATAATAATTAAGAATCTCAAAATGCTTAACAAACTTTTTCAAAATGATGATTACATAACATTTTTTCATTATTTTGAGATATTAAGCCATTATTTCAAGAATTTTTCTCATTATAATGACTTACAGGATCTTTCCTTTTCATCACACTGGTGGGAATGGGGTTCCCAGTATGCTGATTGTCGTTATCCATGAAGTTACCATTTGTATGCCCTCAGGTAATACTATGCATCTGATGAGTGGTGTCACCATGTGCCTCGGTGTGTTTGGGGCCGTCAGACTGCTCTCCCTCCCCTGGCTCTGCAGTTTGTTGGCAGGCCTGGGGTTCTGCGTGGTGTGGAGGGGTTCCTGGAGGTTTCTACATGTTGCTCTACGCACCATCAAAAGAGACCTAATGTAAGGAGCTGAAGTGAATGTACATGAGTGTGTGTGTTTCTTATATTTGATACTTATTCATTCTCCAAGCTGCCTACTCCAGTCCTATTTCTAACTTTATTTCATTCCTCCTTTTTCTACTCTTCTCTATCTAAAAGGTGTCTGTTTGTTATCCTGCGGGTGAGGTTTTCCATGTACCGTAATTTGCGAAATAAGAGCACCATCCCCGCCCTGTTTGCCCAGACAGTGATGCTGTATCCAGATAAACCCGCTTTGATCTACGAGGCTACCGGAGAGGTGAGGACCCATCTTAGATTACAAATAAATGCAACTTCAGCGGCGACACTGAGATGAATATCAAACAGAATCACGGATGCCAGTGTCAGTCGTATTGTTGTCAAAATTTGCTGCATTTCCATTTTCATTTTGTTCCAGGTTTGGAGTTTCAGGGAGCTGCAAGAGCGGTGCCATGCTGTGGCTCACTGGGCACTGGCACAGGGATGGGCTGAGGGAGATGTGGTGGCCTTGTACATGGAAAGCCAGCCTTTAGTGGTGGCTCTGTGGTTGGGTCTGGCTATGATCGGCGTAGAGGCTGCACTCATCAACCACAACCTTCGACAGCACTCGCTACTGCACTGCGTTGGCGTGTCTGGTGCTCGGGCAATGGTGTTTGGGACAGAGATGAGAAAAGGTAGGAGCATGTTGTACCAAACAGTTAGGAAGCTGTAGATACCGACTGATAGACACTGAGTTTGAGTTAAAAGATGACCTTTCATTGTCTCCCAGCGGTGTCAGAGGTGAGTGGCTCTCTGCAGCCCAACATGGTTTTGTTCAGCAGTGGGGAGCAGGACGACGAAGATGAGCTTCCCAACCTCCAGGTTCAGGGTCTGAACGCTCTGCTGGATCGTTCCCCCAAACACCCGCCACAATACACATCCAGGAAGGATTTCAATGGTGAGGCTCTGCTGAGTGTTTGTGCATAGGGGCTACAGGTGTTGCCATATTAGGTCTTATGTTACATATTGCAAATTTTGGATTGCAACAACACCTTTTCCTTAGCAAGTCTTTGCCTGCCAGTGGGGCCTGCTCCCTGCATGATTTTACTCACTCGCGTTAGAGCATGCACACACACACCCACACACACACACACACACACACACACACACACACACACACACACACACACACACAACTGTCAAACAAATCATTAGCTCACTTCAGAAATACTGAATGTAAAGCAATATTAAAGTGCATGTACTGTAGTAAGATAGTTTTTTGTTGGTATAATGCATTTAAATATCAGTCTAACCTTCACTTTAGACTTATTAGGTGATGTATTTGTACTCTTATTAACTTGCTTATCTGTATTGTTTATCACCTTGTTATCACATGACATTCCTAAGTTAATACCTTTCAAGTCTTTGCTTGCGCAGCCTGTCAGACATACAGAAGATACAAGAGGAACAGAAATATGTTAAGGAATGATGGGGGAGCAGGGTGCATACCACACACTTGAAAAACACTGGCAAATAAACAAAAGACACAAGGTTGCACTGAACATTCCTCATAAAAAAAAATCCAGCCCCTAACAACTCACTTTTCTTTTCCTGTCATTTCCCTCTCCTCTCACAGACAGACTTTTCTACATCTACACTTCTGGTACAACAGGAATGCCGAAGGCAGCTGTGGTGGTGCACAGTCGGTGAGTTTGTCTGTGATCTTCTCTGAACTGATGTCAAGTTTATGGAGGGAACTAAAATAAAAAAAGACCTAGAAAGAAACTGTTTAAGTGACACTTGCAGTAACAAGTTTTAGGAAACGCTGCAGTACGACTGTGCCTAATTGCATCAACTCTGATGATCTGCCCACACACATCTGACTGCTTTTACAACCATGTACCTCATTTGTCATTGTCAAGTTTGTAACTCTTTGACACGCAATACCGGCGTCAAAGAATTAGTGCGAACTGTTGCGTTGCGTTTCCTGTGTCTTAGCCAAAACGTCGCTCTTGAACAAACCACAAAGACAACAGCCAGTGGCCGACTAGCGCGTACGTTCTGTGGCTGTGTGAGAGATAATAACCCTCCATACCAGCAGGTTGTGGAAGTCTGTATTTGTCATTCAATGAGGAAACAGGAAGTCGGACAGGATGGATTGAAAATGCTACTCAGCCAGTTAGCACTTGACCAACACAACCCAAAGTTGAAGGAACAAATAATATTTACCGAGCGCTAGTGAGCAGTAACACAAACAGTTATGAGCAGTGTCCTCCACAGAGCTCAATGGCTACTGGCGTTAGTTTTTATCTTACGCCCTCTTGACTGTAGTCATTTGTTTACTTTCCTCAATTCAGTTTTTTTTTCTTGTGCACTGAGCTGAACTGCCAATCAGAGGGATTTCTTTATTGATGGCCTTCGTGTCTCCGACGGCAATTCAAAATGTTGAATTGGCCGAAAAACCATAGACAATAGCCGTTGTGTGCCAACGGTGCAGGACACAAAGCGAAAACTACAGTGACAGATGATCACCGATGCCCCGACATGGACCAACGGCTAACAGTTGGCCTAGTGTGTCAGGGCAATTACAAATTCACCTATGAAGGATCATTAAAAGCCTTTAAACTGTTAGCAGTTGAACACCAAACTGCAGTTACAAGTGTTTCAATTAAAAACAAGACCATAAGGATCTCTTGTCAGTATGTTTTGATGAGCTGAAGTTTGATGATGGATGCCGGTCAGTTTATTCCATGTCTCTTGACAGGTATTATCGCATTGCTGCCTTTGGTTTCCACTCCTTTGGCTTGCGTCATGATGACACCATCTACAACTGCCTTCCCCTGTATCATTCTGCAGGTAGGCCTGACTCGATTGGCTCTCTCCTAGCTATAATCTATTCTTTCCTGTCTTTAGCATATTGTTGTATATTCAGCTCACTCCTCACAGTTGTCAAATCAGCTGAGGACTGAACAAAAAGAAACTGTCATAACTCCACCCTTACATGTTTCAAACTATAACACCATAACAATTATACCATGATGCTACTTTAATGATCATAATCATACTTAATAACGTTACAACCACAGTTCAGACGAACACTGTTGCTGACATTACTGAAAACATCACCACACCCATCACCATTAACTTGTAATCATTGCTGTACTTGTGTATCTGTGGGCTGTTAAGTATTCGCTTCTGAATGAGCCAGATCAGTAGCTGGTTTTCAAGTTCTTGGACTGTATTCCTTCGCTCCTGGTATACAATGTCATTAATCTGAATTAAGGATGTCCTGTTGTGGTGTATTTTGCCCTATTGACTTAGATCAATAGTTACATCTTGCTTGTATACTGACAAATATCTTATCAGAATCTGTTTAGCTGTGGGGGAAATTATGTCTTTCTTTGTATGTGTATAAACTCTGTATTTGTGCATGCATGTGAACATGTGAATGTTGTACAGGTACCATCATGGGTTTAGGCCAGTGTCTGCTCTTTGGTTTGACTGTTGTGGTCAGAAGGAAGTTCTCAGCCAGTCGCTTCTGGGATGACTGTGTCAAATACAACTGCACTGTGAGTACACACTGACACTAAATTCATCTAACAATGAGGACTGTTAAACTGCAGCTGATTCTCTCAAACCAAAACTGACTGAGCTCTTTATTTGTCCAGGTGATTCAATACATAGGTGAGATTTGTCGTTACCTGTTGGCCCAGCCGGTCCGTTCATCTGAGGCCAATCACCGGGTACGTCTTGCCCTGGGTAACGGCCTCCGTCCTTCTGTGTGGGAAGAGTTTGTCCAGAGGTTCAGAATCCGACATGTTGGGGAATTTTACGGCGCCACGGAGTGCAACTGCAGCTTGCTCAACATCGACGGAAAGGTGTGTGTTGTTTTGAATGACTTTGAGGTTGAGTGAAGGATTCTACAGAGTGCATCCTGTCTCATGTACATGTCTTATATGGCCAGGTGGGGGCGTGTGGCTTCAACAGTCGCATCCTGCCCAGCTTTTACCCCATCAGACTGGTCAAGGTGCAGGAGGAGAAGGGAGAGCTGCTCAGGGATTCACAGGGGCTCTGTATACCCTCTCTGCCTGGTGAGGACACACACACACACACACAACGCCATAAATGAATATGAGTGTTACAAAGGTATCAAAATGTCCTCTTCTCTCTTGTCTCTCTGTCTCTGCAGGTGAGCCAGGCATGTTAGTGGGACACATCAACCACACTGATCCACTCAGGAGATTTGACGGCTACGCTGACAGGGATTCCACCAGTCGTAAAATAGCTCACAATGTCTTCAAGATGGGGGACTCTGCTTATGTCTCAGGTGTGTTTCATTGCGTCTCTTTAGAATACAGTCAGAATAATGATGATGGACTGTCTATGTTCATACACGCTTCCGCCCACAGTCTGAACACATGCTGTATAACACAGCTGGATTGTAGACTTTAAATTAAAATGTGAACGTCAGTGATTCACTGTCTGTGATGACAGAATGGGAACCTGTCCATTGAGTTTACCGTCTTCCACTTGGTGCATGCTGGGATACGTTTGAGCTCCTTATGAGTGGGAAAAAAAAGAAAGATGATTAATGGACATGAATTAACTGGCTATCCATCCTACACACAACAGTAACATAGACGACAGCAACAAAACCCATAGACACACTGGGGACATTACACAGTGTGGGCATAGTGACATGGTTGGATTCCTGAACAGGTTTACGCCCAGGGGCTCAAAATGTCAGGGGCTTCCCAGGGCTAAACCTGAAAAATGTGACTCAAAGAGACATGTCATGACCAGGTGGAGAAACCTAAAACAACTACAAAGAGATGCAAAATAGCTGCAAAGAGACACTAAGAGAACCACAAGGACTACAGAAAGAGACTAAATAACCACAGAGACTCACGAAGTGACTACAGAGAGATGCCAAATAACTACAAAAAAGGGCAAAACAATCACACACAAAAACAACCACAAAAAGACCAAAACAATTGCAAGATAACACAGACTACTACAACTACAAAGAGACAAAACTACAGAGATGTGTAATGACTAAAAGAGATGCAAATCAAAAACAAAAAGAGGCTTTACAGCTATAAAGTCTGTGTGTGTTCCTCCGACGCGTCTTTTAATCTGCCCATGATAAGAGACGTTACGTTTCAAGAGTCATCGTGAGAAATCTTTAATCAAGTCCATAATTGCTACATTTACAAACAACACAGTGAGGCAGTGAATCATCATCATATCATATTAAAGTCAAAACTGTAGTGGTGAGTCATCGTCACAACAGACTTCTGCTCCTGCGTCTTCCTCTCTCTGTGATCCCCTCCAGGGATGATGATGATGATTGTTATTATATCTGTATCTATTTGTTTCTCTCTCTGTCTGTGTCCCAGGTGACATTCTGGTGATGGATGAATATGGCTACATGTATTTCAGGGACCGCAGTGGCGACACGTTTCGTTGGCGAGGGGAGAATGTGTCTACAACAGAGGTGGAGGGAGTCCTCAGCCACCTGCTGGGACACACTGTTGTAGCTGTCTATGGAGTTTCAGTACCAGGTAGAGATGAGACAGTCAGGACGGGGAAAAACAAACAAAGCTACATTAATTAAAGACAAAAGATTAGGGGCTTAATGTGGCTGTTACATCATATAGTCTCCTGTTCATTACCTCATCTGTCTGTCTGTGTGCAGGTGTGGAGGGGAAGGCCGGTATGGCTGCAATAGCTCACACAGAAGGCCAGTTTGACCTCGAGGCGTTCTTGATGGCTGTACAGAAAGCCCTGCCTTCCTACGCACGCCCCGTGTTTCTGCGACTCATGCCATCTGTTGACACTACAGGTGAGACAGTGATGCAAGGTCATGCAAACACACACATTCAAAAAGTCACAAATGAATTGAAGTTTTCCCTCCTGTCCTCAGGTACCTTCAAAATCCAGAAGACACGGCTGCAGAGGGAAGGATACGAGCCACAAGACTCAGATGACAAGATTTATTTTCTGAATAGTCGTGCTGGGCGTTACGAGGCTGTTACTGATGAACTATATAATAACATCATGGAGGGGAGAGTGCGTCTATGAGACAGGAGGAGGCTGAGAAGATGCAGACTTTTGAAGAGGATAGTGTGTATATTTCAAAGGGGAGAGAGAGAAACAGAAACACAGCAATGTTTCTCCAGAGGGCAGATACATCTCTACATACTGATGTGGAAATACTATTGTTGCTATTTTTTGCAATAAAACTCATCTATTTTTTTAACCAAATTTATTGTAATTTTTCTTACATTATACAGTGTCTTACACTTTGCAACATGTCCTCATACAACAATTTGTATATCTTACAAAAATGCACATATGATGGTTCGTTTGATATCTAGTAAATAAGTAAACACAGGTTAGATTTAGGTAAGTAAGGTAACTTTGGTAAAGTTTAGAAAAAGAAACATGGTGTCAACATACTTTAAAATAACTCAAAGTTCTCTTGGTTTCACACGACACAAACACCGGCCTCCTGGGGGAAAGTCCTGTGTTGTCTGACCCTTCCATCACCCCAGCTTAACTCCTTATGCAGACTTCCTGTTTTTATACAACTTCCTTCTTTCCTACTGTCAGCACATTGGTCATGTGGTTGCAGCTTTCTTATATATACAGTTACTGGCTCTTGTTTACGTACTTTATATACGAATTGTGGTGCATTACTTTTCATAGGTATCTGTGTCAGTAAATGCTTTCAATTTTAAAAAAAAAAGCCTGTGACAGTTAATGGCATCCGAACATTTAACATTAATCTAAGAAAAAAGTCGAAATTAATAGCCTCCATTGTTGGGAAATAATACAGTTTCAGAGGAATTAAACACTGATAAGCACACAGCAAATATAGATTTTCATAGCGCTCCTCAAAAGCAAAATCCAATCAAATTCTTAAACATATATAAAACAAAAACTTAAAGAGAACTTAAAGAAGCTCACAATGACAATGCTAACATGATGAAGTCTAGCAGTTATATTTAGCATATTCACCATCTTAGTTTAGCATGTTAGCATGCTAATATTTGATAATAGCAAGTACTACA
Source organism: Cephalopholis sonnerati (assembly GCA_019142605.1). Lineage (NCBI taxonomy): Eukaryota > Metazoa > Chordata > Actinopteri > Perciformes > Serranidae > Cephalopholis > Cephalopholis sonnerati. Next base: position 18,479,405 of record JAGQAX010000003.1, read on the forward strand.
AAATAAAGCTATGACGGAAACACTAGGGTCATACATTTTTAAGGTCTTTGGGCCTAAACCAAAGTACTGGGCAAATTGAAATTTTGACAACATGATGCTGATAAATGAAAAATTTAAGGGATCATGAAATTAGTTAAAATGAATCCTGACAGAAACATGAATGCCTGTTTTCAATTTCATGGCAATCCATCCAATATATATTGAGACAATTCATTTAAAATCATAAATGTCTGCTAGATGAGAATGCAATGGATCATCAAAGTCATCAGTATTCATCAAATGTCTGTAAAACAGTTCACAGCAATCCATCCAATAGTTGGTGAGATTTTCCATCTGGACCAAAGTGGTGGACCGACTGACAGTACCAGCCCCAAAGCCATGCTGCTAGCATCAAAAAACACTAAGAATAACATTTGTCTCTATGTGGAGGGTGGCATTATAATTCATTATGGCTGCTGGACCTTGTTATTTGACACACAAATGATAAACCATATGATCAGCATGATTCATCTGGATTTGTTTGTGACTGTCAGATTCATTTTTGATGACGAGCTCTGGTCAGTGAAACCTCGTACCTCACGAGAAACCTGGGCTTGGTGCTCTGACTTCCAATAACAGGTTTGTCGCCTTTTATCTTTTCGTTTCCAGCGGGTTTTGTTTTAATGAGCTGCTCCTTCGAGGTGTGTGTCTGAGGTTTGGTTTTCTTCTCCTGTCTCAGAGAACAAATTGGCAAGTTTTTCTCTTTAATCAGACGTCCGCTCTCTGACATCTCTCTGTTGCTGTTGGCAGATGTGGTGTTATTGTCTCCCTCAGTGCAAGATTCACCTTTCATTACCTGATGCTCCTCAGTGAAAGCAGTGTCCTCCACAGAGACATTATCTGACCCCACGCTGACCTTCACCCTTTGTGCCAACAAAGCAAAATCCCCACTCAACGATTTACTCTCAAAGTAAGGGTACACCTTGTCAGTAAAGCGATGTCTAAACATGAAAAGTTGTGTGTCGTTATCAGCGTTTATGAATTCCAGTGTCCCTTCATCCCAGTCCAGCCTCACACGGACCCTGCTGAGGTGCTGTGGGTTTAGGATCTGAGCAGGAGAGGTCAGAGCTTGGTACTCTCCTTCTTGCAGGCTGATGCACCAGAGTCCTGCCTCTGGACAGGCCTCAAACTCTGTTTTTCTGGACACTGACTGAGCAGCCACGCCGACTGTCCAATTGTTGGTGTCTCCAACCTGTTGAAATCAATACAGAAAGATTAGGCAAACAGGGTGGAAGGCAGGGAAGATTCATATAATAGCAGCTCAGACACAAATGTGTCTCAAGGTATGTGTGTACTAGAGCCCCTGGAAATAAGGCTGACACCATTTGCAATATTTACAAGCAAATAAAATCAACATATGGGCTCTTTATGTTTACATTAACACATAACTTTGACAAACAGTTACGGCACGATGCTGGTTTTTGGCCACAATCCCCCATATATCACTTTTAATGAACTTTGACAAATATGACTGGATGTTTCACACTATTTTTCATATCAGTAACACATTCTTACTCCTAACTCATCAAATACTGTGGCTCGGTCAGTGGTCCTATGCTTCAAACTATGACCCTCTATGTATGACAGTGTCTAGGTTTTTACATTTATCGGGTCTTACTGATCCCAAATAGCTAGGAGAAATTAAAAATGCATACCAAACAAGGACAAGATCATGGTTTGGGTTAAAATAAGTACGCAGGTTGTGTGATGTATGTTAAGTACATTATGTATGTGACATAAATTAAGTACATGAGGTCAAGTTATACACATAATTAAAATAATTCAATGCTGAGTTTTGGTAAGGGCGGCACGGCGATGTGGTGGTTAGCACTGTCGCCTCACAGCAAGAGGGTTCCTGGTTCGATCCCGGGTGCGGGAGCCCTTCTGTGCGGAGTTTGCATGTTCTCCCTGTGTCAGCGTGGGTTTTCTCCGGGTACTCCGGCTTCCTCCCACAGTCCAAAGACATGCAGGTTAATTGGTGACTCTAAATTGGCTGTAGGTGTGAATGTGAGCGTGAATGGTTGTCTGTCTCTATGTGTCAGCCCTGTGATAGTCTGGCGACCTGTCCAGGGTGTACCCTGCCTCTCGCCCAATGTCAGTTGGGATAGGCTCCAGCCCCCCCGCGACCCCCAAGAGGATAACCGGTTAGAAAATGGATGGATGGATGAGTTTTGGTATCAAACAGGACACACACAGTCTCCTGGTTCAAAGTCCTATGTTTGTTTATCTCATCCATCCACCTGCCCTCCTCTGTACGCAGACTTTGTTGCTCTTTATACTCTGTCACCTGACTTCCTCCCCTGTTTCTGTCATAATTACTATGGCTACATAGAGCCTTATTTTTTGAGTTGGAAACAAGAATGCCCTGCAGTTACAGTGTATAATGACTACATCATCCCAAAGCACTATAAATACATAAACTTCAACTAAACACAATTAAAGGTCCATGAGGTTGCAGAGCTAAAACTTCTCCCATGTGCCAAGCTTACAGGTTAAATGTTATGTTTGACATGAAACTGCAAATAGCCCTGAGCCAGTGATTGGTTTGGTTTGGGCTACTGTAAAAACAACATGCGGACTCCATGGAAAAGGACCTGCTCTGTGGATATCAACGTTCTAAGGTAACGAAAACACAACAATTCTAGCCAGTGTTCTATAGCCAGTATCTATCAATGATAATACTGCTCAGGCTCTAGTACAGACAGTATGTCATACCTCAATATCCCAACAGTGCACTCCTGAGTCAAAGCCCTCTCTCGCCAGGATGCAGGAACAAGGGTGGAAACGTTCAGGGTTAGCTGGGACAGGAACATTAACATCCAGACTGTGTGAGGGTCCAGGGGTGATATGGATGCTGTTTAACCCAGAAGACACCCTCAGAGACTGGCCAGCTGTTCTGGGGTCCAGGGTCACGGGAGCTGGAAGATACAAAGGGGCTCAGAGGGCACTGACAAAGAGAGTGGACAGGAAGTAATCAGAAAGTGCATGCATAGACAGAGACTGACTGTATGGGGCGATGTGTTTCATCTTCAACCACTCAGCAAACTTTAGGTTACCCACGTGTTTGGCCACGTCTATTAGAGGTTTGCAAATCTTCTGAGGCTCCATGCCATCTGTCCATGTACTGCAGTAAATAAACATGAACATGCAGACAGTTATTCAGGTGCATTTGCATGTGTATGTACCTGTATGTGTGAAACAGTCTCATACCTATTCATCATGTCTTGGTAGTTCTGTAAAAAAGCAGAGTTTGTACGATTACTGTTTGAAATACAAACACCTGCTTTGATTCATTGACTCATTATGTAACATTTGATTGATGTTACCTCTAAAAATCCAACCCCATCTCCTTCTCCATCGAACTCCTCTTCAACCAGTTGGATCTTCTCTTGCAGAGACTGTATCACCTCATTCATCCTGTCTACCTGTTCCTCTGCTTTGCTCCTCTTCTCGTCTCGTTCCTCCCTGAGAGCAAGTAGCCTGGCTGCTTCCTCATCTCTCAAAAACTGGTGAAGACTCTCAAATTCATTTTTCATGAGCTCCTCTGTGAGTTTGGCCTCAACCTGGGAAGAATGGAAGGTGTAAGGAAGGGAGAGGACGTCCTAAAGCAGTGACCCAATCGTAAATGTGTCTGAACTTTGAATGTTTCCGTTTTTAGTTGCAGTCTTACTTTGTTATGTCTGGATACATGTTCACAGGTCTGAGCGACTCTCTCAAAGTCAGTCTTCTTCTTCTTTAGTCCATTCAGAGATGTTCTGAGCTCTGCCTAGGGGCAAAAGGAGAATGACTCCAACAATGCTCCATTCATATATGTTGCATCTATCACAGGGTAGTCAAAGACAAGGTGCATTTTCTTAAATATTATACTTAAGCGCTATTACTTTTTGTTGGTATTTGACAGCTGTACACATACACATGTACACATGTAATTATATATAGTAGTTTAAATTAGCCATCAGCACCACAAGCCGAGTACCATCTAGTCCCATTGTATTTAAGGGAAGACAGACATCTCTCAGCCCGATATCTCCAACACTCTGCAACTCACACCAAAAAAAATCTAGACTGATAAATTATACTACAGGTAGAAAGATAAATATGTGTTTTAGATTTTGATGCGACTTGTCCCTTTAAATTTATCTTTCTGAACACTGCAGAAACCCTGATCCAAACTCTGTATCACTGAAAAGAGAACATCATCCTGAGAAGAGTTCTAAACAAGACAAGATTTTACCTATGAAATATAAGATCACATTCAAGTTTCATTGATCAAAACACCAAACAGCATAATAAGTGGTTAAGATTCCAACCAGCTATTATATGAAAATGTTGTTTGTACTTTGCAATATTAATAAATCAGTAATATTTAAAAATATGACACTGACTTCACAGGAATTTAATGTAATCCACCAGCTCTTCAGGTTATTCTTAGCATTTTAGTGTGTGTGTGTGTGTGTGTGTGTGTGTGTGTGTGTGTGTGTGTGTGTGTGTGTGTTCGTAGGTCAAATTGCATGTCTGATGAGTTCTAAACATGCATTTGTGACACGATGATAGCAACAGTAATTACCAGCTTAGTTTTCAGCTCGGTGCCTCTTTTAAACTCACTCTGAATTCTGCCTGTGTAAACTAATCTTGGATTAACAGACGGCATCTGTTTGGGCAGGAAAATAAATATTTACAGGAGATGAAAAAAATGCCTGACTGGCTCCTTGTTGAAATATCCACTTGCTGCGGTCGCAGGAAGCATGTTAATGAAAAAGTATCGAAACAGTCATGAGAGGGCAGCCTCGGTCTCGGCGAAAGACGGGGTCTAAATCTCGGAAGAGCCTGCGCTGTTGAGAGCTCTGCTGTTATTTGACGTCTTTGTGCTGATGTTTTGTTTGGCTTTGTGGCAGCAGGGTGGCTCTAACTAGAAAACCAGCATACAAGCACTCTCGTTGGCAATCATCTGCCCTGCTGAAGTGTCCTTGAGGAAAACAGTGAATTCCTGCCAGTTGCTCTGTATCCAACCCTTCAGCATGATGCTTTATTGCTTTCGGTGGAGGATTAAGGAGGCCTATTTCAGGCCTTACACTTCAGTGGCTGTCTCAAAGCAGTCGCAAGATAAACCTTACAAGATGATTAATATGATAGGAGAGAATAAAAACATAGTCATCCACACAGAAATATAGTCATTGTTTTCAGACTCTGCTATAATAATTCATCATTGTTTTAGCTGTTGAGGCCTCTAAACACTTTAATCAGGGGCGGAGCCAGACGTCGTAAATATCTGGGCCTCAGCCCAAACCAAGGGAGGTCCTAGGGCTCGCTTTTTCCCATTTATAGCAGCTATATGCACTAGTTTGAAAGTCATTTGAGAATGCCTAAAAATCTGCACATCATTCGAGAGAAACATGATAGCTGCCAGGAGATTAGAAATCATCCTGTGGAGCCTGCATCCTGTTCTGTAATTGTTCTCCAACTGTCTTCATTTTCTGAAACTACAACACAACAAATATATTAGGGATCATCTGAATGACACAAAGATGAAGGTTCAGGGCTGTTGAGAAAACATTTGGTTGAGCTGCTCTTAAGTCATGGACAAATAAACATGCAGAGGGTCACATGAGGAAGTAGCTTTGTTTTAAGAGGACACAAGGCAGAAATGAGACAGTGTTTTACTCAGTAAAAATAGCAACACAGTATAATGACTATTTGTCTGCCTTTTACCATGCTGTCTTTTGTGTCTGGTGAGCTGAAGACAAATTTCCACTTCTATTTTATTCTGTTCTATTCTGAAGTACAAAGAGTAGCAGCCATTTGATGACCCAGATTTAGAGTGACACTTCTCTTACAGGACTCAAATAACTCCATCAGTTGTAGAACTGATGGTTTCAGTGCAGTTAACATGTCTCAGCTGAAGAACCTGACGCCTGATTCCTACCTTGCAGTCAGTCACAGCCTCAGTCAGGAGGTAAACCCTGTGTCCTGCATGGCTCAAAGCTGCACATAGCTCACATAAAGGCTCCAGGTCATCCAAACAGAACACAGACAGGCTCTCTTCATGTTCCTCACACCGCTCTGGAGAGTCAACGGACCAGGGCGTTGAGGCGAGGCCCTCCGCTTCTGCTTGGTGAAGGGAGACGGGGAGGAAGGATTGGCAGCTCATGGATGGGCTGCTGGTGGTCTCTAGAGTTGAAGCCAGTTTGGTTTGTGATCAGACTGAAGCAGCGAAATGAAACAGATGAAAAGTGGGAACACGGCGGGACATATAACGAGACAGGCTCTGCGTTCTATGTGCAGCTGCCATACATGAGCCTTGATTCATGTTCCATCTATGTGCAGCATCCATGAGAGGCACTGAAGTTACTTACAGTAGATCTGTTTACACACTCCTTCTTAAACTTGAAGCTGAGCCAATGTGCTTATACCAGATGCAGCCATACATCTCTCTGAAGTGTCAGTCTGACTCCCATGACCCTGTGATTTATGTTGTACTCTCACATCCCAAGGCCCGGCTTATTCCTGTGCCTTTGCTTGTCACTTTAACTCCTTCTTCTCCTCCTCTCCACAGAGGTGTGGCAGCTCCTTCACTAAATGGCGTATATTCAAGCAAAAACAATATGTAACTAGGTGCTTTTTCACTTCCACATGTAGTATTAGATTATTGTATATTTTTGGACACATACAGTAGTACTTCATGTACTGCATGCCAGGCCTGAGCTATGTTCAATGGATTTAGTTTCACTGGCCTTTAACAATTTGAGCTGCTCAGATGCAGAGAACATGTAGACCAGATCAGCCCTGACAGGCGTATCATATTTCATTGAATCATGCAGTATGCTCTGAAGTGAAATGAATGACATGTAATCTGTTTATTCTCAATCTGCAATGTGACACATGATAAGACGGGCATGACCATAAGTATGTGTCCGTGTTACATTAACTCTTTAATGGTCCTCTTGGCACATTTTGAACTGTGAATTAGCTAGCACTCCAGAGAAGCATGCTAAGCTCTCAGGGGTAATTACTTTTTTTAAAATGTAGTTTAGTTTTAGAAGGGTTTAATGATTGCAATGAATAATCTTCCAAAAGTCTGAAGATTTTTCAAAAACATGCTACTGATTGGTAAAAATGTTTATTAGTGGTAAATGGTGGTGTTTTTTATTTATTTATTTATTTTTTATTTTTTTTTTTTATTTTTATTATTATTATTTTTTTTTTTTTTTTACCAGAAAATACAGAATAATCCTGTACTTTATTAAGATTCAAGATTCAATAATTTATTACCATCTCAATAAAACTGATTGGAATTTGTCTTGGTGTGTGCTCAGACAACCATACAAAGACAACCATAAAGAAATAATTCCATGTTTATGTTACATACAAAGTGCCCTTCTCCATAACAATATGCTTTTTAACTAAAAAAAAAAAAAAAAACTCTTTTACTTCACTTACCAGAGAACAATTAAGGCAGATTGTTGAAACTTTACTTTTACTGTTGGCAGACAGCTCCACTGCTTAGTAGATGTTCATAATTTAAAACCTTGACAACAAAGTAGACACAACTGAGTAACTAAGAAATTTAAAAAGCAAAAAAAAAAAATCCATTGGAGGGCTGTAGGGATGACATTTTCTTACAGGCTGAAATAGGAGTTAGCTTCATCCTGGTTCCCTCGTCAAAAAGCCAATTTAATTTTTCCATTAGACTTCGGATTATTGCAGAAAATAAGATCTGTGGCAACAAACTTTATGACACTTACATGTTTTTTTAAAAAAAAAATCCTCACAAATAAACACCACTTTTATTATTTTGGAAGTGTAAATTCAATCACCAGAAATAAAATTCTAACGTTAGGCTACAAACAAACTACACCACAGTCACATGACACAGGTCACCACCACAAAAAGCTGTAAAGCCCTGTTCTGCATGATGGTGCTCTATCGTCTCATTTAGGCACTTGGTAGCAACCATCTTTTTAAAGACACCTAAAAGCTTCAAAATTCTTGGGTGGGGTACACATTTATTTTTTATTGACACTAAAATGTAAGAGTCTCTGAAGCTTGTTTACCACAGACCTTATTTCGGTGGATAACCTGAAAACATAAAAAACGTGAATGGCGCCATCTAGAGCAAATGTTTATTTTCTTTGTTCTAAGATCAACATGGCAGACTCCATGGAAGAGGTCCCTGCATCTGTAGATATAAAAGGCTCATTCTAAGGTGACAAAAACACAGTTCTTATTTTCAGGTCATTATACACTGCTAAAAACATAGTTGCCCCTTAATCCACACTGGACCTTTAACGAGATAACAGGCAGAAACCCACATGTATACTGATGCCTGTGAACATGGCTTCTTTCATTGCCTCATGAAGGTTACAATTTATAGACATATCCATGTCTACACTGTTTATACAGGTGCTGCTATACATGCATGGTTTGTGCAAACCTCTATCATCAGACCCGGTTTCTGTGACAGAATTGGCCACACACCTGAGCAGCAGGCTTTCACACACTGGCTGAGACAAGATGAAACACATCACAGTACGGTAGCTGTCTCTGCACGTGTGCTGCATGGATTTTCTGTAATGGTTTTGTAGAGCGTTTTTGCTCCATGTTTCTCTCTGTCTGCTGTCTCCTCTCTTTCTCTGCTGTCCTCCTCCTCGGCTCCGATAATCCTGAAAGCCGACTGTTACCTCTCTCTCCTGTGACATGAAGAGTTTTAGAGACGGCGAAGGTGATGACAGTGGTGAAGTTAAAAGCTTCACTGCATTGCTCTTAAAAGTGGTTCTCTTGTCGCGGCACACAATTTCCCCTGTCGACTGCACAGCTCTGTCATCAGTTTGATCAATTACAACAGCTGATTGTGGGTTGCGCCACTTAACATTAGTCACATCATGTCGAGAAAATGGATTTTGTGGCCTGAGTCCCAAGTGTTGAGGGTGAAGAACTGTCTCTTTTTTCAACATCCCTTCATTTTTCTTCAGTCAGTGTCAGTTTACTTGAGACTGTAATCATCATCTCATTTAAATTCTGAGAAAAGTCCTCACTCTCTCTGACATACGGTCCCTCATTATTTAACATTACTGCACATAAACTGCAATATGAGGGCATCGATGGGTTTCGTAGTTGTTTTGCCATGTTTGTCTCATGTATTAAATGTCAACATAAATCAGTTTTATTGAGTCCAACATAATGAAATGACATGTGAGAGAAAAAAGTGGTGGAGAAGGAGTCATCAAAAGGGTGAGGACAAACAATTACAACCAGGACAGTATGAAACAAAAGGGAAGGAGACAGATGAAAGAGAATGGGAGAGAAGCTCACCTGTCACCTCAACTCCAAAGAACGCAAGTTCATCTCAGATAAGCCTGTCGAAATGGGGACAACATTAACAACATGTCTCATGTTGCTTTCAACATCCAAATGTTCATCTAATCTTACATAAGCTTCAACTACTGACAGATGTTGAGATTTTTAGAAAATGTTGTTGGTTCGGGAATCATCTGCCAGTGTTTTTGCAGCTTTAATATTATATTTATGTATTACATGTTATGGGAAAATATACCTCTCTTTGTGGCTTGTTCACCTTTAACCTCATTCTTTCTGTCCTTTGTCATTCATGCTCAACAGCAGAGAATGCTGCTATTTACCCAACACCCACAAGCACATACAGACATGCACACAGATTCAGTCTGCAAATATATACAATATCTGTTGCTTAGGCGACCAACACATTAACTCTGTGTGTGTGAACTGGCACTGAGGTAATATATATAAGTGATGAAAACTACTCACATTCTATGTTTTGATGATTGTGGTGGAGAGTGCTGCCCAAAAGGGGTTTAGTTTGGCGGACATCTGGTGACTATTTGGAAGCACAATTTCTCCACTCATTTATTCGGGATTTTTTTTTAAATGTTTCATCCAAACTTTACATTGCAGGCTGGTAATAATAATAGTCTTTCCTACTGTGAATGAACAGAGCACACTGCTGACATTGTGGAGACGTTGGCTCTTCTCTAACAACGCCACTTCTGCTCAAAGCTACTGACCCACATGAGGAACGGGGGTTGGAGCCTATCCCAGCTGACATTGGGCGAGAGGCGGGGTACACCCTGGACAGGTCGCCAGACTATCACAGACAGGGGTGGAGCTAATTGGTGTTTCTGGCTTTGGGCCCCCCTCCCCCCGGTGCACGATCAGCCCTAATTCGGCTCATCGTAGATATTTATTAATCATTCAGTCACCCTATAGCACTTGCCCTAAAAACTGATTATTACCTGCAATATGGGAAGAAGAAGGAACTGAGTGTTATTTATACTACTCTATTACTTACTGTACTATACAACAAAGTCATGGTGGCCCCTAAGTCATTCACGGGTGGGAGGGTGCAAGGAAAGTACTTGCACTGGGGCCCAGCGCAACAACGCTATGCCACTGATCACAGGGCTGTCACATACAGACAGACAACCATCACAATTGCTCATAAAACATTCACATCTATGGGGAATTTAGAGTCACCAGTTAACCTGCATGTCTTTGGATTGTGGGAGGAAGCCGGAGAACCTGGAGAAAACCCACGCTGACATGGGGAGAACACGCTGAAAGGGCTCCCCCACCCTGGATTTGAACCAGGAACCCTCTTGCTGTGAGTCAACAATGACAATCACTGCTCCACTATGCCACAAGAGATGAGCTAAAAGCTAAAACAGAAAGCTTTTTTAAAGGGACAGTTCAGCCAAAAATCAAAAATACATATCTTTCCTCTTACCTGTAGTGAAATTGAACAATCTAAATTGTTTTGGTGTGAGTTGCAGAGCTTCTGAGAGCTAGCAGATGCATGCTTCCTTTTGCACGGAGACATGGATGGCGGGTGTACTGGAAGAAAATAGTTCCCACATAAAGCTGCACACAACAAGGTGTGTGGGTTATCTTGAGTAATGGGGTCATCATTTCTGGAAAGAGACATTGCTGTTAAGTTTTCAAATGTATTTTTAGCACTACAGATAAGAGGAAAATATGTATATTTAAATTTGGGGTGAACTGTCCCTTTAAACAAACTTGGTGTCTGTGCTCCAGGATGTTATTGCACATGCTGGGACTATGTTGGAGAGTTCTTTGCCTCTATACCTGGATGGGAGCTGGACACATCGCCACCTACAGGTCACCAATAGTTTTACAGTTGAGAGTCGTGATTCCAGACATGTATAGACAGAAATTGAGGAGCCATCTGCTGCCTGACCTACATCTGTTTCCTCTACTGTAGCCTGATCTGTACATTTTGTGCGTTTGTGTGTGGGTGGGTGGATATGACTTTAAATGCTCAAGGTATTTGAGAGCGGTTGGGGGTGTAAGACAGAGCTGGTGATTTCTGGATGTCATATGTGCTCCTCCATACAAAAGCATTGTGAGTTAGTGGGTGACATGTGCCAACACATCAAAGGTTTGTTTTTAGGCTACAGCTGCCATTTCCTGTCTATTGTCAGTCTGTATACATTGTTGCTATAGTTCTCTGTAACAAACACACTTTAATATGTGTGCATGTCTGTGCTTTTGTAGATAAATCAGGTGGTAAACTGGCATGTTGGGATTGCCCCAAGGCATTTCCCGTCTTCATGCAGCATCCTTACAGTGCGCCGCTGTGTCTGGCCAAGGGATCACACCAGGAACAGAGACAGTGGGCCAACATACTACAAGCTGCGACACAACATCAGAGCTCTGGTATAATTCTCTTATCGCTGATCCCAATCATGAGCCAGACAAAATTTCCTCATGCTTCAATGCCTCTTTTTCCAACCCGTTCCCTCGCTTATGCATCGTAAATGCAGTGTCTTCCTTGAAAAGGCTCAGAGGACACTGTCAAACAGAGATACATCCAGTGGGCGATGAGGAAGAGGTATGATGTCATGCGTTATTGTGTTGTTGTTTTCTGCCTTCTTTTTCTATTACCTGAGCATTGTTGCCTCCCTAATATCCCCCGTCTTACATTTTTGTTCTCCTTCTCTCCTTGTCCTTCAGGTGTTGGTGAGCATAGTGATGGGAGAAGTGATGTCCTACCTTAAGGAGCAAGTACATCCCAGGATTATTGTACATCAAAAGAGGAGGAGGGCAGCCTGGATCAGAGTGAGTGAAAAGGACAAATTATATGTCTCTACACAAACATATAAATAGATAGGACCCAATGTGCAAATGCAACCTCTATCTGTATTCATGTATGCCTGTCAGATGCTGTCTGAAGTCCACAGGACAGCAAAGCATCAGGTAAAAGCTAACATGGTTGCTCTGAAGGAGGAGTTGTCGTGCTATCATTCTGATGTGGGGAAACTGATCTCAGCAGGACTGCAGCAGGCCAGTCTGCTGCAGCACCACATCGCTCACACGATCACAGGTGTGTGTTTGTTTCTGTGAAGTCAGAGGATGTAGAAATGAGGATGTGTTCAGCATCTTGATCCTCTTTTACTGCTTAGAGGACATGTGTGAGCCGATATTACAGTCTCTCCAACACACAATCGTCCCAAAGCTTGACTGTACTGTGCAGGAAGTGGCCACACCCACCTGTGATGGATTTGCTTGTGTCTGTCAATACGTGCTGTAAACGTGTTGATGTCACAGTCCTGGGTTCAAAGAGCACATCAATGAAAGACATCAAAAAAGTAGTAAGTTAGGCAAATGTGCCCCTTTCTTTTATGATTTAAGATCAAGCGTGTTGGATCAAAACTTGCTCATCCCAAGTGGTCACATGTTGCGGGTTTGTCAGTGGACTTTCATGTCTACAAATTATATGCTAGGTATCCTCTTGCCTCTTGATGTTCTGGGATGTTGCAACCAACACCAGGTCAACAAAATCACTTGGTTAGGTTTACATAAAAAACATCATGGTTTGGCTCTACATTCATAGAAGCAGCGAACATCAGCCTCCTGGGTGAAAGTCCAGGGTTTGTTGGACCATCTACCACCCCTTCCCACCCACCCTATAGCGACTTTCTAGCTCTGTGTATTACATTGTTACCTGCAGCATTTCAAACTACCGCCGCGACAGGTGCTGTCCAGCCACGTTATGAACTGATGCCACACGTCAGCATATCATGCTACCGTAACACGTGCTGTCTGGCTGACTGGTGGCATATCATAACACCATAAAAGTTGGCTTTTGGCGTCAGTGTCTAATACTGAAATCACTGACAAAGCAGCGGTATTTGCTGACTTCGATATAAGAACAGGCTGGTTGAATTTAGGGGCGTCTACTGGCAGATGTCATTACTTTATAATTACCTGAAAATAATAACATTGTTGTACTTTTGTCACCTTTGAATAAGCGGTTTATATCTACACATGAGTGGGTCCTCTTCCGTGGAGTCAGCCATTTTGTTTCTACAAACCAAACATTAGAAGGGCTTTCCTGTTTTTGCATCAGCCTCTGTAGTTTTCCTGCACTCTTGACATACGGGAGAAGTTTCAGTTCTGCAACCTCACCACTAGATGCCACTAGATGCCACTAAATCCACTGGACCTTTAAGACCTTAATTTTGATGTTGCTCTGCCACATTTTAGCAAGGAAATGTTCTAAAACAGAGGCATGCTCAATCTGAAAATGGTGTGCACTGTTGTGCTACGGTTTCTGGGTTGAAGAACATGTTTCCTCTAATTGTTCTGAAACTGTGTGCAGTGAGGTTTGAGGTACGTTTTTTCTCATTTGCTGGGTGTGTTAGAGGTGTTGCCCAGTCAGCAGTGATGTGTGTATTAACACTGCCAAATTAAAAGGCAGTGCACTTGCATACACAGCAGGATGTTCAACACACCACCATTTACATTTAAATAAATATTTTGTTATGTTTTGTCAAGGCTGAAAGCACCTTACTTGTTCCCAACTTTGGTGTCAGGACCCAATTAAAATCTAAGGGGTCCTGATATGATTACAGGGATAAGAAAGAGAGAAAAAAAGTGATAATAAAAGGTCTAATTTTTGCTGTGTTTCTACTGAAATACCAGATTCTTCCAGCTACTATAGCCTTTTAAATCCCCCATACAAAATAATGTGATCAAGAAAGTCACTCTTTGGTTGAACTACCTGCAACTCGTGCTCACATGAAGGCACTACAGCCAAAACCATCACTGGGTGTCACAAATAGCATTCCTCCACTTTCTGTGAATCACTAGATGTAAAGGTGGTAGCTGAAGATTTTGTTTGTCTTGCACAAAATAACAGCAGAAGTAGCATCGTTGATCAAAGTTTCCCTCAGGCGACAGGAGAGGTGTTTTTATAGTTTCTTTAGACCACTTCATTATTTGACTGGCAGCTATGCAATTGTGTAATTATGTGATGGAATGTGAAGTGTTTAACGAGGCCTGAGGCATGAAATATTTCAATGTAAGCTCATGTCATGTTTCTTTTGAAATATTAATATTTATTGTTAAACTATTAAAAAGTATTAAACATCCTCTGTTAAACCAGTGCGGGGTATATCATATCATACATCATCAGCATTCATGCACAGAATCCAAGTCTTGTACATAGAGCTGATAAAACTGGCAGCTCAATAATAATACACTGTACTGAAAAATTCCAGGGTGGTTGAATGCATTCTGATGGCACAGATGTTTTTATTGTAGGTGCTGACACCTCTGAGTGGCCTTGGACCAGATGATACCGGGGTGTGGCAGTGCCTGGGCAGGCTGGAGTTGAGCTCAGAGGGGCGTACTTGGCTCCAGGAGACATGGGGAATCCACAGTGGTACCTGGAGGCCTTTACTACTCAAAGCTCAGAACACTCCCTGCATTGTAATTCAACAAACATGTCTGTGTATCAAGTAATTCAAAAGAAAACTTGCCCTAGACCTTATCCTCCCATGTTTTTGTGTCTAAGTGGCTAATGGTGACAACAGGTTTTGAGGTTAAGAGAGACTGTGGCATCTGCAGCTGTGAAACAGGCTGCGATGTAATTTATAAAGGCAATTGTGCACCGTCAATTTATGTCCACTAAAAGTGCTTGTTTTTGCCACTAACAGCCTCAGATTGATGGTAAGTGTCTAGAGACATTATGGAAAAGACCCTGGTCTGTTATTGTGTGTAACCAGAGAGTGCTCAAGAAGAAGTCTCACTTTGAAATTCTGCAGAATTTTTCACAGTGCAATCAGCTAAATATTCAGCCATAGCACTTAAAATCTTTCAGATAACATTAAGCTATGCATTCTGTACCTTAACAAAATAAACTTCCTGGCACTCCTCTCTCTAGCTCTCACTAATGTTTCCATCGTTGTTATTCCTGCAACATGTCACCTCTTGCAAGATTTCAGAACGAGACCTCTCCTTGAGTGAGGCTTAGTTACAATGACATACAGACCAGCAAAAGGTAAGGAATTTTTTTTTTTTTTTTACTTCTCTGTAGGATCTTTTCCGGAGTGTTGTCCGTGGCAAAAACAAGCACGTTTAATGGACAGAAATTGGCGGTGCCAAATTGCCCTTGGCGATTACATTGCAGCCTTCTTTGTCGCTGCGGCTGCAGCAGTCTCTCTCAATACTGGACCAATTTTAGAAATTGCTGTCCTGTTAGTCACTTAGACACAGAAAGTAGAGAAAATAGGGTCCAGGTTGAAAAATACTCCCTTTAAGGTAAAGAATGGTGAAAAGTCACCATGCCGTCTTTCACATCCTTCCACTCATCTTTCTCCTCCAGGTGGTTGATATGTGTGCTGTGATGTTCTGGAGGTTGCTCTCACGAAATCCACATTTCTCTTTTGACTCTTCCCGGCTCACGACAGTGCTGTGCAGGATCAAAGAGAGAGTGGTCAAGGTGTGTGGCAGGGTGGGCTGGGAAAACACACACACACACTTCTTTTATTCTTGTCACTACAAACCAAATGCACCTTTCTCTGTCTGCCCCTGTCTCATACACACATATATTGCAAACAAAAACAGCACCTGGAAACAGAATTGTTGGCTCTTCCATCTCAAATAATTCTGGAGGTGATCTTGCAGATGACATTAACAGCATTCACAAATAGTGTGGGACAGCTGGTACATGTCTTCATATCTTTATCTGCGTTTGCTTGTTTCCTTTATTTAGATCTTCATTTTAATAGTAACTTATTTTACTATGCTATGGTGAATTCAGAACAAGCCCTCTTTATCCAACCTGACACCATCTTCCACTCCATCCTACATCAATACAATCAGGTACAGTTTGTGATCAGGTTTAGATTAAGCACTAAATGTTCATCCCCATTGAAAAGTCATGACCCAACAGTGCTGTAACTATTGGCCTTTTTAATTGAACCATTTGTTTGCTTCATTTTCAAGGCTGAAGAGTCAAGATTTTTTTTTTACTGCAGTGATGAAGTACTCCCTGCCACCACAGTGCATGCCTCTCCCTGACAGTCCCAGCAACCCCTGCAGCCCCACCTCTAGTGTCACAGAGCCAATGTACCACGAGCTGCTGCCTCCTTGTGACTGCCAGCAGAACTTCTGCCAAACCTCTAAAGTCTCCACCTCAGGATTTGAAACACTCTCACCAAGCAGCGTGTCTAACCAGGATGACACTTTGGCCAACTCAGAAAACTCAGTGCTCGATGCAGGAGAATATATCCATCTCACTGAACCATGAAAGAACTGTAGAGCACCACAGAGCGCAGTAAGGTTTAGGAGGGTAGATCATGCCCTCTGTATTTCTATATCTGTTTATTTGTTGCCTTTCTATTGAAGTTGTGTTTTTGTTGAGAAGAATACAAACAGCTATACAGTGAAACTGTTTCAGCCTAACGGACAGACATTTAAATCCCAAAAATGTATCATTAAAGGCCCAGTGTGTGGGACTTAGATGCATCTATTGGCAGAAATTGTATGTAATATTCCTAATTATGCTTTCATTAGTTTAAGACCACCTGAAAATAATAGTTTGTTAACTCAGAATGAACTGTTTATATCTATGTATGTAGCAGGTCCACTCCCACTGAGTGTTCACCATGTTGTTTCTACAGTCGCCCAGAATGGACAAAACAAACACTGGCTTTACATAGATTTTCGCATCATTTTTCACATCAGCCACCATAGTTCTCCTACACGCTTAGCAGATGGGAGGAGTTTCAATTCTGCAGCCTCACAGCTAGATGCCAGTAAATCCACTAGACCTTTAATTAAACTACACATTTCAAGGGAAAAAGAGAATATACTTTAACATAAAGCTGATAACCTGGATAGAAAATTAATTTGCAGCTATTTTAATAGTCAATTTCAGTTTTGCTTTACCTCATTAAGAAATAAATATCTTTGGATTTGGGACTGTTGGTCAGCCAACTATTTTCTGATACTTTAGATTTCACGATAAATCTTTTATTTAAAAAAAATCTGTAGGCTGGATTGATCAGTAATGAACTGTGTCAGATTGGAGCATACAGCATGTAGCCATGTTGCATAATGTTTACACATATTTTTTTAACTTTGTACTTTTAGCACAAGTAGAAGACATAAAGTTGGCTGTACAAAATGAAGTTTGAAAAGTTTTAATCCATCTGACGATGCGAGGCAGTAAACCCCAACCTGACGACCTCCTGAGGGGTCCTGAGAAAAATCTGAGGGGTGTTTAATTTTTTAACTGTAAATGTTTTGCTTTTTTACCTGTGCAATCCTACATAGCAGACCTTTAAGACATTAGTTTTGCTGTTGCTCTGCCACATTTTAGCAATGAAATGTTCTAAATCAGGGGCACGTTTAATCTGAAAATGGTCTTTGGTTGAACTGCTCACAACTCTTGTCTTAAGGGGTCACCAATAGACAGTTTTGCTTCATGTTAAGGGGTCCTCAAGCCAAATTGACTGGGGGCCACTGTTGTAAAGTACAGGGCCAGGAACACCAGTCCCTGCCTGACAGGCCTGCAGCATATTCAACACATGGACACGCCCATGTAGTTTTCTAGCTGTTTCCTACCGCTGGATCGGCTCTTAAAGGGGAGGACACCATACTACAGAGGGAGGCCTTTCGTATAATTAGCCTTGCAAGATATAAGAAGTCATTTATAGAAAATACAGTTCATCCAAAACCCAAGCCTGACAGGAGCTCCCTGGTGTGATTTATGTATATGATTCAAGAGGAGACACAGAAATAAGGGCCTGCTGCTGCTTTTAGAGAACACAGAGTTCCCCTTAAACCAGCCCAGACCCGCCCTTTAATTCAGCCTGCTCCTCCGCCATGTATCCATTGTCGGCATAACACAACAGCGGGACCCTCAGCTTCCACATCCTCCGTGCCCTTCTCTGTCCGCCGCGTCACCAGCGAGTCCCTCTCCCCTGCCATGCCCCGGGTCACCTCCCTGCTGCCCGCCCTGCTGTTCGTTCTCCTGCCGGGCCCGAGCCGGGGGTATTTCCCCGAGGAGCGCTGGAGCCCCGAGTCTCCGCTCCTCGCTCCCCGGGTCGTCGTCGCGCTGGTCTGCCGCAACTCGGCGCACTCTCTGCCGCTTTTCCTCGGAGCCATCGAGCGCCTCAACTACCCGAAGGACCGCATTGCGCTGTGGTGAGTGTCATCGCTTTTTCTCTTATAAAGGGACTCATGACACAGACTGTCAGACCATATCATGCCAAAACTTTTTAAAGTCTTGTAAGAATATTAAAATGGCAGAAAAGTAAGACTAGATGCGATTCAGCGTCAGTGTGGGTTCATTAAAGAGACACGTCAAGCCTATATGGAAGCCCATGTAGACATATTATAGAGGAAACTCTGCGCGCGTTTGCGCGTGCGCTTGTGGGTTTTGGCCATGTGGGGCCGCTGTGTTGTTGATCAGATGTAGGTAAACGCTTTATCTTCACACCTCACCAATCAAACCGTCGGTGAAATGAGTGAAGGTGAGAGCAGCGTGGGTGTTAATGTGCCGGGGTGTTGCAGGGACTTGGCCCCGGCAGCAGACCCCGGAGTGCGGGCTGCGCCTTCAGACTCGCCCGTAAAAAGTTCCATTCAGTCACAGATCTTCCTTCTCATCGCCCCTCCGTTTCCCCCTCTACCCCACCCTCCCATTTCTTTTCCCCCTCCCTCTTCCTCTTTCCACATCTTCGTCTTCGAACAAAACCAGCATTGTTTTAAAAGCAAAGTTTTAAAATTGCCACCTGAGCTGTCAAAATCTTGTTCAATCCACCAACAACAAACTGTGTCTGTGAAGCTGTCTATTAAGAGCTTCTGCTGGATTTACCTTCCTCAGCCTCGGCCTGTTGTTCTGCCACCAAGCCCCCAGCCTTCCAGATTATTCTTGTCTGTACTGCTCACTTCCTCTTGTCATTTTGATCCTCTGCCAGGAGATCTGTTTATGAAGATTAGGTTAATCTTTTCATCAGCGTTCAGCCCTGACAGGTTAGATTGTATTTCCTGCAAACCCTGTGACCTTATAAAGCAAATAAGAGCAATAGCTGCAATCAGAGTTAATGTGATTCTGTGAGTTTGGATTAAAATGAAACATCATTCAAACTCCCGTGAATTGCTTCAACAGGGTGCGAGGCCGCTCTGAGAGTGAATGTTGGACTGAAGTTTTTTCAGTGGGAGCTAGACTGAGGGATTCAAGTGTCCGTGTGTCTGTTTAAACAAACCAGCCTGAATGTTGAGCTTTTTTTTCCTTGTATCTCAGCCAGCAAATTCAGCCTCAGTGCCTGAGTCTAACTATGCCCATGTGGCAGCCGGAGCTCAGTTTTCTGCATGGTTGCTTTGATCTACAATATATCCCTTCCTTCAGTGAAAGAACACATATAAAAGGGTCTGAAATGCAGCGTGAGAGACATAAACTGAGCTGCTAGCATGCCACCTGTCGATACCTGTAGTTATCAGCCCGACAGGTTAAGATGGAGTACTTGGCAAGCGGCAGCATAGAAACACTCTTGCAAACTGCCTAAATTAGTGTTTGTGTGTGTGTGTGTGTGTGTGTGTTCTGCAGGGACATGCAGGATGGATATTATCAGTCCATAAATCTTCCAATTTTATCTCTCTGCCTCTTTCTCAGCTTTCTCTTATCCTTGAGGCATGGCTCTGTTGCTGGCACTCAAGCAAACCCAAATATTTCCTCACTGTAAACTCTTGTTTTATTCACTACCTCTGCTCATTCAGAACTTCACAGCAGCCAGAGAGCAAAAGGTAGGGAGAGCAGGGGGGGGGAGAAGAAGATGGATAGGTGGATCGGTCACAGGTAGGTGCTGGGACGGCACAGCTGTGTTAAAACGCCACAGACAGATGGGAAACCAACACCTGCAGCACGCCGACTGTCACTCACTACATGACAGGGCCAGGAGCACATCCATTTCTCTCATATTTACACATTCTTTCCCCCTCTCTTGCTATGTCTGTGCCCCTCCCCAACACACAGATTTGTTATGATAACACAGACAGCAGACGAATGCCACTGCTCCACTTTTCAGCCCCTATTGTCTGTCTGTGATCTTCTTTGTCCACGCTAACAGTAGTGATGTGCAGCTCCGCTGTAATGACAGCAAGACCCTCAGGGGACAGGAGCAGAAACAGATATTACATAAATATCATTAATGCAGTATTTAATGGGATCAAGACACATCTTAAATGTTTTGTTTTTTTGCCAGGTTCCTTAAAACTGCAGTAATCTGTATTTTCAGTGTGTAGGGTTTAGGAGGATATGTTGGCAGAAATGGTATATATTCATAACTATGTTTTCATTGGTGTATAATCACCTGGAATATAAGAATTGTTGTGTTTTCATTACCTTTGAATAAGCTGTTTATATCTACATACAAAGCAGATCCTCTTCCACGGAGTCCGCCATGTTTTTCTACAGTAGCCAAGAATGGACAAGCCAGACACTAGCTTTAGATGGGGTCATTCATGTTTTCACATCAGCCACTATAGGTCTCCTACACGCTTTGCACACAAGAGAAGTTTCAGTCTTTTGTAAATCTGCAACCCTTAACGCAATATGCATCTAAACCTTTAAAATGACAGTGAATTGGGCAGTTATAATATTCAATATTATGATTTCAGCTTCTTCTTCTGTGCCCAAATAGCCCAAAAAAATACATTAATGGCAGTTTGAGGCTGTGTTACAGTTAACTGATGGACTTTTCTGAGCTTATTTGATTTTCGTAGCTCAGATAAATGAACAGTTAATTAATTTCTACATCATTCTGGTCATCATGTTTAAATTGCAGATTATTTTAAATGTTTTCTGACACACTGATAGTGAAAGTCTCCACATTATATCTTAATTTGTTAATATTAAGTCATTGTTTTTGAAACATGGCAAACATTTATTTTCAGTCCTGACTATGATTTTGATGAAGCTTTTAATTAATTAATTGTTAGGTCTACAAAGTATCAGAGGGATGTGAAATATTCTGATAACGAATTTCCAGAGCCCATGATAGCATCTCCAAATTGCTTTTTTTTTTTGCCTTACTAATGGTCCAAAACCACAGGTGATGTCGCCCATTGATTTGTGGACTCGCCATCTTGTTTTTTTGGGCCAGAAATGACCAAATTTGGGTGAGAGATTGGTACTGTTGAGGGGTGAAGGGTGGCTCTGACTAAGAAGCGGAGGACACTATCCACAGACAGCCTGTCACTCTATGCATATTGCTTTAGGTCTTAATAAAATGTTAATGGGCGAGATATAAAAAAACTCAACCCCCTTACAGTTGTCATGAACGGGGAAATGGCAGTAGAGACTAAAACTGTCTTTGTACCAGCCTGTAAACATGTTTATTTCTGCTGTAAAGTTGGACATTGTAACATGGGGGTCTATGGAGATTCACTCGTTCCCGGAGCCAGCCTCAAGCAGGCGTTTAAAGAACTGCAGTTTTTGGCACTTCTGTGTTGGCTTCATTTTTCTGCCTGGGAAGTTGCCACTTGTCCAGAACATAAATCTACTGAATTTACAACTCTACTGTTTCTCCATTTGCTTGATAAATTACGTAATTTAACAGTCAGTTGCATACTGACACAGTTGTCGCTTCATTCTGTTAATGAAGGCACTCTGCTGATGAATGAAAGGGCTAATTGTCTCAACCTAATTTTGAAATATCACAATATTTGACTTTGTCAATATCTCCCACTGCTAATTATTTATTATTTCATTAATAAACCCTTTCTCAAATGAATTTCCACAAAACATATACTTGTCAGGATACACATCATTGGCCTAATCTGAAGCATTGTACCAATCTAGAGATAAGAACACAGATTTCAATACCTCGACTCGGGGGTATTGTCCAGTACCGAGTACCAATCTGACTCCAGTGTTTTGTCCACCTAATTCAAAATCTGCATCTCTCAGTGAATGCAATGGATTGGGATCTCTTTTCTATGTGTAAGGTAACATGAGCATACAACTACACATCAGTTGTCACTGTAAGTGGAAGCATTAGTTATGTAGAGACATTAGCTCACTGCAATAAATGAATGGAGGAAACAATGAAGCTCCTGTTGTGAGAATGCCGTTTGAGTGACAGAATAATAAGTGCTGGCAAATATTTATGAATAAGGCATTATTGTGCACAGGGATTGCTGTGGTGCTCAAACGTCAGCCATTGGCCCAGTGCAACTGAATTAAGGTGGAATCACTGAATTTTAATGACCGGTCACGAAGCAGTTTTTATTAGGAGCAGGCATGGCTTAATAATGTCAGTTCTGGGACCCATACCGTTCCAGCGCATCAGATCGGTGCATCCCTAATACCCCTAATCTAAGTCTCCTGAGGCAAATTTTGAATTTTTGATATCGGCCTGTATAAATAAATTTTACCAGACCCGAGGCTGTATCGCTGTTGGAATACGAAATTCGACATAGTGACACAAGATTTTATCCATAGATCTACCCCTGACCCATAGTAACACTGGATCATCAAAAAGGGAGTCACATGGTTGGTGGTTAGAGCTGCAACAATTAATCAATTCATTGTCAGCTATTAAATTAATTGTGATAATCTAGTGATCAGTTTGAGTAATTTTTTGGAAAAAAATTGTTTGATTCCAGCTTCTTAAATGTGAATATTTTCTGTTTTCACTCCTCTGTGACAGTAAACTGAATATGTTGAGGGTTTTTGAGAAAAAAAGATATTTGAAGATGTCATCTTGGGCTACAGGAAATCCTGATTGGCATGTTTCAACATTTTTTTATATGTTATGGACCAAATTATGAAGAAATATTTCGCAAAAATCATTGATATACTAATTGACAATTTTATTGTATTTCGTTTTATTTTATTTATTTAACAGGAACAGTGCCCAGCTACTTAGCTGCACCAGAGTTAGCTATAAGCTAGTTTTCATCTGAGTCCGTGGGCAGGAAGCTGAGAATAATTTCTCTGCTACATTGAATGTAGTCATTAACTGCAGCCCTCCTACAGGGTGTCTGCAGCTCCTTAAAAAGTCCTAAAATGTCTTAAATTTAATTATAAATATTAGATCTTAAAGGTCATTAAATAATCTTGAATTTCAATTTGTGTGGTCCTAACTGACGCAAACCTTTAAACTAATTTCATTTATCTTTTAATTTCTTTTTGTCAAAATGAGTTAAGCTCTTCTGCGTAACAGTCCACATTTGTGATGTCACAAATCTTTAAACCTGCCACTAAACCTAATACTGTCTTTTTACTTAATACTTGCACTTGTTGGTGAAATGTAAATCAACCTGACTCACTCTAAAAACCATATTCCTGCATAAAATGCACCTCTGCTCTGCACGGGAGCACATTTATACTGCTGACCTTTATACTTACCTGCAATGCTTGAATGATAAAAATATAATTTCTCCAAAAAAACAGGCTAAAATTTGGTTAAAATATGTCATGAGAAGGTATTAAAAAGTACTAAATTTAAGTGTCTGATAACTTGTAGACGCCCTGTATTGGTGGTACTACTGATCAAGGTGCTTCTAACTCAAGGTCCCTCTGTCTCTCCCTCAGGGTGGCGACAGATCACAACATAGACAACACCACAGCCATCCTGAGAGACTGGCTGGTGAAGGTGCAGAATGACTATCACTATGTGGAGTGGAGACCTGACGATGAATCCAGGTACTGTGCGTGTGTGTGTATGAGTGAATGGGTATGTGTGTGTGTGAGACATGCATTACCTAATAGTTACTGTCTGTACATGTCTCAGTGCCTTTGAAGATGAGGTGGGGCCTAAGCACTGGAATAATCTCCGTTATGAACATGTAATGAAGCTCCGTCAGGCAGCACTGGAGACCGCCCGCGAGATCTGGGCCGACTACCTGCTGGTATGTTATCATCCCCTCAACAGCTTCATAAGCTTCCTCTTATAATGTACTCTCAGCGATGTCTCTGACTCTGGGTCAGAAATGAGCAGAGATATGTGGAAGTAAGTAAGCTGAGTCACAGCACTCGACTCTTAAAATACTTGTGCATCCATTGTCTGCACTTGATTATACCTGTTCAGGGTAAGGAGGTCAAAATTAAAAATGTGGTTGAGGAAGTGAAGCTCAGTCTTTTACATAGAAAATAAAAAGGAACTGCACTGAAGAGACGAAATCTATGAGCAATGAATAAAGCCATGTTTTAGACAAAGAGACATTTTGATGACTACTGCAGGTTTATTTAATGTCTTAATTTCTATTTAGTCTTAAAATCTAATCTTCCAGAGATTATCTCTGTGACATGCAAGTGTTTCTTTGTGTTATAAATTGGCCATTTTGTTACAGCAGATGTAAGCAAAGCAACATAAAGCATAATGAGCTGTGCTAATGTAATAAAGTAATGGAGAAGATCCAGGCGATGAACGCAGTAGTGGGAAGGAAAGAGGTGGAGCTCAAGTATTTGTTTGTAGTCACACTTAGTCATGTTTACATTATTTTTTCACCGGCAGAATTAACCATAATGTAGAATAAAGCCCAGGTGTTAATGCTTTGGTTACCTGCATTTCAGTATAAGGTGCAGTGGTCTAGAGTTGTTCTGTTTAATCTTTTTCTCAAAAGCTTGTAGGGGTATTTTTTAATTCCATTGCTCTACCATTTCCAAGGTCAAGAATGAACTTATTTGTCATAGCCATGATGTAAAAAGTAAAAAAGTGTGTATAAAATAAAAGTATAAAATTTAGTCTGAGCAAAAAGGACTTTATGGCTGAGACTGTGAAAGTAATGTACATAGCTGCTGTGATGTCACCCATTGGTTTGTGGACTCCAGTTTTGAAGCCTTTCGGCCGCCACCATCTTGTTTTTTTGAAGCCAGAAGTGATCGTATTTGGATGAGAGGATGGAGCTGTGGAGGAGTGAGGGGTGGATCTGACTGAGAAGCCGAGGACACAATCTGCAGACAGCAGCTTTAGCTCAAAGCAGCCTACCTTTAATTGTGCCTAACTTAAAACCTTGATAAAATGTAAACAGGTGACTTATATAAAAATGTACCCCCCCGTACAGTTGTCATGAACAGGGAAATTAGCTATAGAGACCAAAACTGTTTCTTGTACCAGGCTGTAAACATGTTTATTTCTGCTGTAAAGTTGGGCATTTTAACACGTTAGAGCCAGCCTCAAGTGGCCATTTGAGGAACTGCAGTTTTGGCACTGCTTAATTTTTCAGACCTGGAGGTTTGAAAATCTGATCACATATGGCTTTTTTCTTTTTCGTTTTTATTTATTCATACAAAATTTTGTAATTATTTGGTTAATAAAGAACTAAGGCCAAGATCACGTGCACAGATCAGGAAATTTTCCACTTGAAAAATACATTTGTCAGATGAACAAGTACGCAATGGTGACACTGTTTCTAAACTACCTCTGACATATTTCTGGTAATTCTCTTGTGCAAGTTCATGTTTTATTTATGAGCCCATATGTAGGCCAGTAGGAGTATAATGATACATGAAAATCTGGATTGATATATGATTTAACAATAATCCGCAGTCATCTATGCAAAGTGAAAACATCAATACATACCGACATCTTTAAGATTGACCTGTATCTTGACATTCTGATGGCACATCTGTGTCACCATTTCTGTCAAAGCACACCTCCTTCCCAAACATTCAAACAGTGCTAGCAGCTCATTGCCTGTCAGACAATGTCAAGCAGTCAACTAAGAAGACAATGAAGAAATGTACTGATATCGTCTCAAACTGATAGCAGGCCCCTCAAAATCATATCATGGCAGACTTCCTAATGTCAGCAAATATGGTATTGTGTTGAAACCTGTGATTTATACACCCATCGGTCAGTAATGATCTGTCTGTATCTGGGATCAGCTGATATATCAGCACACCTGATCATCAGTCAGAAAAGAATAAGTAAAAAAGTAGAGTACAGTGCACAGTTTCAGATGTGAGTTTCAGAATGACCTCAGCTGTAAATTGGCAGTATGCGGACAAATATTTTGGCTGAAGAAAATGCAGGTTGACTGGGAGCAGTCTTCATTTACTGGAGCTGCTCTTGGTGAGACACGTGGAGGCAAACACACACAAGGGTTAAATACTGAGTTTTGGCATTGAGCAGCGGTTGTTCTCAACACTCCGGAGTAGAGAACATCCCACTGCAAATACAAATGCAGTCTGTCTGTAAGGCTTGTTTAAAATTCTGCGCTGTGAGTTAAAGTGGGCCGGGAAGGAGCTGCTTATGCTCGCAGTATTCTGTGATCGAACCATGTTGCCGTGGCTCAATCAATCATTTAGTGACAGCGAGTGACATTTTGTCTGTGCTTGCATGTGCTGTGCGTGTTTGAGTCTTGTCAATATTGTGCCCTTCTCCTCCGCCTGCAGGTGGCTGACTGTGACAACCTGCTCACCAACCCGGACACGTTGTGGAAACTGATTAGTGAGAACAAGACTATCGTAGCGCCAATGCTGGAGTCCAGAGCTGCCTACTCTAACTTCTGGTGCGGCATGACCTCACAGGTACTGCAGTTTACATGATGTCTAACATGCCTGTATAAGAGCTTTAGGTACACCTCACAGTCCCTTCACCTCCTCTGTGTGTGGGATATGGGTGTTGTATACATGTTCTGATACAGTAAGAATATTTTTGAAATACTATTATGACATTGGAAACCAGATCAAACATTTAAAACAGTAAAGATACTATAAAATTACGACACCAAATCAGATACTCTTTAAGTCACTGCAAGACTACTAATGCAAGTATTATGCACGGGCTTTAAATTATGGACTGCACATTAGTAAAGTACAGCTGTTTATGCCTCTGTACTGGCAATAGCCATAGCCAGAGGCATTATGTTTCCGAGTTATCCATCTGTCCGTCTCGTTCTCGTGAACAGGATAATTTCTTCAAATGTCATACAAACGTCCACTTTATACTGAAGAATAAACTGATTAGAATTTGGTCATAGGTCAAGGTCACTGTGACCTAACAAAACATGTTTTTGGCCATAATTCAAGAATTCCTATGCTAATTATGGCAGAATTTCACACAAATGTCTAGTAGGATATAATGATGAAATTATGACATTTTAAATCCAAAAGGTCAAACATCAGCTTCACTGTGACATCATAATGTTCTGCAAAAACACTTTTCTGGCCATTATTCAACATCATATCTCAGGAACAGAAGGGGAGACATTTGATCTGATACTTAATTGGTGACTCTGATCTTGGGTGTCCACCTTTAAACTGTGCTGATTGTATAGATCCTCTGTGCTGCGAGGGAGAAGATGTGTATAAAGCATCCATATTCTTACAGACATGGATGGAAACTGTAACTGCAACTTGACTGGTTCACAAAGGCATACAACCACTGGTAATTCTAGTGTTACATCTTTGGAAAGATAATGTAATCTACAAAAAGTCTGCTGTTTACCCTGTGAGTTACTGATTGTGAATAAAATGTCACTGTCATGCAGTCCTGCAGAATAATAGAGTGCATCTCCTGCCACCTTCATAATGCATAAATTTGATCTGGAGGGAATTTCACACTTGATTATTTTCTTTTATGCATGAAGAAATCAAATTTGTGTAAATAAGTCACTTTAGAAACACTGAATGAGTCAATTTGAAGGACCAGTAGAGACGTTTTTTATTCTTATTGTATTCAATACTCTGGCTACTAGGTAGGAGCTAAATGCTCTGGTAAATATACATTGTAAATGTAAGTAAATGATTTGTCTCCCAGGTGAACTAAAACTATTCTGCTCTGAAATAACTTATATTTAGATCTGACTACAACATGTAGCAACCAGATACTGCTGCTGGGTGTGCTGCTGGTAAAACTATGGGCCAAAGTGACTTTTAATTGAAGCATCATATCCAGTAAAAGTTGTTGTTTTTTTAATTAGAGTTAGAATTATTATTATTGTGAGAAAAAAACCCAAATTTATTTATTTAATTTTCCAATTTGCAGACATCATTACAGCTATGCCAGCTTGATTTTGACTAATCAGACTTGCACATCTGATTTATTGGGCATTATGTACTGTATGTGGGTGTCTTGGATGCAGCTCTGTCTGTGATATATTTCTGTCGAGACAGGATGCCTCTAAGTAATCATCTTTGCTTCTTTTCAAATCAGAGTAGACATATGGACATTGTCTATCCTCCAGCACAGAATAAACTCTAACCCAGACTCTGCCTGTCTGATTCCCAGCAGAGAACATTCTCTTCAATGACAGTTAATGGGCCTGTGGCCAAAAGGCAATAAGCAATGTCTGTCAGTGTCTCCTTCTATAAGTCAGTATTACTCAGTCTTAGTCACTGAATTTTTATCCTCCTGTAATTGAAACATATATTTTTTTAGTACTTTTGTAAAGTTTGAAGTTTCAGATATGTTTTGTTCCTGTAAAGGGTTTTAAACTGACACATAGATGTAGACTCGTAGAGTTTGGGCAACCAATTTTCTCAATCAAGTCTCTGTCAAACATCTCAGATCAAATCAGATCAGATTTTGAGTTCTCCCCAGCTTTTTAATATGTCTCTGCACCGGCGACAGCTGTGGCCAGAGGCATTGTGTTTTCCTGTAGTCCGTCCAGCCCATTCTTGAGAACCCAATATGTCAGGAAGTTTTTCAGGGAATTTCTTCAGATCTGGCACGAAAGTCCAGCTGGACTCAAGGATGAAGTGATTAGATTTTGGTGGACAAAGGTCACTGTGAGCTCATAGAAAAAGGTTTTTGGCCATAACTTAAGAATTCTTACACAAATTGGCATCATAATTTTCAGCAAAAACACTTTTCTGACCATTATTTAACGTCATAGCTCAGAACAGAAGGGGAGACATTTGGTCAGATACTGAGCTGGCACTAATCTTGAAACTGTGATAATTGTATAGATCTTTTATGCTGCTGCGTGGAAGCTACTTTTCTCCCCAAAAAATATCCTTAATACCTTTTTATTAAATATCTCAAAGCCTTCTCCACCGATATTATAAGTCTGGACAGACATGGATGTAAACTGCAACCTTACTTACTGCTATGGGCATACACCCTCAAAGTGCAAATTCTGGTTTCATTGGGAAACAAGTTGGTTACAAGAAAATCTCATATAACTGTTCAGTGTTTGTGTGCACTCACTACAGGGCTACTACAAACGTACACCGGCCTACATGCCTATCCGTAAGCGGGAGCGTCGTGGCTGTTTCGCTGTACCGATGGTCCATTCCACCTACCTCGTGGACCTGCAGAAAGAGGCCTCCCGTCAGCTGGCTTTTTATCCACCGCACCCAGAGTATAGCTGGACCCTGGATGATGTCATAGTCTTTGCCTACTCAGCTCGTGCTGCAGGTGAGACAAATGCAACAGAGAGGTGTTATCTGGCGAGTTCTTAATGTCTTTCTAGGCATGTTTTTTTATTTGTTTCCTTTCTTTTATCTTTGCAGAAGTGCAGATGTACGTGTGCAACAAAGAGACTTATGGTTATTTCCCAGTTCCAACACGTTCCCATGGTACCCTGCAGGATGAGGCGGAGAGCTTCTTGCATACTCAGCTTGAGGTCATGGGTAAGTCAAGATCAGAGTGATTTCTTTGTGTTCTACAGTTTTAGCAAAAGTGTGAGAGTTTGCCTGTAATCACTTATACAGACACCAGGCTGTAATTAGACCTGATTATGTCTTTGAACAATGGACGTTTGTTTGAATGTGCTGATCTGTTGTTCAGGTTTATCTTTAACTTGCATCATCATGTTGTAATGGTCTGCAGATTTTGCATTTATGTGATTTCCCAACTTGTGCTAAGGTAAACTGTTTTTTACTGCACCCATCATGAAAAACCAAGACAGGTTTTCCTGGAGTAGCCCAAAGCTTTATTGACTTATAGAGTTACAAGTTTCTACCATAGCAACCTAATATACTGTGTGCCTCTACCTAAAAACTACATACTTATTTATTTTATTTTGCAGTTTAAAGGTCTAGTGTGTAGAATATAGTGGCATCTAGCGGTGAGGTTGCAAATTGCAACCAACTGAAACTTCTCCTGTGTGCAGAGCATTTAGGACAGGCCTCTCAGGTTCATTTGGGCCGGATTTTAAAATCAGGAAATGTAGATTGGCCAGACATTCTCAACAGCTAGCCTATTAAATTTTTTTTTTTTGACTTTGGTAATTACAAACACAAAAAGTGCAGAAACAGAATTAAAAAAGTGCTGTCATTGCACTAAACCTTAACAAGTGGCAATAACAGTAACCAATACCACACATTATCTCTGTCTACCAGTATCTCTGTCCTTCTCTCTTTTCTTTCTCACACACATACACCTCACCTCAAGATGTTTTCCATTGAGGTCAGTGAAAAGTGTTCAGGAAAAGACATTGTTTTGTGAAAGATATGAGTGGCAGGGTTGCGATACCAATTTATACATCCTGTCTGATCACTGTGCATATGTAACTTAACAGAGATGAGAAGGAAGTAAGATCAGTCGTTAGCTACTTGCAGACACTTTATGTAGTTCACGTTTTGTCATATCAGTGTATCAGATTAATGTATGCTGGGTCACTTGGAGGTTGCTTCCAGGCCGTATGTGGCCCGCAGGCCGCCACTTGAATAGATCTGGTGAAGGAGAACTACAATGGCCGATGAAAAATCACAAAAGGCCCTATCTAGAGCCAGTGTCTGGTTTGTCCATTCTGGGTTACAGAAACATGGCGAACTCCTTGGAAGTGGACCTGCTCTGTATGTAGGTATAAATGGCCACTTCTAACTTTAAAAAGTCACAAATATTATTAAATTCAGGTGATGATAAACTAATGAAAACATAGTTATGAATATTATATTCCATTTCTGCAAATAGATGCCCCTAAAGCCTACACACTGAACCTTAAAGATGTTGCCAATTAAGGGTGGAAAGCTGTTGAGATGAGACATACAGTAGAACAAGAGAGGAAACAAAGTGTCCACTAGAAAGTGCCATTAAAAACAGTGATGTGTGAGTGTAGCGCTATGACTCATGGACTCCCAAAATAGATTCCAAGTTACCAGAGTTAAGGTAGGGTCCCACTAAAACTATCCTCTGTTAGTTATCAGGCAGTCACAACGTAATATTCTACTGTATATACTGAAGTCTTTGTGTAGCTTAACTGTGTGCATTGTAGGTGAGAAGACACCAGCAGGATGTGCTGTGAAACCCACATAATGAATACCAATAATGATAAAACAGTGTATACATATACACATCTTACAGAAATCTAGTTCAAATGGTTCATTTTAGAAATCTCCTGAGGACTCCTGAGCATCCCAGAGCCACATTTTGGGAACCTCTGTTCCATCACATTACATATTCTCTTTGTAACCTTCCCCCCCGTTTTCCTTTGAAAGTGAGAAATCCTCCATTGGAGCCCTCCAGCTTCCTGTCTCTTCCTCCCAAGCAGCCTGACAAGATTGGCTTTGATGAGGTACGCACACTCAGTCACATACACACATAAAACACACAGAATAACCGAAGCATGTGTGTGAGGTTTTGCATTTGTGTGCACCCAGGTGTTTATGATAAATCTGGTGCGGAGATCTGACCGTCGTGAGCGGATGCTAAGAACTCTGTATGAGCAGGAGATCAGCTGTAAGGTTGTCGCTGCTGTGGATGGCAAGTACGTTTCTCATCGTCTTCCTCCCCCACCGCCTATGTCTTCCTGATTTGTGCCTCAGCAACATGCGGCTTAGATTGATATAGGGAGGCTGAGCTGAGACAAACAACCAGGTTAAAAGTAGCGGGTGCATGCTGTCAATTAAATATTCTCTGAACCACAAGGTTTGATCTCATCTGTGAGTAAAATATAACTCCTATGTGTGTGTAGGCTATCCAGTCAGTAGGTAGCATCATGTTTAAACATCTGTCATCTTTATTTAAAATGGTGAGAATGAGTAGAAAAACAGCTTGCAACACATGCATGCCTTATATTGGTTGTTCAACCCTTCATTTCCTGTGTTCACACACACATCACATCCATGTAATTTATTGTTTCTATATCTCATCTCTGTGTTTATCCCTTCTCTTTTCCCTCAGAGCTCTGAACAAGACTGATGTAGAGTCTATGAGGATTAAGATGCTGCCAGGTTACAAAGACCCTTATCACGGTCGGCCTCTCACCAAGGGTGAACTGGGTTGTTTCCTCTCTCATTACAACATCTGGAGAGAGGTGAGACACTTGGAAAGGCCTCAGGCCTCTGGGTCTACCTGTGCATGGTAGATAACGTTTACTACTGAAAAACACAGTAACTCAGTTTGTGTGAGGAGAGGCAGCTGGTGAGATTAATGAGCTGCTTTTATTTATGTTACAATAAATGTACTGCTTTTTTTGGAATGAGGTTCTCCAGCAACTTGCTGTCTTTTTTAATGTAAGAGAATGTGTTATAATTTAGAACAAAGGACTCCAGCATACCAGCAAAGGATTTAAGAAGCTTTTCATCACAATAATGCAATAATGAATCTCTGCCAACATGATGGAAAAAAAAGATACAGTTAGCCAATATATTGAGAAACTTTCCCGAAGTAATGTCTTGGTATCTTAAAATAATAAGAAGGTTTTTTAAAAATAATAAGTTTAGTTTTGTTTTTTTGCTCCACACATATAATTACAGATCACTTAAAATAAGAAATGTAAAGCACATGCAAGGATGTGGTAGAAAGCTGTTATGGCTTATATAACAAAACCACATCCAAAGGACATACAAAAGGTAAAATTACCAACACATTTACATAACACAACATTAGTTATAGCTATTAGTTATGAGTATATTTAAAAATGGAGACAAATGTGTAGAAATGGGAATAATTGCCATATTCACAGTAGGAGCAACAGTTTCTATGAGTCAGTGTGTTTAACAGCGGGACATTTCTTAGTGTCTTTATGTACGTAGACAGTGTAACAGAGGAATCCATCAAATGTGCATTTTCATTCACCAAGATATCTACGAAATTTGATAGAAAACTGAACATGGAATTAATAACTTAGTACCTTGAAATAATGAGAAACTTTGTCAAAATATTTACTTATCTCAAAATAGTGAGAAACTTTAGCTCCTTTTACTCTGCCTGTGAAGGGTGGGAATATTGCGCTGTTATGCCGCTGCTCTATATATAACTATATATGATCGCAGAGTGGGGGGACAGAGTGGTCTAGCCTTTAATCCGCCATAGGAGGTAGTAACAGCGTTGAAAAGCTATTAAAGACGTGTTACTTATGTGAGATTTAAAAAGTAACTGTTAGCAGTTAGCGGCTAACTAAAAAAAGAAGAACAGTGGCCATAAATGTCTGCAAATTGGGAAAACAATATGATTCAGGAGCTCTTTACCCACCAGGCAGAGGACGATATCAGTCACCGTATATTTGGGATGGAATATGATTGTTATTGCTATGTTATGCCATTGTTGTTGTTAATAAAGTGCTGCTGACGTGTACATTTTATGTCACACTATAGGCCTATGCTTTTGAGTTATATGTGACGCCCGTCACACCTATTTTGATTGCACTGTATACTCTAACGCTGGACCATTACCTAGCTCTCTGTCATTGCTATCAGAGAAGACACATGCCTATGCAAATTTAGGAACATTTCTCATTATTTTTAGATACCAAGTCGTCATTAGGAGAATGTTTCTCATCATGACTAATATGATTGTCTTTCATTGGCGAAAATGGGCTTCCATATATGTCAGCTCACCCAGCAGCAATATAATGCACTAAAATTCATGCATTTGCGCATTTGTGTATAGATAGTAGATCGTGGTCTGCAGACCTCCCTGGTCATTGAGGACGACCTCCGCTTCGAGGTGTTCTTCAAGCGACGTCTCCAGGCGCTGCTGCAGGAGGTGACGACACACAAGCTGGACTGGGATCTCATGTGAGTGATGCTTCAGCGAACAGAAGGAAAACACGATGTAGTAAACAGAGAGGATTATCAGTGAAATCCGTCCATCTGTCACACATGATATCTCACACATCACTGATCGCATGCTGAAGACACTTGTGGGAATTATGCATCTTAGCATCACACGTCTGAACTGCTCCAGCATGTTCACATTCACAGAGACCCATCGTGGTCAGAGAGGAACAAACATGGAGGAGTTATGTCAGAAAATAAATACCGTTCACTTTCTGCACAGACAATGACAAAGTGTGTATGGGCATGAAAGTCTCCAAAAATGAGCAACCTCAGTAGAATATATCAGGGTTTGTTTTTTTTTTCCATAAAAAGTCTGAGGCATATATTCTTATCTTTGTCTCTTTTGTTATTGTTTGATTGCATTGCTTGCAATCTGGTTATGTCATCCAGTGTATTAAGTCTTGTCTAGTCTCACCTGTCATGTCTCGCCTCACTAAATAAAACAAACAAATAAATAAAAAAATAGAAAGTCTGAGGTATATAAAGGCGTTAGGAGAAAACTCAACTCAAGAAGTGTTTCAATAAGAAACATCCAATAACTGTGCTTAGAATTCTGCTGCATGCACCACTGATAGCAAGCTGGGGCTAAAGATCATACATATAACTGTTCAGCAGTTTAAATGAATTCAGTTTTGGATTGTAAAGGAATACTTCCCCCACAAAATGATCATTGTTTATCAGTTACTGTAGAAAACTATGTTTGTCTCTCCTGCCTCCACAGTGAACTGTGGATGAACTGACAGTGAACGTTGGTCCACGTTTAACAACAACAAAATTTATATCAAAACATCTGTTCAAAAAACCCTCACACAACTCGTGCAGTATAATCCAAGTCTCATTTATCAAGTCATATGCTCAGTACGTCCCAAATAAACAGCCCTTTTAGATGAGGAACTGAGCAGAAAATGGAACTTAACATGCCTTCTTTAAAACGAAATCCCATTGACAAATGCAGTAATTTTGCCTTGCTGAAAATGGGAGCTGCTGGTCTACCAACCGCTGCCTTAATCAGTTAGTTCATTTGTGTTATTTGTTTGACTTTGCTGAATCTGAACTAACCGTATAAAACACCAAAGTCATTAAAAAGCACAAACAAACTGATAGAGGCAGACGTAGACCAGCAGCTCACATGTTCAGCGAAGTAAAATTAAATTTTTTGTTAATTGACTCTGGCTTCTAAGAGAGCATAGATAAGTTTCACTTTCAGTTGACTTCCTTGTGGGAAAAGGCCGTCTGTTTTTGAAGTACTGAGCATAGTGTATAACACAGGTCGATTTATTGACATACAAACGATCACTTGGAGGTGAAGTATTCCTCAGTTTTGGATGAATTCAGCAACTATGGAGCAGTGCATTGCTTGGCTTATAAACAGACTGCATCAGTTCTGTTTAAATACATTGAATTCAGTCTGTTATAAATGCTCCAAGTTTAGTGTTTGTGATATTTATGGTCTCTCTTGTCTTTAACACTAAATACAGTTACATCGGGCGGAAGCGGATGCAGGTGGACCATCAAGAGAAGTCTGTGCCAAACATCCACAATCTGGTGGAGGCAGACTACTCTTACTGGACATTAGGCTATCTGTTATCTTTACAAGGAGCCCGAAAGCTTCTTAAGGCCGACCCTCTGAGCAAGTTGCTTCCTGTCGATGAGTTCCTTCCTGTTATGTACGACAAACATCCAGTGTGAGTATAACCCATCTGTCCCTTCATCTTCTGTCTGTTTCTCTCATCTTTCTCGTTTTTTATGCTCTTGTAAATCTAATCACATCCCCGCTTCTCTCACTCATCAGGTCAGAGTACATGGACCACTTTGAGACTCGGGACCTGCGCGCGTTTTCTGCCGAGCCACTTCTGGTGTATCCAACCCATTACACAGGAGACGAGGGCTACATCAGTGACACGGAAACATCGGTGGTCTGGGACAACGAGACCGTCAAAACCGACTGGGACCGGGCCAAGTCGAGGAAAACTCAGGAGCAGGGGGAGCTGAGCTTCGAGGCCCAGAACTCCGACGTACTGCAGTCTGAACTGGAGAACTGGAGCGCACGAGACGAGCTGTGACGAAGAAGAGGGGACATGACGAGGAGAGACAGAGAAGACTCTGGCAAACAGAGATAAGGATAAGGGGGATAAAATAAAGCTGTGATAGTGGAGGGAAATGGATAAGATGGAGAGAATAAAACAAACGCAGGAGAAGAGAGAGGAAAGGCAGAGTCAGACGGACGTAGGGTTAGTGAGGGAAAAATGCTTTTCCTTGTACATTTCTCTCTCCGGTCTTTCATCTTTCTCTTAAGAGATGAGATGTAGATGTAGAGTTAACTCTTGAAGAGTATGCTAGCAGCTTTGTTTTATTTATTGCATCCAACGCACATCCCTTGACCACAGCCTGGTCTGATGACAGAACCATGCAGGGCTGGGCAATATGTCAATATTATATCAATATCCTGATATGAGACTAGATATCGTCTTAGATTTTGGATATCATTACATCATGTTTTCCTGGTTTTAAAGGCTGCATTACAGTAAAGTGATGTCATTTTCTGAACTTGCCGGAGTGTTCTAGCTGTTCTATCATTTGCCTTTACCCACATCGTCATTATATCCACATTAATGATGATGTCTTTACCAAAAATCTCAGTTAAAATATTTAGTAAGAGCACCAATAGTTAACCCTACAGTATCTTCCCAGTATCGATATCGAGGTATTTAGTAAAAACATATGTGATATTAGATTTTTTTCCATATCGCCCAGCCCTAGTTCCACGTTTTAAAGGTCCTGTTTGTAGGATTTTTTGGCGTTTAGTGTTACAGAACTAAAACGTCTCTTGTGGGTCAAGTGTGTAGAAACACTACATGGGCTGATGCAAAAAAACATAAAGGAACTTATCTAGAGCCCCTGTTTGGTTTATCCGTTCTTGGCGACTATAGAACAACATGGTGGACTTCGTTGGAGAGGATCCACTTTCTTTTTCTGTCTTTTTTTTTTAGATAATTATAAACAAATAAAAACATAGAAATATTATACACCATTTCTACCAATAGATGCCCCTAAATCCTACACACTGGACCTTTAAATAATATTTCACCCATATATAAAGTCTTCCATAGAAAATAAAATAAAAACAGGAGCTGGAAACAATGCAACACATCACCAGAACATCTCCTAAATACCCATGGAAGCTGCAGTATGCTTTGGAAAATAAGCCTCTAAAATATAGAACGATTGCGTTACAGCTTCTGTTAAACATATTTAAAAAACCTCTTAAGGAAAAAAACAGTCACTAAATGCTGCCTTTTCTATACACAGTGTTATACTGCCAGTGGCTCCCAACCTTTTTGGCTTTTGATCCCTTAAGAAGAAGCAATGTCTACTTGAAACCCCTAATCACCAGTTGTGGTTGTCTACTGGCTGTGACGAGTTCTACCAAAGAGTTGGGAACCACTGCTCTGTCGTCTTCTTCCAGTGACTATTAACCCCTTGTTGTTAAGTTCAGCCATTGTGTTATTTAAGTAAGTTTTATGAGGTTGTTAGTTAATAGCCTTACATATTTTTCTCTCATGAATGTAACAGTGTTTTATTTGCTGTCAAATCACTTTGACAGCAGCTGTGTATGAGTTTACTGTTTGCCCCTCGGTTCATATTGCAGTTTCAATGCAGCTTTTGTTGCATTTTGTTTGTCGAAGATCAGAAAAAACAAATGAATATTGATTTTTTTAAAAGTAACTCTTCATGTTTTGTCTCCTCTGTGGTTACAAAGTGTTTTTTTTTAACCAAAGAGTGAATAAATCCTTTTATAATTATTGGCTGTGTTGTTCTCTGCTGGATTTAGCTTGGACCACACGGGATACACTCGAGCATCAGTCCCTTAAAGTTAAATTAAAGAACACTGTAGAACTGACATTGTACAAATTGCGGGTTTGTTTCTAGCCAGAGCTACAGTGCCTAAAACATCAAAATACAAGGCACTTTTTTTTTTGGCACACAGCAGTTTTATTTCAGCCCAGACATGAACGCCGCACAACCTAGTTGAGAGGTTTCCTTTAATTAGTACCTGCTGGTGTTCGCCTTCCCTGCCTGTGCATAATGGTCAGTTTGGGCTGCAGCAGGCCGCCATTACTCCTCCTCCGTCACTGTGTTTACACAGACAATCCCTTATTTGCTGTTAACCAGTGAAGTGTGACCCTGCTGCACTGAGTTATACAGTTTCATTTCATTTGCATCCAACACAAAGATTTTGTCCCTCAATAGGGTGGGATTAAAAAGAGTTAGAGATACTATACTTTATACTTAAAATTAGTGATAGGAATAGATAACTGCTCTTTGATACCAATATACACTCACCAGCCACTTTATTAGGTACACCTAGCCAGCCTTAATTCTTTGTGGCATAGATTCAACAAGGTGCTAGAAACATTCCTCAGAGATTTTGGTCCATATTGACATGATAGCATCATGCTGTTGCTGCAGAATCATTGGCTGCACATTCATGATGCGAATCTCCCATTCCACCACATCCCAAAGGTGCTCTGTTGGCACCCAATGTGATCCCCTGCTGCTGTAGCCCATCTGCTTCAAGGTTTGACATGTTGTTCATTCAGAGATGGTCCTCTGCAGACCTTGGTTGTAACGAGGGGCTATTTGAGTTACTGTTGCCTTTCTATCATCTTGAACCAGTCTGGCCATTCTCCTCTGACCTCTGACATCAACAAGGCATTTTCACCCACAGAACTGCTGCTCACTGGATATTTTTCTTTTTTTCGGACCATCCTCTGTAAACCCTAGAGATGGTTGTGTGTGAAAATCCCAGTAGATCAGCAGTTTCTGAAATACTCAGATCAGCCCGTCTGACACCAACAACCATGTCACATTCAAAGTCAAGTTAAAGTGACAGTCGTTAAAGAGCATTGTTAATGGGCATGCTGCCTTGTATGGTAAGCATTGTGTTGAGTTTAAAATACATTGCATTCCTGAAATATACGCCCACATTATGTAGAAATATGTTTGAGCATATTGCTGAAATTATTATTTTATAGACATTACAAACAGCACTCATGTCACCTTAGTGAAACGAAGCTTCACTTGGGACCTCTTCTTCCTCTCTGCCGTGACCCCCTCTTGCTGCAGGTTTCCAGCAGCCTACACACATCTGGTTTGATGTCATTGTTTTTGTAATGCACAACTGTAAGAAAAACATGCCAGCAGGGATAAATAGGAATTCATAAGCTCGGAGGCATACAAATCTGATGAATCGGGCAATTTGGAACTGGTTCTTGATTCCCATCCCTACTGTGTGTATAATCATGTTGGAATTTTTTTATTACATGTCCCTCAGGACCAACAACAAGAGTCAAAAGCTACACTTGCTGCTCTTTGAAGCTGAACTAAAGCACAGCTGTGCTTTCAGCAAAATGCTAACTAAACATTAGCATGCTAACATACCAGTGTTGAGCTGGTTGTATTTACCAGGATCACCATCTTACTTTTGGTAATAAGCACTAAACACAAACATCATTATACCTGCAGGTATGTGATCACAACCCAAAGTATTGAAGTAGACATTTTGACCTAACAGAGCTGAATGAAAAGATCACCACAGGTATTACATTTCATCCTGAGGAGAACACAGATGTCTTGTTGTGGCTCGACAGACCGACACCTCCTCCCCTACGGTAAAGCCATGCCACTAAATGTCATGTCTACAAAGCTTTAGCATGTGCTGGGTGACCATGCTCACATGTCCACAGTATGTTCAGGTTTATCGTGTGTGAATGTGCATCCATGTGCAGTCAGTGGCACACGTCTGTGCGACTCAGACTAATCCCATTAGATCGCTCTCTCCCCCCCACCTCTATATTTACCTCACCCCTCTGTGAGATTAACCCAGGTATTTTCTGCAAGTGCCTCTGCAGATCAATAGCCACTTTTCTACAGTAAGACCTGCTGGGGTTTACTAGAACCAGGCTCGACTCAAACTATCGACTTTCCCAGTTCATTTCCTTGAAGCTCTGCATCCTGGCTGTCAAACTCCCGTGATAACAGGTTGCTAAAGAATCGGTACAATTATCTGAGGGGTAAATGAGTGGCAGCAGTAATTAGTAAGACTACAACTAGCACCATTTGGCTGTGAAGGAAAGGTTGGAGCAGGTAAGGAGACTTTGCTTGATGCAAACATAAAATATGCTAGTCTGTGGTCTTTGTTTTCTGTCTGCCTTTCTTTCCACCTTTTAACCTGCATGTCAGTCCTCATTTTGCAATCCAATTTGTCCCGTTACTTCATCCTTCCTCTCCACCCTCCCTCCTTCTCTTTAAGTAATAAGATTGCTACTGTTGAGCTGGAGTTTTAGGGCCTGCAGCACACACGCACACACGCACACACACAAACACAGGAGCAACCTCTGCCCCTGAATTACAGCACTGCCACACCTCCAGCTATCTGTAATCTCCCTCAGTACAGCACAGAGTGCCAGGTAAAGAAATTACAGAGCAAGAGGTGAAGAGGCAGTGAAAGGTGTCACTAACATAAACTTTGCTGGATTTAAAGGAAGAAAGAAAACAAATCACAGAAAGAATACAATGGCTTGAAAGAGAAGAGGAACTGGATATATTTCTTTCCCTGTAGGAGTCGAGGAGTTTCAAGGTGAGGTAAATTACTTGTGGTATATGCAGCTGCCACAGCACGTACAGAGATTGATGGCCTATTAAATTCGCAACTAACAAAACAAGGCAGTGTCGCTAGTATATATCAGGTGCGATCGATCAGCTTCAAAAAGTGAACCGGATTATTGTGAAATAACTTTTCCAAATGTAGGATTTAAGCTCTGACCTTTCAGAGTCTTCCAGTAAATCCTTCTTCTTTTTTTTCTTCAGGTAAGGTGCAATGCTGCTCAATTTCAAACATATTTCTCCTACATCAGCCTTGGAAGTCTCAGTCCAGAGTTGTAGTCTCAAATAGATCTGGCACAGCTCAGAGCCAGAGAGCCAAATCTAATTTGTGAGGTTATCACTGTCAATTCACAGCCTGCAGCGACTGCAGCGACAGTGAAATACAGGCTGGCAGAGACAGATAAAGCACATTTCTGAGATGTAAGGCCTGAACTTTATTTCTATATATGAAATTTATTTCTTATGTGGTTTTTTGTTCTGAGCCATAAGTCTGCATTTTGGAAAATGCCGTCCCATAAATGACTGATTCATCCTGGCCAGCTGATCCTGGCTGGGCTGTTAGGTTGTATTCAGATTCCTTTTTTCTTACTAAAACTATTGTAGCTTGTAGACTGGA
This sequence comes from Cephalopholis sonnerati, assembly GCA_019142605.1. Classification (NCBI taxonomy): domain Eukaryota; kingdom Metazoa; phylum Chordata; class Actinopteri; order Perciformes; family Serranidae; genus Cephalopholis; species Cephalopholis sonnerati. The sequence goes on from JAGQAX010000003.1 coordinate 18,520,966, forward strand.
TGTCCACCTGTAGGTTGCAACACAAGACTGAACATCAGTCAGACAATGGGCAGCATCACTTAAAGGGAACCCTCACTCAAAATGTTGTCATATTTTAAAATACAGAGGTGTTTACATGGTTTGGTGTTTCTCCTATTGCTGCAGACAACCCAACCAATTAAAAGGTTTAGTACATAGAGTAATCCACTCAGTTTCAGTGGCTACTGAGTACGAGAGTCCTGGGTACATCTGTCAAAAACAGTTAGAGAGTAGCAGTCTGCACAGTCTGTTGATCGTGTCCTGAGAATGAAGACACACTGCCTGTGTGTGTTTTGTAATCTGAGCTTCTCTGTTGTTTGTTGTGGTGGACAGTCTGGCTGCACGTGCGTGTTAGCACATGTGAGTCACATTCTTACTCTGACCTTGTCACATATTGACTCTCCACGTCCAGATACTTCATACCCTAGGTGTGATGGATGTTGACGTTCTTGGACACTTTTTCAAGTTCTGCCTGTTACATGCATTGTCTTCTTTCAAGATACACTCCCGTTGTCACGGTAAATGTAGTGTTCACATACAGTCTCTTTCAAAATAAACGTACTACATCAGTACAGCACCGCAAAATGCCGTTTTTTATTTTCTCCTAAGGCAAGAAAAACATGTGGTTAGATTTAGGGTTTAGCTTACGGGACATGAACACTGCTCTCCCGGGTGAAATATTGTTTGTTGGACCCATCCACCACCCTTCCTCCCCGCCCAACTTGGACTTTTGTTGCTGAACTTTGTTTGTGTCCCACCGCGTCTCCCTCTTTTGCTGCTGAGCACCATTAAACTACATCGGCAACTGGCTGTGTATCACGCTGACATTAAAGGACGGCTTTCTTGTCAGTGTATGACACTGTAAGTCATTGCCCAAGCGCTGGATTTCGACAACTTCGGATTGAGACCGAATTGGTGTGTGGCAACAGTGCTGACAGAGCTAATGGTGTTAACATAGAGGGGAACCTAGCTGTTACACTTCCACATATCACGGTGGTGGAACGGCGTCATAGTGCGTTAGTGTTCCTTCTACATAGCACCATTAGCCCTGTCAGCACTGTTGCCATCGTTGGCACCATTAGCTGCTAACTGCCAGCTTCGCCACCTCCATGTGGGGGAATCCTCTCAGATTCTGAATTTATCGATATGCTCTGAATGATTCATGCAGCTCCTTTAGAGACAACGATCAACAGTAAAGTATCAGTCGCTCACCAAATTTTTAGACCGATGCCGATGCATGGTAGTTACATGTTTATTCATGTCTAGAAAGAAGATTCTTTATTCATGTATTGTTGTGTTTATGTTTATAAATCAATAGTGATGCTTATGAAAGATACTTTTGATCTAACAAACAGGCTTTATTCAGTATTAAAATAGGAGAAATATAACCTATATATAGATATCTGTCTTTGTTGTCACAGTATTTGGGGGCAGAACAAACCCCAAAGAAGGACTCCTACATGAGACGTCTTTTTGTTCAGCAACATCCGAATTAAAATCATGACAGTTGTTAAGTGTTCGTTAATTGTGCTGCAACAGTCAGTTAAATCTGATCAAACCTCACCCACACAGTCCCAATGAAGCAGAGATTATAGTATCGTAAAACTCCTACTAAGTAACAGCTGTTTTTTCTCAGAACTTTGAGTCTTGTTTACTTAGTCATAAATATTTAATACCTAGGTTTTGAAACCAATTTTCAGGGGCTAATAGACCATAATGCAGTGCTGCCACAATGTGCTTTTTCCCAGTTTGGGGGAATAAATCCATTCTCTTTTTGCTACATTGCTACTTCTCTTCCCAAGTACATATACATAGATCACAGCTGTATGCAACAACTTCACACTCTAGGATGTTGAAAGACGTTCTGGGAAATCAGTGTAAAGTTTAACTGCTGAGGCTGCACTGAAAATCTCAGATGATCTCCTAATGATGTTCAACAGCGTTACCATGGATGCAAGCAATGAACTGCGCCACTCATGATACAGATCACACATGTACATTGTAGCACAAATATACAAATCTGTGTTTCACCTTTCTCCACAGAGGGCCTCTCCCTTTTCTGTCGTCATGGTGGACCTGTTCTTAGACCGAGTTCTGATCGAGAACAACTGGGACCAAGATGAACTCAACACGGAGCGCGAGATTGTCGGGATCCTCGAAAATCGCATCCTGTTGCTGTTCTTTGCATCGGCAGAGTGTGACAGGTGCCAGGAGTTCCTGCCTGTCCTGAATGACTTCTTTAAGAGACTGAAAGATCCAGCGTACATCGAATACCCCAAACTGTTCGCGCTTGTCTTCATCAGGTCTCTATCTTTCCTTCTCTTTGTCCCTTTGATGCACACATGTGATTGCATGAACTTGCATTCACACTGTTTTATCATTCATAACATTTCCATTTCCATCTCCTCTCTCCAGCTTGGACCAATCGGAGAAGCAGCAGGAGAGAGTCCTCAAAGAGCTGCACAAAAGGGTTCTGTTTCTAGCCTTTGACGACCCATATGGGAAGTAGGTGGAGAGAAAACTCAAATGTTTTTGTAAACTTATTTGTATTTCTGACCTGTTTGAGTGTGTGTGTCTGAAACGAAATGATAACATTTCACTTTTCACCTGTGTGTGTGTTTTCTCTTTGTCAGAGAACTGCAGGCCATGTTTAAGGTGAAGGACGTACCAACAGTTGTGGTCCTTCGTCCAGACGGCTCCGTCCTCTCTCCAAACGCCGTGCAGGACATCTGCCGTTACGGTTGCGACTGTTTCCGAGACTGGCAGGAATCAGCAGAGGTCATCGAGAGGACCTTCATGCTCAACGAGCAGTTCGAGAACCTAAACATGCGCACTGCCACTGACCCCGTGAAGAGACTCAAGTACAAGACGGAGGACGACAAGAGGAAAAAGAGATGGTGGAACTTGTGGTTGAAGGGAAAAGATGCGTATGAAGAGGAGGAGGAGAAAGATGGAGTGTTTGATAGAAAGAGAAAGGAGGCAGATAAAGGACCTTGGAGGAAAAGATGAAGAGAAGGAATCAGAGAAAAAAACATATATGAATATTTATAAAAGGCAGAGTTTGTGGTGTTGGTTGTCATAAGTCTTCCAGTAAATACTTAAATCCTGTGTTGATAATACTGCAGCCACTTTACAGGCTCTTGAAGCAACACTCAGAATATTTTTTCTCAGCCTGCAATGGCATGTGCAGTAGAATTTCTAAAAAATGCACAATGAAAAGAGCTCCTCTTTGCCGGAGGTATTGGCATGTAGAAGCATAACTGTGCCTCTCTGCACAGGTCACAGGAAATTTGAGAAAAATGAAGCTCTAGTTTAAGAAATATACCACTTTTACTACAACTACTTCTAACTATTCAATATTTTAATGGAGCATATTATTCTATATATTATTATTGTTATTATTATTATTATTATCCAGTCCAGTCTTATACATTGTCAATTAATGACTGAAGTTAACTAAGTGTGAGTAGTTAAGTTTTCAGTCTCACAGCAAATGTCATTGTTATCATCATGTAAAGTAGCCTTCATATACTGTGAACACTGTGCTCCAGAATCCCAATTTAAACCTCCACAAATCAATGTGTGTATTAACAGCATTTAAAGGGGTTACTCTTGGTGACAGACCCAACTGTGCAGCTCTTTTTTGGACCTTTTAAGTGTATTATTTTTGACAAAGTAATTTAAGTCACATCCACTCCATTTTCATTTTCAGGCAGCTGAGAAGCAAGTTTATTTTGCAGCAAAAAATAATCACTAATCAATCAAAACATTGTTTGTTTGCCTGCCCAGCAACAAATGGCAAAGGTTGGCGACTATAGCTAGCATGGGTGTAGTGCTATTTGTTGAAGTACTGGAGTGCATCTATGAAGCTTCAACAGCAGTTCAGTTGTGGCTCGTTTTGAAAGCTATGTAACCGCTGTCACTACGCTATAGCATCACAATTTGTCAAACACCACCACTTTGTCAGTTGGCCTACATGTCATAATATGATGCGCCAGGTACCCTCCTGCATCAGTTGTAGATGTTTACGGACGGCGTGCCAATGTATGCTTGTTACATGCATTGCGTCTTTTTTAGAATATACTTCCCTTTACACAGGAAGTGTACAGTTTCTGCTCATCACATGCAGTGGCGCTGGCAGGATTATATTTCATAGTATGCACAGAAACTGCCCGCCCACTTGTAGGGTACCTTTAACGCGTAAGTTCCTATGCATGGAAATACACAGTCTACTCAGTGGGCGTGAGATTAACATTAACGCTACCGACACAACATCACAATAAAACTCTGTTAAGCCTACCACGTGCATTTTTAAAGACAAGCCAAAAGACGTGACAACAACAGCCAGCAAAACAGAAAACAATATAATGCACTGAATATAGCTCAGAGAAACGTACAGGCATTTAGCAGACAACATAAATGGTGTAAACAGCTGAAGGAGCGCTCAGCACTAGCAGTGGATACAGGCATGGTGAGGAGAATCTTACAGCTTAAGGCAGCTGATGCAGTAGATTGCTCTCAGTGCTCATCGCTTTGCACTGTTGGTGGATCTCGGACGTGTAGCTGGCAGTTGGCCTCTGTTGTTGTAACGTTAATGCTAGCAGCAGTACTGTTAGCAGACTCGGTGCTTGTGCTGCTGCTCTCTGCATATTCTTCGCTGCTGAGGCTTGTTCGCTTTCTTATTTCAAAAGCCTGAAGAATGCTCAGTTGTTTTCGTTTGCTTATTTCTAACTACTACTACAATATTGCATCTAAATGTATTTGCATCATAGTGAGTGGACACAGCCAAAAAACACATCATTTTTAAGTTTATTTTCTTGAGTTTAGGCAACAAAAACACATGGTTAGATGTAATAAGTACAGTTGTTAGAAGCAGCGTGTAACGACACATGACATACGTCACTTCCGTTGCATGCTACACATACAAGCGCACTTCATTCGTTCAAATGAACGGCGGGCTCTCAGGTGAAAGTCCAGAGTTTGTTTTACCAATCCATCACCACTCTCACACTCCCTAAACAGACTCTCTTGCTCTTTATACCATGCTAGTTGCTGACAGCATTGCAAACTGCCGCCATCCAGTGTGATTTATACTGCTGTGGAGGGTGCCTCTGTGTGTCGGTGTCTGACGCCAACATCACTGACAAAACGGTAGTATTTGATGAGTTGGGAGTGAGACCAGGCTCACTATAAAAGTAAAATGAAAGCATATTTTGTTGCCTCTTTATCTGCACTAGTTAGAATTAGACTGAGAAATAATTCAATGTGCCACTGAAAGGCTACTGCCGCTACTGGCAACTTGTAAGATGGAACATTTTCTTGCATGTAATTTAATGTATGAGTTGACGTCATGAATCAGTCAGCACACCTATGATAACTCTGACCATCCCATTTGTTTTTATTGTCTCTCTTGCATGACGTATGCTTTGGTGATGATTGGATCTGCAAGTGCTAAAAAAATACCTCTGAATTTCAACTGACTTATGGAAACTGTGAATATTATGACCTATTTCCTCACTTGGAGAAATAAAGTGTTGGAGCCTTGTTCCAGTGCACTCAGGCAGCACTACACCCCTGACAGCTAGTAAAGAAAGTCAAACATCTTGCAGCTAAAGAACCACATATTTTCCTCATGGGTCGGTAGAGGCCAAACCAGAAGTAAAGGAAAGTGAAGGCTGGACAAACATTTATCAGGAGAGATTTCAAATGAATGATAATGTTGCTGCATGTCTGCTTAATGTTTAAAATAACAAAAAGTTTGCTAACACATGGTAATAATGTGTTACAGCTGTCTTTGTGGAGTTTTATGCCCCCAAGTGGCCAAAAAAATGATTGCAGCTCTAAACTAAATTTAGGCGCTGGCGCCTGCTGGTGTTTTCAAATCAAAATGAATATTTTGTCAAGCACTGTGTGTATGTTATTTATTTTTAGCATTATTTTTGCCATGTTAAATATGGCGTGTCTTTTAAGCTAATTTTTATTTTGTTATTAAATATTATATATTATATATATGTTGGTGAATAAAAGTTGTATGGATCTACAAAAACAATAAAGTCCTGATTCGCTAACAGTAACTTTGTGTGTGTGTCACTGCTGTGGCTTCATGGACATATTGTGCTGTTCCCTGTGGAGCGAATCAAGCTATCACCAACGCACATTCCCTGTGGTTCTGTTCCTCCATTAGTTACTGAATAATAAAGGTCTCACTGTGGCTCACTTCATTAATGTCTTTTTATTTTTTCAAGCACGTCTCTCATTCTGTAATTTCTATGCTTTCCAGCTCACTCACTTCCTTCACACACACAGTCACAGTGAGCACTTCATGTCTCTTGTCCCTCTGTCACCTTGTCTTTCAATCCCTCCCTCCCAGACAGAGGAGGGGAGGTGGAGCGCAGAGACACAAAGGGAGAAGGGAGTGAGCAGCTACTGCCGTCAAGGTGAAGGAGACTCAGTCAATGAGTGAACGTGGTATAAAGTGACAGGCTGGGAACTGATTCAAGTAGGACCCAGGAGGAGTTGAAAAGAAAGAAAAAAACTATATTTTGAAGGCTGTTTTCTTTTTGGATTTGCGGCCTCAAGGGGAGATAATATTTGTGAGAGGTAAGCAACTGTGAGGATTATCCGATTTAACAGCGAGCAAGATGGGCTCATATGATTAATGGGAGGTCTGTAATTCTGACTGAGTGGAAACATACAGTCTAATTCATAGGCCAGAGTCTTTACATCATACAGTATGCAAGATAAACCTTTGCAAACTCTTTCAAATATTCTCATAAGTGTTATGGTTGTTAGTCTGCGCTCTCTTCATGTTTGGCACTGATATGCATGAATGTGAAGCCCTTGACAAGTGTCTGTTTCTGTTAGTGTCCTTTCACTACATGTTGTGCATGATTTCCAAGGCAAACCAATGTGTATAAATAGTTTTTTCATCCCTTCCTATACCTCCCCGAGCCCCAGTCCTCCTTCCTGTGACACCCCATCATGGTGGACCTGTTTGTCGACCGGGTCCTGGTGAAAAACAGCAAGGACCAGGATGAGCTGGACACAGAACGAGAGATCGTCATGCGCCTGCAGAACCGTATCCTGATGCTCTTCTTTGCATCTGCTGCATGTGAGAGCTGCCAGCAGTTTGCTCCCACGCTCGCCGACTTCTTCAAAAGATTGACAGATGAATTTTATGTGGACCGCGCTGCTCAGCTTGTTCTCCTGTACATTAGGTACAACACACACAAGAGGACACACATTAAGGTGTTGCTGATGCTTACAGATTCCCAAAACCTGTACTTAATGTACTCAGCTGCTCAGCTTTTACCCTTGCTCTAAATTTGGGGTAAACATATGTACATGTTCTGTGTGCACATGTGCGCCTGCATACAGTACATGTATTAATTGTATGTCTTGGAAAGGATAAGGAAAATATGATTGTCATAGTCCTGTCTTTCTCAGTTAAATCCATATATCCCTATTTTAGTGAGAGCTAAATGTCCTCATAAGGTAGGAAAACACAGACAAGCAAACATTTGGATAGCTCCTCTAGACTTGGAGTCTATCTGCCTCTATCTCTCACAGCAATGTAATCTCCCTTTTTCTTTCATCCGACAGTTTGGACCAGTCAGAGGAACAGCTAGAAAGCTTCCTCAAAGAGCTGCCCAAGAAGTGCCTGTTCCTGGCCTATGAGGACCCCTACAGGAGGTGTGTGGGTTTGGCCATTTAGTTGTGTGCACAACCTGCTGGTGGATGATTGAAGTGTAAATATACCTTGCTGTATAAACCCATTAGCTGTATGCCAATGTGTGTGCCAGTGTGTGCGTGTGTCCACAGGGAGCTGGAGGCCATGTTTAATGTGCAGGAGCTACCCACAGTGGTGGTGCTGCGGCCCGACTGCTCCATCCTCATCCCTAATGCAGTGGAGGAGATACTCTGCCTCGGCCCAGACTGCTACCGCAACTGGCAGGAAGCAGCGGAGCTCATCGACAGGAACTTCATGATCAACGAGGACTTTGAAGAGAAGTCCATGCGAAGCTTGAGTGACCCTGTGAGAAGGCTCAAGTACAAGGTGGAAGACGAGAAGAAGAAAAACAAGAAGAGCAAGAAGCGCAAAGGGTGGGGTGGAGGTGGAGGTGGAGAGGAAGATGCAGAGGTGGATGGAGGAGGGCCTTCATGGTGATGGAGGCCAAGAACAAGACGACAAGACTGAGAGTTTCTCCAAAAGTTGCCATGATTAGCAATAAAAGCTTTGTTGCAAAGATTCCTACTGAAGCTGCCAATGTAACACAGTGTTTTATTTAAAGGGACAGTTCACCCCAAAATGAAAAATACATATTTTTCCTCTTACCTGTAGTGCTACTTATCAGTCTAGATAGTTTTGGTGTGAGTTGCTGAGTGTTGAAGATATCAGCAGTAGAGATGTCTGCCTTCTCTCTAATATAATGGAACTTGATGGCACTCAGCTTGTGGTGCTCAAAGCACCAAACAAATACATCTGAAAAACTGAACTGCAATATCTCTTGACAGAAATCATGAGCCAGTTACTTAAGATAACAGACCTTGTTGTGAGCAGTTTCATGGAGAGATGCTGTTTTCTTTCTACTGAGGTGCACCCACCAACTGTATCAATGTGCAGAAGGAAGAGTGCATCTACTCATGGACGAGAGACCACAAGCCGAATGCCATGTTGGAGAGGAGGCAGACATCTCTAACACTCCAAAACAATCTAGACCTTAAAAATAGCTCTACATATAAGAAGAAAAATACATATTTTAGATTTTTGGGTACACTGTACCTTTAAATACATACATTTGCAATCGTGTTGAAGAGCTGAAAACCTCAGACTGATGTTACTGTGACTAGATTCAGCAGTTAGCAACATCTGAAGTCTTACTGCAAACATATTACCCATATAAGTGGGTGTGGAAATGCCAACAACCAATAAAAAGTCATGTAAAACACTATCTAAAGAAACACTGAATGCTGCTAACCAATGCTGACCTCAGCTTAGAATTGGCTGTCTTTAATATATTTGAAAGCTGCCAAGTACACAGTCAAGCCAAGCTCAGGTCTGAGCCAAGTCTTACCATTATGGCTTGTTTTATTACACCCCGGAGATTATTCTAACCATTTCCCCATTTTCAAAGACACAGCACTGTAATGCAATGCCCCCCCCCTCCCTTTTTTTGCATGATAATTTGCACCATCCAATCAAAACACATCACGCATAATCTGAAATCAATGAATTATTCAGCGCCATTAAAATAATTTTGTTAGTGACTGTTGTGCTTTGAGTGTTTATGAAGTCTAGTTCCACTTTACAGGCTACACAAGAAGCAATCAGAGCCATTCAAAGGCAGTCAAGTGAAATTATGGAGAAACTGGCTTTTCTACATAATCAGTGATTTCCTTTGACATGACTCATCCTCTTTCAAGCCAAGGACTGTGTTTAGCCTTTGCACACTTCCTCGCACATGTAAACTGCATGAATGATGCTTTTATGAGATCAGTCAGGCTCTAGATAGACCAGAGGGGAGATGGGAGGTTATCTTCCATCCATCCTCTATCCTCTGAGTGACCCGAGCTTTCACTGCGAGCTGACATTACTCCTCAAATGCAAATACAGCAAAGCAATTGGAAAGCTTTTTTTTTTGCATTGTAGGAGTAATGGCAGTAATGGCAGGAACAGATGGGATAAACATGCTTCTGCAGAGACATGATGAAACCAGCATGTCATCAGGTGTCATCAAGGTGTGAGTGGTTGATGGGGTTGGCATGTTTTGTACATGGCAGTGACATGTTGATGTGGCTGTTGCTCATATCAGAGCTCCTCCTGTAAGGTTAATAGAAATGTTGCAAATGCCTGTGCCTGCTGGATGTGCACAGGCATGCACGGCAAACACAATAGCCTCCCCTTTCTGCATGTTCCTGCCATGGGAGAAACGCTAAACCTAAATCCGAGCTGGCCAGACCTGTAAAAAGACACAGCGGCCTAAATAAACATGAGCTGCTGTTTATTCCATATTCCTCTGCCTTTTGCCTACACAGCAGCTTATTGTTGCTCACTCAGACAAACCTTGGTAATATAGTCGAAGCCCCCATCTCTCCCTGCCTCTCTCTCTCTCTGTGTCTCTGCACACACGCGCACACATAAACACACACACACGTGCGCACACAAAGGCACGCCAACACACGCGTTGCGCGCTCTCGAGTGCAGAACGCGCAACAAGCGGACCAGCGGATGGAGAGAGGGAGAGAGAGCCAGAAGAAGAAGAAGAAGAGAGAAGGACGGATGCAAGGCGAGGCCAGGAGCACAAAACCTGATCTCTCCTGATTGTCCAGTTGTCTTTTTGCTTTCTATCACAGCGTCACTTCATAACGCGAATCCTGCTTTTTTTTTAATTTCAAAAAAGCCTGATATTTCCCTCCTATCCGTCCTGATGTGCTGCTGCGCCTCATCACGATTCTTCAAGGATATGCAAAGCGGCTGTCATCACGTCGACGCTATTTCCCAATAAATGCAAGGATGTAATATCGGAGGGCTGTGATCAACAATGACAAACGACGACTGGGCTTAATGAGCTGTAGAAATCGACGGAGGGAGACGGAGCAGCTCGGGTCTGTGCGTTAATTTGCGCCTAATTATTGTTTTCGCGTGCGATCGCGTATTTTCCTTCCCCCGGTCCATCGGAGCTGTAAGGCCTGTAGCCCGCACCGTCTCTGGACATGAAACCCGTGGGAATTATGATACCAACGTGACGCGCAGTCACACACAAGCACAGCGGGGAAGACATCGAGCCTCGACAGGACGGAGGGAGGGTGTGAGGTCCAGCAGAGCAGAGCCCTGCACAGTACGCTGATCACAGGAGGAGGACGCCCAGTTGTTGTTGGACACATCGCGCTAATGACTGCCGTGTAGCCCCAGCAGGTATCGCCCAACCTCCATTTCCACATTGAATATTTGATTTTATTTGTTCATGCATCGGGCAGAGCGGAGAGGGAGAAAAGGAGGAGAGTACAGTGGGTGCACGAGGGCGCGGAGAGACGGGATGCGGGAGACGCAGTGAGCGAGGAGGAGGAGGAGGAGGAGGAGGAGGAGGGAAACCGGAGGATTGACGGTAAGATATGGATATAGGCTATGAGGATGCACCCCGCCCCTCCTCTCTCTTTCTTTTTCCCTCTCTCCCTCTCTCCTCACATGCACACGCGCACATACATGATCAATGCCTGAGAAGACAGCAGAGGTGCTCTGCTGCTCTGCTGCTGCTGCTGCTACTGTCAAGGGCCATTTGATCACTGAGGGACAGGCATCTGATGGGCTGCTTTTGCAGGGCCTCATACTGCTGGCTGCCATTAAAAGCTGGGTCAGTAGTATAAGAGTGTGAGGCATGGGTGCTGTGAAATATTCATGGGCACGTGATTAGCCTCCTCTGGGCCTCAGAGGGGAGTGCAGCAGGGAGAAAGTGGCATAATGACTCAGGGTGTCCCACGCTGGCCCACCAGAGGGGTCTGTCACGAGTGGGCTGAATTATGCTCATTACACTCACACACATCATCACACTCCTTCATTGCAGTGTCTGGTGTGCTGCAGTGCAAAGTGGTGTAAACACACACACACACACACACACGCACACACTCAAAGGGGGTATGAAAGCAAGGTTTGGTTGGTTGGGTTGGAATGTTTGCTGGTTTTGGTTTGCTGATTCACCACAGATGGGAGCATGAGGAGGAAAGAGGCAGAGAGGAAGAGAGCGCAGAGAGAGTGAGAGTCCATTATCAATATTTCAGAGAGGGGATGAGAGGACTGGGTCAGTGGAGGAGGCCAGGCAGGGAGTGCAGGAGCGACCGCGAGGAGGAGAAAACACAGAGAGGTGGAGAGGAGGAAAGGAGACAAATGAAGGCTGAAGGAAGGATGGAGGAAGAGAGGGATGAGAGGAGAAAGAGAGACGGCTCAGTGGCTGACAGGACTCTTCTGTCGGGCTTGTAACCTTGAGTGTGTGTGCTATGGGTAGAGTGAAAAGGGCGATTGATTTGATTTGATTTATATGTAGGAATGTTAGTGAAATTAATAAGCTGACTCACCTAGTATATGTGTGTGTGTGTGTGTGTGTGTGTGTGTGTGTGTGTGTGTGTGCTGTGCATGTAGATGTGAAACAGAAAACAGAGGTAGCGAGGTTTGTTTCTATGTAGGGATCATTTACATTAACCACTGAGGACAAAAAAAAAAAGAAATCTGATTTGCTTAAACCACTCAGACACGCACACACACACACAATTTGGATGGATTTGACTTGTAAAACGCAGCATATTTGTCTCTTTTCTGCTCAGACCACCTCACACAGGTTCCTATCATGTCTCTTTGCATCAGTCAGACACACTGAGTCAGTCTCCCTGCCTGTGCTGTGAGCGTGCACGCAGGCCCTTTCAGAGCTGGGGGCGGATTTATTAGTGTAATATCAATATCTTGATATGAGATGAAACATCAGCTGGGATTTGACTTATTATAATATTGCAACAATTATTTTCAGTATTGATTATTTAAAAAAATGGCTCATTAACCTGAAATGAATGTTTTGTCTATAAAACGAAAAAAGAAAAGAGCTCAGGGGAATGTCAGGTTGATTTGTTTAGTCAAAAACCCTTCACTGTAATATGTAAGATAAAAAAGAAGAGCAGCAAACCCTTACATTTAAGACGCAGGAGCCAGTGAAGCTTCTGGCATTTCTTTTTTTTGCATTTAAGGTTATTGAAATGAAAGATCGCTCATAAAAAGCTGCAAATTGATTTTCTTCATTCAAATAACTGCTGTAATTTTGATGTAGCGCTGTACAGTTGTTTTTTCCTGGGATTTATAGCAGCGTTAGAGATAAGTGATGCAATTATCTGAGCTTATCAGACTGTTGTACTGAAAGAAAATGATGGCCATCATATCCATACTATATTTTCTCTCTCAAAATCTTGTATGTCAATGTCTCTAAAAGCAAAAATACAGGGGATAGAGAGGGTTATATATAAATATGAAACAGGGGGATTTGGGGTCCTCTGCAAGAAAAATTTGAGCATCAAACATCTAAATTTCCTGCATTTTGGTGAATTTTTATAAACCAAATTGTGCATTTTCTTCATTATTTTATGATGTCAGAGTCTTTAATTTTGTCACAATAAAAGTCTGCTACTGTTGTGTTTTTATTTGGAGGGACAAATGCACATGCCCCCCTCCATTTTCTGAAAACCTGTTTGAGAAACTGTTTGGATAAAATAACCAGGCAATCATTTCTCAAAACACACTCTTGTCCAGGTGCTGAGTCAAAAACCTGTGCAGTGATTTCTGCTAACCAAAGACTCAAAACACTGCAGAATCTCCCTTTAAAATACATTTCAGTACAGCGTGTGGAGCCCAGATTGGCTCCTCATCAGATACAGAGGTGCGTGATAAAATAAGAAGACATCATGTCTGCTTTTGGTCACCTTCCATCTTGTAAATGCTCCTCCAAAATCTGTGATGGGAGACAAATTTCTGTCATCTCACTGTATATATGCTCCCATAGCCTAAACCTATTGACCAGCTCTAGCCTGTTCTGGCGTCCTGCAAACAAAAGCAGCTGGATGCACTCGGCTCTGCTTTGTCACACCTCCGTCAGTTATTTCAACGGAAAGCAGAAGCAGCTTTTGCAGCCATGACTTTTAGTCACACCTCAGGACCATGATGCTGTTCTCTCTCCAGGGGTTTGTCTTGGATGAAACAGCTCATATTATAGTAACACGCTATGCTGACACACACATCATATGCAGTGCAAGGAGGCATGTCAGGACGTACAGTGCAACAGCCAATACACATCACAGTAACTGCTTCAAACACTCGTCATGTTATACTTCCAGTAAGGTGATGCAGGATGCAGTCACTTAAAATGCTTTGAGACCAGAAAAAGCTCATATACACTCCCTAAATTCTCAAAATCTCCATGACAACGAGCATCCAGGCAGCAGCAAACTGTTGGTACATTACTACATCTGTAAATGTGTCATGTGTTTGACATTAGCAATCCATTATGAATAATTAATCAACCCCAATACATTTGGTTCCCGGTCACTTCAGATATTGGAAATTACATTATCCAGGAAATGCAACATCCTTTTGACCTTTACTGCAGCATTTTCCTGCTGTTTTATTGTGCAAACCAAGAGCAGTGTGTGTGGGTTAATTACAGCAACACAGAGGTGCCACTGTCACAGTAGCACCTGTAATTGCTGCTCCTATACAGGTGAGTCACATATGGGTAAATACCCTGTCTCACAGAATATGTAATTTTAATGATACTGATATGTAATGTGGTGTAGAGCCTTTTCTGTAAAATCTATTGAGATTAAAAAAATGTTTATGGCTGAAATAAGCAGACAGAACGAAGCAGTTCTTCTCTTTAATTTGCAGTGTTGTCTACAACAGCCTAATACACCAAGGGATACACTCAGCGTGGCAAAACCCATTAGTAAACCTAATCCTGTTCATACTGGCCGTGATTAGATCCAGTCTTTGCATAACTTCAATGTAAGACATAGGAACAAAATCTGCATTCCTCGCTCTGTGCAAAAATGCATCGTAAAGTTCAGCTGAAGCCAGTACGAGGCTTCAGCAAGTCAACACAAAGAGGTCATTTTATACTAAAAGGACAAACTTTTGGAAGATAGCCACTTAATTGGTGTAAGTCAGACTGGAAGAAAAGGTTTCTGGTGGCTGGCGCTAGTTAACGAGCCTCTGCATCGACACAGCAGATAAAGCAGGAGACTGTGGATGCAAGAGGCTGTTCATCCGGCACCACTGGAGCTGTAACAAACGCTGGTGCCACTGTTAGCAGTACAGGAGCTAGGCAGCTCCTTCACTCAAGTGTAAATGTTAGCTGAAGCTGAACTTACATTTCAATTTCAATTTTATTTATAGAGCCCAGTATCACAAATCACAGTTTGCTTCAGAGGGTTTTACAGCATACGACATCCCTCTGTCCTTGGACCCTCACAGCGGATAAGGAAAAACTCCTCCAAAAAAACCCTTTAATGGGGAAAAAAATGAATAAGGGGTGTCATGATACACTGATACTGATGATAAAAGTTATATTTAAAAATTAAATCTTGATATGACGCTAGTAATACGCATATGATGATACAGTGTAAATTGTCCAACGACTTGTCTCCCTCCCCTCATGCCATATGGTTTCCTTTTCACTATCCATTAAATGTAATTGCTTTTTTGTATGGTTTTTTACAGTTGCAGCTTCTCTCTTCACCTCCCTACTCATATTTTATACTCGTATTTGCCCAAGAAAAGGACAAAATGCACAATAAACTAAGTTAGAGGTGAATTTGACTGATACTTTTTAAAAAACTTTGTCTAGATATTGCCAATTGTTGTTATCCCAAAGTCTTTTGGCTCCAATAATCGTGTAGTGAACATCTCTAATCATGCCAGCCTTAAAATGGATTAACAGTTTTTCATTGGTTCATACATCATTATATTTTCTGCCGCTTATTCAGGTCTGGGCCTGTTAATTTATTCAGTTATATAACTAAGACATATTGTTATACGCCGCTGTGAAGAACTGAGGAAAGAGATATAATAATAAATGATTCTCAGCCCTATTATCTCTACTTGTTTGATATCATACTTTTGTACTTTGACCGGTATGATCCAAGGGGCAACCTCCAGAGAGGTGCCAAAAACTGCAGTGCCTCTAATGGCCACATGAGGCTGGCTGCAGAAGCGAGCCAATCCCCATAGACCTCCGTGTTAAAATGCCCAACTTAACAGCAGAAATAAACATGCTTACAGCCTGCTTTTGGTCTCTGTGGCTATTTTCTGCTGCTGTCCCTGCAGAAACCAGCAAATATTGGTCATTTCTGCTGAAAAAATGGGATTATTTGATTTTTAAAATAGTTGCTGATCATTATTTTTTGTCTGATCACTAATTGTAACGGTTCTTGCCAACATCTGAGTCATAATCAGGACTGGGAAAAACAGATTTATCCAAAAAGCTCTGATATATTAGACTTGGCATTTAATAATACAAAAGTGCCTGAAAACCAAACAAAATGTTGGTTACACCTCACATCAGCCAAAGGCCATCGTTAAATGTAATTAAACCAAGATTTACTGGATTTGGTGTTAACTGCACAGTATTATAATCCTCACACCACCAACTGTG
The DNA here is from genome assembly GCA_019142605.1 of Cephalopholis sonnerati. Classification (NCBI taxonomy): domain Eukaryota; kingdom Metazoa; phylum Chordata; class Actinopteri; order Perciformes; family Serranidae; genus Cephalopholis; species Cephalopholis sonnerati. The sequence continues at coordinate 18,537,165 of JAGQAX010000003.1, forward strand.
TAATCATATAATCATCCTGACAAGATGTTAACATGGGATTTTTTCCCTCCAAGCGGCAGAGGTTACTCATCATTTCAGAGAAGACACGATTACATCAACAAATTACCCTTTAAACATGCATATCTGTGTGTTTTAAGACTTTAAAAGAAACCTGTTAACCTTTTCTTTAAGATTCGCTCTGTAGTCTTGAGGGTTGTTTTTCCCTGCATGTGCATGGTGATCTATTCTGCTTCATACTGTATGGTGATGAAGTAAAAACAAAACAATGATAAATGACCAAACACTCCCGAAATTCTCACATACCCAGAAAGTGCTTATAGGGCACTAAGGCACGGTGTGCTTTTAACTCCGAGAGCGAGTGCTGAGGGCAGGATTACGATCTTGATAAATATGTGAGGAAACTTATCAATGTTTAATCAACCTTCCTGCAGTCTTTAGAAGAGACTCACCTCTTTAGGTGAAAGAAAATCAAATGACTTTTCACGCAGAACTGATATAGATACACACATGTAGAACAGTACGTGAAGAGGGTTTTCTGCCTCCTTGGCCTCCTGTGTTTCAAATATGTATTAGGACTACAGATATTTGTTCAGTTTGGTGTTTTATTAGAGGGCTGTTATGTGAAAACGGATGGCAAACATCATAAAAACAAGCAGTGGATGACTTTGAGAATGACTTTTAAAGCATGATCTGCATATATCTGCAAGCAATTTACCATCGTTTCCTTCATGCAGTATATACACTAATGCTCTCAGGAGTGTCCAGCATGCAGTGTGGGTCGTAACGCTCTGAACTTGTCTCTGAGCGTTGCCTGTGTTTCCTGCCTGCAACAAGCGAATGATTGACAGAGGGCGACACCTCCATTCCCCAGAGTCACGCATCGACCAGACAAACATACAGGCTCTAAAACCCTGTAAGTGGCTTTGACTGCGGTGAGTAGGCCTCAGCCCTCTGGGAGCTGTAGAGGTCAATGGTCTGAAACAGGCTCGCAGTCACACAGGGCACTGTAGTGTGTTTTAAAATCCTCTTTTAAGCCTTAAATATTATCGACAGCGACAAGAAAATGCTCAACACTGCTGTTATTAAAAAAGTGTTTCAGCCAATAAAGCTGGAAGTCTAACCTCTCTGTCTCTCCCTCATCTCCTGATTGCTCTCCATCACTCACACACACACTCGCACACATTCATTCTTCCATTAGGAACATAACACTACAAGGCTGTTTTGTCACTCTGTGCTTTATAGCGATCTGCCCTCAGGCACTGATAGCTCTCAGACCAAAGGAGGGGGAGGTTACTCTCCCTTTCTCTCTCTCTCTGTTGATTTTATGGCCTCCGCCTCCGATAGTGTGAATCTTTGTACCTGGCATGATTTCACATCAGTTTGAATGATTTCCGACAGGCTGACTTTAATGGCTTTCAGGTATCATTTGCTTCCCACAGCAGTGAGTCAGTCAATTTTCTTTCTTATTTATTGCTTAAATTTTGGAGGAGTCAAACCACACAGGATTCTCTTGGCAGACTCCTGTTTGACATCTCTGCCATTAAGGGCTGAAAGCTAACATCATTTTCTTTCATAATTATCCGTAGATTATATTTTGATTAACTGATTAAAGGTGTATTTATTCTTGGAAATGTCAGAAGGGGGAGAAAATGATGACTACAAATCTCTTATAGTAAACTTGCTTGACAAATATACTGCAAAGATATTGAATTCACATTGATGTTAAACAGATTACTACGACAGTCTACCTCACAAAATCATAATTTTGCCATTATTAGTAGCACAGATTATAGTATTACAGTGTACTGCATTGGGTTGTCCAAGTGGTGTTGCCAAACCTCTGCAGAACACGGCTGTTAATGTCTTTATTACATCATATTTGTCAGATAGCCCATGTGAGGCCTGAGAAAAGTGTCATCAATATATGTTGTGCTGCATTTGTAATTTTATAGACAGTAGTAGCTTTCATGTTTTGTATATTTACATATTCTGTATAGCTGTACTTGCATATGATAAATAATGTAATATAATTGGAAATGAGTTTTCAGATTTTTAAATGTTTTCCCGACCCCCCTGGCACACTTCGTACCTCTCAATGTTGACAGCCTTGCAAAGATACCAAACATGTCAGGATGGACGTAGAGTATATTTGCGTAAAATGATGCACAAGACATGTAGAATATTCCTATTTGATTAAAACATGCAGCCATAAAAACCTTGAAGTCTTACATCTGAATATTTCACTTCACGGAGAGCTGGAACAAGCTGTTACAGACAGATGGGAATAATAACAATCTTAAAACTTCAAAAGACTTTGTTGGACTTGAAAAGAGAACACTGCGTGTTAAAGGGTTAACTTCGTGATCAGAATAGTTGCAGATAAATTTTCTGTTGCTATTGAGTCACTATAAACGTTAGATACATGCAGTTTCTCTGTGTATACTGTATGTATGTGTATGTATGTACATTAATGTGTGTGTGTGTGTGTGTGTGTGTGTGTGTGTGTGTGTGTGTGTGTGTGTGTGTGTGTGTGTGTGTGTGTAAAATTTATTTCACTCCAGGCTCACTACTCACACACTCTCACTTAGAGACTGCTGCTCCTCCAAGTAGGCCGGCCGGTGGCCCGGGGCTGGATTTTGGTTGCAGGCGGGGAGACAGGGGGACTGGGTGTGTGGCTTTGTCAAGGCCCATCAGTGTCCTTGCTCTACTTACTCTGCATCAACACTTAAGGGTGTGTGTGTGTGTGTGTGTGTGTGTTAGTGTAAGAGAGAGAGAGAGAGAGAGAGAGAGCAAGAGCGCAATGGGGGTTGCAAGCAAAAGAACATGCTGCCATAAGGGTTTTGGATGAGACGAGACGTATTGTGTGTGCATGTATGTGCACGTGCATGTGTATGTGATGAAAAACGGAAAGGTCTTCATTCTAGTGAGTCTTTTATGTACTATGTTTAGTGTGTGTGTGTGTGTGTGTACGTGTATCACGGTAGTCCTGAGGCTTTTATTACAGTCTTGTTGGTTCAGTGGACTTCAAGAAGGCAGAGGTTTCTCTTCTCTTTCATACGTGTGTGTGTGTGTGTGTGTGTGTGTGTGTGTGTGTGTGTGGGGGGGGGTGTGTGTGCGTGTGTGTGTGTGTGTGTGTGTGTGTGTGTGTGTGTGTGCCCTGTACATGCACAAGCCTTTGAATGCATGTTGGACATTTGTTGAGGAGTGACCTAAATCTGTCTGCCATCATTACCTAACAAGAAGACGGAGAGAAAAGCAAGTTGCAAACAAACACACGCAAGCACACATATGTATATCTGCACGCGCACATACGTGCACGCACCCTAAAACACACAAACACATGCACGCACACTCACGCACACACACACACAGACTAGAGACCATCGTGGATGGATACTCTGCACACACTGCAGCAGCAGATTGGGAATGCTAAGCAAGAAAAGAAATAAATAAATGCAATGCCGTGCATGATGCAGTTCAGCCTCCATCCTCCCTTCTGTCCAGGGCCAAGAGTTCAGTCTATATTAAGGAGTCATATTACTGTTGTTCTCTTGTATCTCGCCCGCCTGCGTCCCGTATGTTCCCTCGTAGAACCCCACAGCACAGCATCGCCCTCTGATCACCTGCGCCCTCAGTCAGCTGTTTACTTTGTTACCCATGCTGGAGGAGAGATCGTCTCCACGACATCATTTATTTAGGATTACTGAAAAGTGGCCTAAGCTGAGCCCAACCCTCTGCCTGTGTGTGTGAGAGTGTGTGAGGATAGAAAGATTAAGACTCTTTTATGGGTCAGTGGCCACTGTTGCTCCCAGCTAATTACGGACTTAAAACACGTACTCACATGCGTGTGCTTTCACTGACAGATACACACACCCAGCATATCTCTCTCCGTCTCTTTCTCCCCTTAGACCGCACCGTGCTATCACCATGGTAACAGCAGATTGAGGGACTTTTCACTGCACCGAATGCTCAATTGTTATCTATTTCTCTCTCTCCTCCCTGTCTGTCTCTGTATTATTCTGTCCCCCTCCCACCCTGCTGTGTTTCCTCACGTGCTCTCTTTCACTGTCAGTGTGTGTTACAGACCATCGCGCACAAACACACACACGCACACAAGGAGATGCTGCACTTCTTCACTCCCAATCTCACACTTCCACTGCTTCCTCCCCAGGCTCTCCAAACGCGGCTGGTGGTGTGACGTCCTAACTCTTCCCGCCCAGCATGGCTGCGTCCCTGTGGTTCCTGGGGGTGTGTGTGCTCGCTCTGGCTCACGTCGCCCCCTCCGGCCAAGGTAAGCGTCACGGCGCTGAGGTGGTATCATGCTGAGATGTTGATCCTGACACAGCGATCGGCAAGATGAATCACAAAAAAAAATGTTTTTTAAGGAAGCAATGGATGATGCCAGTGCTTTGGAGATTTGGGTGACTCAAATATAAGTCATTGTTTTGCGAAGCGAGCAAAGTCGTCACGAAAAGTGGAACTCAGCCCACTGCCTCTAAAGAAAGGCAAAGTCATGTTGTGACCTACATAAACAACAGCCTAAACATTTGAAGTGAGCAGCTTGCCAAAGGGAGTTGTTTCAGAATCCGCCTGTAGCTCCTAGTTAATAAACAATCAGTCATTCAGCACCACGGACAGTTACAGTACACCAGCAGCATACTGATCACACCGACGTGTTCGCTTTGAATATGGGTCTAATCCTGATGCAGCAAACACCTTTTCATGCGTACATGATACTCAAGATGATGTGAACAACAGGATTAAGGTAATGGTAATGTGATTTTCTCCAATAACCCTGGTTTACACGGATTAATATGGCAGTCAGGTGGGCTTACACACACACGAACACATAGATGCGACATAGTGAGAGTCAGCCTTCAAAGGAAAGAAAATAAAATCTCATTCTTGACAATTTGTGTTTACTGAGCATCTGAGAGCCAGCTGTATAGGCTTTACCCTCCCTACTGACTTAAAACACAAGATATTGTGATGTACCCACGCATCACATCGCATGCAGGTGTGACAGTGGAGGTGCGATGTGATTTATGTCAACAATCATCCTCTGTTTGCTTCTGGGAATGCCTCCAGTGTAGGTTTTCACACATGTCTGCATTGTAAAGATTTAATTAAATCACACACGAGGTGTTAACGGTGCAGGAATGTGCGTTAACCATGTTGTGCTTACATCAAATACAGGTTTAGATTGAGGTAATCAGAGCCTGGTGTTTAAATGACATTTGCTGTAATTGCAAAATTATTAGAGTGTGTATCTTCTATGGCTGATTAAATCCCTGGAACAGTATTTAAAGGAGTACTCATCCATTTTGCATATACAGGTCTGTATAATCACCGCTGGGAGTACTACTCAGCCTGTGGAAACACTTGTTTTTCTGTGGCTCGGGAGGGATCCTTTCAAAGTCTGAAAAAAAAATAACCCAGATGATGTCATTAGGATTATCCCAATTTAGGCTTTTGGGCTACAAATTTATAACAGACCCAGACAGGGACTGAAATCTCATCATCTGCTTCAAATTTCATCATGTGTTTAGCCATATTAGAGGCATGGCTCTATGGATGGCAGTGACTGAAACAACTAATGGATGGATTGCCATGTCATTTTTTGCAGACCATTATGATCTCTAGAGGATGAATCCTTCTGACTTTAGTGATCCCCTGTCCCAAGTGACAATGTGAGGTTCACATTTGTGATATTAAGTTTAATGTCTCAATAGATTGCAATAAAATTTAGTAAATTTGAGACTTAGCATCAGTATGTTGGCATTGTCATTGTGAGCGTGTTAGCATTTAGCTCAAAGTACCTGTACTTAACTGAGCTACTAACAAAGCTTTGTTAAAATCTGTCTCTCTTGAGTGCCCCAGCTTTATGAAAGTGACATACAAAAGAACCCAGTCTCACTCCAAAGTTGTCGAAATCCAACTTGCAGCGTCAGAAACCAACGCAAAAAGGCTTCCTTTAACATCGGCATGATATGCGGCCAGTTGCCGTTATAGTTTAATGGCGCCCGCTGCCATCAGGGGGAAATGCGGTAGGACGAAAGTTAAGGTGGCGAAAGTCCAAGTGGGTTGGCCAGGGGCGGTGGTGGATGGGTCCAACAAACACCGACTTTCACCTGAGAGAGCAGTATTTGCGTTCCGTAAGACTGTAAAGCCAAACCCTGTTCTTTTTGATTTACCTCACCACGTGTTTTTGTTACCTAAACCCAACGACCCAACGACGCAAGTTTGTTGTTAAAAGAAGAAAAAAAAACGCTGCAAAAATGCTACAACGATACAATCAGATTCATTTGCTGTATAAAGGCTCAATTATACTTCTTTTATGTACAAAAATAGATCAGTGAATTTCACCCATTGTAACCATCACTGCCTCACATACTCCGATGAAATCTTTATGTTGATATAGATACATCAACTAGATGTCACTAGAGGGCACAGTTTTTGACAAGAACAAACATGGGGATGGTGGAGGAGGTCGTAGTAATGTACCTTTTAAGGGAGGCAAGATTGTAGACAGCGGTGATCTGTGAGGCCATTAAATACACTGCAACGTGTGGATAGAGAATTCTTTTCACTATATTGCTGATTGTTATGTTGAACTATACGCTACACTGCCCCTATGACTGCTCCATTTTATCCGCGTCCATAAGCTTGAGGAAAGCAAGCACAACTATAGACAAAATGAGTATGGACAGAGGCTTCATCAGTGTCTGTACATAAATGAGCCTTTGTTTTTTTTTTCTTCAAAATATCACAATGATTTCTGTCAACTGGATTCTCCAGATCAATACAGTCTGAAGACAAAATAAACGATTGATCCTTTTCTTTCTATTTTTCTTCCTACCTCCACCCTTCACCATCTGCCACATCTCATCCCCCTCATCTCCCCTACATCCACCCCTCATGAACAGCTATGTCCCGGGCCGCCATGCCGTTCGGGCTGCTACGCAGGGAGCTGGCATGCGAGGGTTACCCAATAGAGCTGCGCTGCCCAGGAAGTGACGTGGTTATGGTGGAGACGGCCAACTATGGACGCACTGATGACAAGATCTGTGACGCAGACCCCTTCCAGATGGAGAACACACAGTGTTACCTCCCTGACGCACTCAAGATTATGGCCCAGAGGTGTGTATGTGTTGGTTTACACGTCTCGCTGGCTGTGTTTGTGCAAGAGCTTAAATCATACGGCAAAGACGCAAATTGGAATGTCAGTCCAGTGCTATTTGAGTATGTGCAAACATTTTGGAAGCAGTTAAAGCAATCAATGAGAGCGTCTACTGTTTCCTACATACAGTATGTGTGCACTGCTGTCCAACATACGTGTGGATTCATGTCAGAGGAAACGTTAGACAAAGCCAATACTTGCATTGTGAGCCGTGTGTATGTGCGAGTGCAGTAATCTCTCCAGCTGAGTCTGAGTGCCTGGCTGCACCATTAGCTGTGTACTCAGCAGTGTTTTCCTAGAAGAACTGATCAATATTCAGCGAGAGGGAGAGGGAGAGTAGACAAATGGAGTGTCCTTTGCTTCCCCTTTCCTGTCTGTTAATCACTTTACCTTCCTCCTTTGTTTTCTCTTTCTATCATCCCTTTCACTCATCAATCCTCCCGTCAATCCTCCCATCAATCCATCCGTCCCTCTGCTGTCCTCCAGGTGTAACAACAGGACTCAGTGTGTGGTGGTCGCAGGGGTCGACGTCTTCCCAGACCCCTGTCCTGGAACATACAAGTACCTGGAGATCCAGTATGAGTGTGTCCCTTACAGTGAGTATGCATATATTTAAACACACACATATACACGCACACACATACACACACAAACATGATTACACACATATATGTGCATGTGTACACACAGAGATTTAACCTGTTTCTGTCTAGCTACATTGTAGGCTTATGGTGTTTTTTTGTTCTTATAACCTCTGATGTCGACTGTATCCCTGAGAGATTGATGGATAGAAAAGATTTTTTTTTCTCAGGGAGTGTGTGTGTGAAATATAAACAGAAAGTTGGATGGAGAAATGACAGAGAGGGAAACTGTAGGACATTTGCATACTGTATGTCTTCTGTGTGTGTGAGCGTTTGCGAGAGTGCACGGATGCACTTGCGCGTGCATGCGTGTGTTTTCTTTTTCAGATTCACGCCACGGGAGTTGCTCTCTTTTCTCCACAGGAGCCTGATTGAGGGAAGGAGAGATCGGGGGGGAGGTGGAGGGAGGGGAAAAGGGGGGAGGATGGGGCGGGGGGGTGAGGGGAGAGGAGAGGAGGGGAGTATGCTGGGTCTCCTTTGTGCTTCTTCTTTCTTTTATGTGAACTATAAAGTTTGTGGTGAGAATGAGTTCCAAAGTCTTTATCTGTGCAATTCTTTCTTTCTTTTTCTTGCTTTCTTTTTTCTTCCTTTCTTCCTCTCTTGCTTGCTTTCTTGCTTTTTCTTTACTTCCCTTCTTTCACCCTCTGACTTCTCTTTCTTTCTCTCCCTCTTTTTTTTCCTATGCTTGAGTAGAAGTGGACCAAAAAGGTAAAGACAAAACATTGTAGCATCTTGATCTCTCCTTACCCCCGACCCCCCCTCTTTTCTCTCCTTCTCTTCCTCTCTCCTACCATCTCTCTCTTCCTCCTACCCTAGGACGTTGTTTCGTAGTCATGCTGGATGTTGCCCCCCTTTTTTCATTTCCTACTCGGTTATTTTTTTCCCACCCCCCATTTTATCCATCTCTTGTTGTTGAAACCCGTCCTTTTATCCAATTTTATCCAGGTTCTGCACCTAGTCTCTCTTCTTCCTGTTTTCTCTCTCTCTTTCTCTCTCCGGTTTCTTCCCCTCTTCTTGCTCTCTTGCTCCTGGTCGATCTCTCTGTCTCTTATTTCTCTCCCTCGGCCACTCTGTGCACACACAAACATAAACACAACACAAACATAAACATAATCCTCCTGCCTTTTCTCTGCTCTCTTTTCGCACACAAGCACCTTCCTTTCTTTCTCTTTCTCTTCCTTTATTTCTTTCTCTCACTTCCTTCCTTCAAGTCATTCCTTCCTACTTGTCTGATCATCCTCTTCATGCTTATTTTCCCTTTTTCTTCCCTTATAGGAAGAGCCCCTTATTTATCTTCATAGGAAAAATAAGACCAAATGTGTGTGATTGTATATCCTTCTGGATGTGTGCTTACCAAGCACTGCTTCTGTGTGTGAGTGTGTGTGTGCATGCCTATCTGCATGCCAGTGTGAGACTGTACAGTATACATATGTGTCCATACAGTTATTGACATGTGGGTGGACCAATCGTTGTGCTCGGCGTAAACTAACCTGCCCTCTCATTCACTTCAAGGCAAAATTTAGCCCCGCCTTCTGCGTCCCTGATTCTACCTCACACTCTTTTTCACTCTTTTTGCACTAACCCACCCACACACACACACACACATGCACACACACACACAAAGCACATAAATACACTCACACACCTTTCATTGCAGTGTCCCTGTTGTATTACTCACCACACACACACGTACACACACACACACACACACACGCTAACAGTGTGTGATATTCAACACTTTTACGTCTCTTCTGTTGCTTGCCTCTCGAGATCAGCACAGGTGTTTTAAATCCCTCTCTCTCTTTTTCTCTTCATTCTTTTTTCTTCTTGCTGCATCAACTGCATCTAATTCGATCCATTTTTCATGCATCGATCCATTTTCTCCCCGCACCTGCCTCCACTATCTTTCCACTCTTTTTCCCTCCCCTCACTTCCCTCCCCGCTCTTCTTCTCTCCCCCCTCTTCTTCTTCTTCTTTCTCACATCCTGCTGTCTTCCCCTCCTAACTCCCATCTTCCAGTTTTCGTGTGCCCCGGCTCACTGCTCAGCATCCAGCCGGCCTCTTCTCTCCTGGAGGCGGAGCATCAGTCAGGGGCGTGGTGTAAGGACCCGCTGCAGGCTGGTGACAGGCTGTACGTCATGCCGTGGACGCCGTATAGGACAGAGGTGCTGTATGAGTACGCTTCCTGGGATGACTACCGCCAGAACAGAGTCACCACCACTTATAAGTGAGTGATGTCTGTGTGTATGCGATTCATCCAAAGAACTATAAAATGAAAACTCTAAAATTTAAAAAAAGACATAATCTAAATGGTGGAATTTATGATGAAAACAATTGTTAGTTGAACACTAACTTCTTGTTTTGTTTAATCAATTCTAAGTAGGCATAGAGCAACATTAATTTCTAAATCAGAGATTAGAGCCTGAAATCTAAGCTTCTATTGCTTGCACCAAGCGGAGTTAAAGTTATAAATCTTTTATAACTCTTTTAAGATTTTTATCATATCAAACCCAGTGTATGATACTATTTATGGCTGGGATTTATTCAGCTACAGCCATTAAATGTGTCAGCGCTCATTAGTTAACTCTCTATATAGTAGTTTGCATTGTCAGTGGCGGAGTCCGCCATTATTACTCTTGCTTACAGGAGCACAGAACTGCTGTTAGATTATGATTCCAATGTTTCTGAAACTAAATTTCTAAATTGGGGCTCAGAAGTAAGTGAGATCACTTTTTTTTTTAATCTGACAGCACAGACATGAACACAAATACAAAAATATGTCATGTGAAATGACTAGAACTGTTACAGAAAAATCTGTGTTCATGTCAAACCTGTGACTTGATTAAGGGAAAAACAGGGTTTCAGGGCCTTTAACTCTCTTTTCCTGATTAACAATATGGATTAAATCCTGATATAAATAGTGTAAATTTGCATGCACACCTAATATCTCTCATCACTCTCTGTCCTAGGTTACCTAGCCGCGTGGATGGTACAGGCTTTGTGGTGTATGACGGCGCTGTGTTTTACAACAAGGAGCGAACGCGCAACCTGGTCAAGTATGACCTGCGGACACGCATCAAGAGCGGCGAGGCGGTGGTGGTCAATGCCAACTACCACGACACCTCGCCTTACCGCTGGGGAGGGAAGTCAGACATCGATCTGGCTGTGGACGAGAACGGCCTTTGGGTGATCTACTCTACTGAAGCCAATAATGGACGCATCGTGGTCAGCCAGGTACAGTGGGAGGGAAGGAAAACAGATCGATAATTTGAAAGAGAGAAGAAACAAGGGTTGTAGATGAGTCCTCTCATCTTCCCGTGTCTTTTTGTCTTTTGCAGGTGAACCCGTACACCCTGCGCTTCGAGGGTACGTGGGCCACCGGCTTTGACAAGCGAGGAGCGAGCAATGCCTTCATGGCCTGTGGCGTGCTCTACGCCGTGCGCTCCGTCTTCCAGGATGATGAGGGGCAGGCAGACGGCCGAGTTGGCAGCGACATGGTGGTTTATGCCTACGACACCAGTCGTGGACAGGAGCTGCCCGTTCAAATACCATTCCCTAACCCTTACCAGTACATCTCCTCCATAGACTACAACCCCAGAGACAACCAGCTGTATGTGTGGAATAACTACTATGTACTAAGATACCCGCTACAGTTTACACCGCCGCCACCCACTAAAGGTTTGTGCAACAAGTCCAGTGTATTTGAACATGCTGGTATGTAATGAAACTAGAGACTCAACAGTGTTTCTGTCCCTCCAGGTCCCCTCTCCTCTCTGATGACGACTGTCCGCTCCTACACGGCCACTGTCGCGTTGACCCCAGTGCGACCGTCAGCCTCTCACCCAATTGGCGTCATCAACCGAGGACCCTTTGACCAGCGCCCAATCACAGCCATGGTTCCTCTGACCCCACGTCCACCTCTGCGTGTCCCCCTGGCACCCGGGGGCCCTGGTCAGGTGGGCGGATGTGAGGGCCGGGTGGCACGAGGGGTGCAGTGGCCACCCACCCTGAAGGGAGAGACAGTGGAGAGGCCCTGTCCGAAAGGGTCACTGGGTAGGTGTGGCATGTGTGTGTGTGTGCAGATGTGAGCATGCCAGCTAGTGTGTGTGTGTGTGTGTGTGTGGTATTTGCATGTGTGTGTCTGTATCTCGTTTCCCTTTGAAATGTAGTCGGATGTCCCCTCTTTGAACTTGCCCTCAGATGAGAGAGAGAAGAAGAAAGAGGTTATAGTGTCAAGAGGAGCTGAGTTCGTCAACTCTTCCTCTCGCAGTGCAGCTGTCTTCCTCAGTGCAGCGCTCCCTGCACGCAGAAGCTGTTATGGAGATTATGGAGATAAGCCTGTGGTGCATTTTGCCTTGTCCTAATCATGCTGAATGGATTGGACATGGTTTTAGCACAGAGGTGACAATTTCACTGGAGGATAATCTAATATTAAATCTTGTTTATTACTGAACGTGGTTGTGGCTGTTGTCTCATAAATACATTTAATTTTCAGAGTTGGTGTGTAACACACTCTCTTGTCCTGTTCTTGTTTTAAATATATATAAAAAAAGCAAAGTACCAATTTAGATTTTTTAAGTTTGAAGTTTACTGCATGGTTGAGTCAGTTAGTGACATGCTGGTAAAAACAAACAAACTAAAACTTACTCAACTCAGGTATTTCTGTACTGTAGTCATAACTATATAAATGATATCTTCATAGTAGGTATGTCTTTTTTAAGCTTATCATGGGGTCCTTCTGCACACATGTTGCCACAAAAACTTCTTTCTTTTTTCTTTATAGAAACTAAAACAACCCCCCCCAAAAAAGAATCCATCACCAGACTCCAAAAGACACAATTCTATTCGCAGCACATGTTTTTACGAATCTTTTTTTCTGGTTTTTGAAGCACATATTGAAGAACATTGTGAAGTATTACAAAAGAAACAAAAAACTTGATTTTAGTGACAGCTCTGTCTTTTTATAATTATTGATTAAATCCATATTCAGTCAAGCAGCTGCTCCTCTAAACAAAACATTTGATTAATTTGCTGCTACAAGAAAAAAAAAAAGTAGAAATTATGTTTTAATTGAGCTTCACAAAAGTAGACAGAGGAATGCTGATATACAACTATGCAGAGCTTTCTCTGCCTTCCCAACGCCAACCCTTAACCACGCTCCACCTCATGGTGCAGCAATGCCCCCCAAAAAATAAAGAACTTAAATTAATAAAGAATTTTAAAAAATTATGTAGAAGAGGAAGAGAAAAAAGAAAACAACTTTCGGAGAGTGTTTTTTGGCCACACAGGAAAACATGTGCAAGGCGAAAGATAAGTGACAAACCACCTTATGTCCTGTAAAACTTGAGCTATCCATCCTTTTTCTGACAGGCTGTGTCACCCCGTCTGTCTCCGCAGGTATAGCTTCCTATCAGTGCATGCAGTCTCCAGTGGGCTGGAGCTCCAGAGGGCCTGACCTTTCCAACTGCACCTCTCCCTGGGTCAGCCAAATTGCACAAAAGGTTAGTCTCTCTCAGACACACACAAACACACACACACACACACACACACATACACGCTGTGCAAATGCCCTAAAGCCACTCAGCAAGCAGTTCTCTCTTAAATGTCAAAACATTTGACATTACAAACGCCCCCACCTCACTCCAGATTAAGAGCGGAGAGAACGCAGCCAACATCGCCGGGGAGTTGGTCAACCTGACCCGGGGACGGATCTATGCCGGTGATGTCAGCATGTCGGTCAAGCTGATTGAACAGCTATTGGACATCCTGGACTCCCAGCTCCAGGCCTTGAGACCAGCCAATAAAGAGTCGGCAGCACGAAATTACAACAAGGTAAATTGTTCCTGTTGTCAGTGCAGAAGTGTACATGTACTTGACCTTTCCTGGAAATGAGAGTGGAAATGTCAGCGATGATGATTCTAACAATAGATGTTTTTCATCTTCTCAGCTGCAGAAGAGGGAGCGCACTTGCAAAGCGTATGTTCAGGTAAGAAAGACAAACAGACAGACAGATAGTAAGATAAAGATCAGGAGTGAGAATGAAATACTCTCTGTGTCTCTGTCAGGCGGTCGTTCAGACAGTTGATAACCTGTTGGGTCCTGAGGCTCTGGTGTCCTGGGCGGATATGAGCAATGTCGATCAGTCCCGCTCGGCATCATTGCTGTTAGACGCGGTAGAGAAAGGAGCATTCCTATTGGCTAACAATCTCTATGAAGGTCGCTTCAGTGACAGAGCACCAAATGTTGGTATGTGGTCTTTCTCTTTCTTTCTTTTGCTCTCTACGTCGTGAAAATTAGCAGTTCGTCTAAGCGTTCGTGTCTGATCTGTTCCTGCGTGTGCACAGATCTGGAGGTGTATGTGCTAAATACAGAGGCAGATATACAGGACCTGACCTTTCCTCACTCCTACGACAGCGACAGCATCTTGCAGATATCAGCACTGGCTCTGCAACAGTACAGCAACAACGGTCTGTGACGCACACCAAAACTAAATCAACATTTTATACAGTGACAGCTCAGCATTATAAAGTAAATTGCCTGGGTTAGACACGTAACTGGCTGTGGAAATGATACTAGTTTTCCTCCACATATCAGGAATTAACGTTATCAAATGTAAGACGAAAGTCTAGCTGTCTGCTGTAAAATGTGCTCATCGTTATGTCCCCTTTTCCTCTGCAGGCCAGGTGAAGCTGGTCCTCTCTCTCTATAAGAACTTGGGCACTTTCCTGACCACCCAGAACTCGACTCTGCGGCTCGGGCTGGGGCTGGGTCAGGGATCAGAGGCCAGGCGTAGGAGCCTGGTGGTCAACTCTCATGTCATCTCCGCCTCTGTGCACAGAGGATCCAACAGAGTGTATCTCTCCGAGCCGGTGATCTTCACTCTCAGGCACCTGCAGGTCTGTTTGGAAATCTTTTCACCTTAAAGTTAATGTTCAGTCAGTCTGCTGCTCACTTTAATTACATGCAACTTTGTTTCATAATTTTCCACTACAGTTGAAGCTATTGAAGAAGCAGCTGAAGTCGTCCCCTCTCTTACAATCTGAAGTGTTGTCAGTGCCTCAGCAGCAGGGTTCCACTAATATTATTTTAAGACAGAAGTCTGATACAGACTCTTATGTTCTGAAGCTGCTGGTTGACAATATTTTGCACAATGTTCAATATCCTAAAATATGACTATAGAAAGTACTTATTGTTATTTCAGAGAGCTGTACTCTGGTCAGAGTGGAAAAGCCTCTGAGGCAGTGTTTTACACGAAGCATCTGTCACTGTTTAAAATGCTCCTGAAACCTCTCAGCCTTCACATGTGCATCAACATTAGGTGTGCAAAGTCATCTAGAGGGCTGGGTTGGACCCTGATCTACCATATATTAAAACAAGGTCAGATGTTCATGTTAAATGTAGGAAAAGTTTCAAGTAATGAGGTAAATGAGTTTTTCTTTTTTGTACGTCACATCATGACAGATTTCTTTACAGGGTAATCTGCTCCAGGCATGCTTCTGCAAATTTTTATGATATAAAGCCTACAATACTACACATAACTATGTGTTAACGTTAGGGAAACATTTAAACTTGGTCGACAATTTTGTAAATTTCTTCCTGAATGAATGATTTTCGATTCATTTTTCCTGCTGGAACATGTCCAGCTGTGAAGATTTTGGTTTACAAGCTTTTTACTGGTGATTTTTCACAGTAAAAAGTACTGCTATTCTCTGCAACACGGATGGATGGATGACCTGCAAATACAAACCAATCAAAGCAGACAGGGCTTTATCAGGAGGGGTGCTTAAAAATACAGGTGCTAAAATTGAGTTTCAGACAGAGGGAGAATACAGGTGTTTCATCACAGACAATATGAGGAAAATAAAGTGTTTCTGAATATTAAAGCATGTCAACGTGTTATAGTAGAGACCCAAAATACAAGGATGAACCTGGAAATGAAAAAGATCATAAAAGGTCCCCTTTAAGGAGCCAATTCCTTTTGTGCATATCTGATCACTATGCATTCTTTAATATATATTTTGTATGTGTTCGTCCTCACAGCTGGAGAACCACTTTGGCCCGAACTGCTCTTTTTGGAACGGATCGGGGGTTTCTGGCAATGGCAGGTGGTCTACGCAGGGCTGCCGCCTGTTACACACCAACAACACTCACACTACCTGCGCCTGCAACCATCTATCCAGCTATGCTGTCCTCATGACGTATCAGCAACCTGCTGTAAGTAACACACACCACAAAACAGCACTATTGCAGCTTCCAAAAAAATAGCCGCCCACAGACGCCATAACGGGAGATATGTTGAACTCACTATCTTTGGTTTAGTTTACTCACTGTTTGATGATCCAGGTGCTGCGGTTGGTTTTAGAGTTGACTGATTTACAGGATGTTTTGAGAGTTGCAAGATGACACTATGAAGTGATTGTCTTGACTGTCGCATTCAAACAATGAAAACAAAAATCCCCAAACAAACATTCAAAGTTAACTTCAGTAATACTTCCATACACCTAACTCAGCACACCTGCCTTTAATTAAAGGTTCCTTAGATGGCAGGTCAGGTGGTGCATTATAGTGACTCAAAAAATAACAGGAAACTAGGACTTCCTAGAAATGGCTCTAACAAACACATTTAAAGTTATATTATGTAGGAATTGTCAGTTACTCTTTGTAAACCTTAAACTCGGCCCCTCCTCCCTACTTTACTTGGACGTACACTGTAAGCTACTACACTGTTGTAGGAACATTAAATTTGTTGTAAGGGAGAAGCTGAAACTTAAGCAAGCAAAATAAGCTGACCGCCAGCACCTTCGCATCCAACAGAAAACCGGCCAACTCCACGTCGCTCTTCATCCTCTCCTTCAGTGCTTGCCTGTGAAAGTGAAAGTGAAAGCCAATCACAGATTCACTCTTTTGGATTGAGCTTTGTCTGCTTTTTTTTTGGTACTGTGTCCAAAATTTTTGTAGCTTCCTCTTGGATGTGTGCTGCAACTATCTGCTCAGAACTTTTTTTTTAAAAATGTCCCGACCTCCCCTGCACGTTGTTTTTGGCTGGAGGCTACATGCCCAGAAATGCCCACAGCAAAATAGGAAGGAAATAAGAAAATACAGGCAGAGGGTAGCGTCTCTTCAGATAAATACCCCGCCACACACTTCTAGTTGGTCATAAGTGATGATTGAGAGAGATTGCATGAGCCTATACATTATTTTTTTTTTTAGAAGTCCTGCATAACATATCCCTTTAAATCACCTTCATGGCAGTCAGACAGCAGATTTAAGGCTTCAGTATGTGTGTGCTTGTGCTTCATTTGCATAGACATTGTAGCAGAATGTTGAGCCACCTCACTCACCTTGACTTCTCAGTGTGTTTAATTTTAGATATTATGAGCCAAAATTCACGCAGCACAGAAGATTGTCATGCATAAGATTTCTTTCTGTGCGTGCAGCATTTGTGCATTTGTATGAATGACCTGTATTCAACATTATTAATGCTACAGTGCTCTTTTTAGTTGGCCAGGTGCCAACCTTTAACTTCATAAATCCAGCTCCATCCTCGGCCAACAATAGCTTCCTGACTCCACCTTTATGCACCCATTTGCTGTAGCGCAGTTGGACTTCACCCCCACCGTGCACTCCAAAATGTTGTTTAAAAATCAAACACAGAGGGGGTGATAATTGTGTGGCTGTGGCTGTAAGAGAGAGAGGGAGAGTGATAAATGCTGCAGGCTATTTTGCCCTGCCATGAAATTGAATTAAGTGTTTCTCTGCAAGATGTTCTCTTTGTTCAGTGTGATTTTATTCATTTGAATAGCTGTTTTGTAACACACAGGGACAGGCAACCAGAGGCAAAGACACACGAGCGCTCCACACAACATCACAAATATGCTCACAGAGTTGCATCTGCCCACATACACACATGCACTCTTTATGATCACATAAAACATGTTTTTTAATCTCTCTTTTCTTTCTTTCCTGTCTGCTTCTGTTTATCAGTTTGGGGTTGGTGTAGAAGAGCTTCTCGTCTATGTGGTTTCCTGGGTTGGCATCTCTGTAGCGCTGGTGTGTTTGGCCACCTGCCTTACCACCCTGTGCTGCCAGGGGGCGCCCTGGCACACAGACCACAGCACCATCCACTGCAACCTGTGGGCCAACCTGCTCATCACTGAACTGCTGTTCCTTGTTGGTGCCAACAAGACGCAGTACACAGTGAGTGCTCAGATTGTATGTTGTATGTTGTATATGTTGTATTTTAAAGCATTTTGTAAAATATTCTTCCCTCTCTATCAAATCACAGGTTGTGTGCTCCATCATTGCTGGCCTGCTGCACTTCTCACTGCTGTCAGTGTTTTGCTGGTTGTGTTTGGAGGGGGTGGAGCTATACCTGCTGCAGCGGGAGGTATTTGAGGGACGTAACTCCAGGAGAAAGTATTTCTACCTGTGTGGCTATTCTATTCCTGGGCTGGTGGTGGCCGTGTCCGCAGCCATAGACTTCAGAGGCTACGGCTCAAAAACTGCGTACGTTGACTGATGTGTGTGTCAGTGTGCATGTTTTTGGATGGAGACAATTACTTTACCACATATTTAAATTCTTACGTCAGCTCCCAGACTGCTGGTTTGGAGGTTCTTAATTTACTGTGATTTGTTTGTGTGCCTCTCTGTGCATGTGTGTGTGTGTGTGTGTGTGTGTAGATGCTGGCTGCGAACAGACAATTACTTCATCTCTAGTTTCCTTGGACCTGTTGGTGTCGTCATTACGGTGAGAGTTCATGCCCGAACACAAACACCAACCTTTTTCATACAGTTTCATATATTCTGGATCATCAGTGTGTGATGACGTCACGCTGAGTCATTGCTAATGAATACATTTTAAACTGTGTGTGTGCCGTTCAATCTTTTTGTCCATTAGTTGAACCTGGTTGTCCTGGTGATGACCTTACATAAGATGCACAGCACTGCTGCTTTGAAGCCAGACTCCAGTCGCCATGACAACCTGAGGTAAGTACAGTGTCTCATGCTGATCTGTTTTGGGTGATTATGTCTAGAGCTCCTTGTGTTTCAGCAGCTTTGGCTCCAATCACACGGTAATTAGAGAAATGTAGTAAAGTCGCATTGATAAACTGAAACAGGTTGATAAAAACAACATTTACTGATGTTTTCTCTTCCTTCCTGTTACATTTTCATTCGTACTGTTATTATTATTTTCTCGTCTTTCATAGTTTTGAAATTTTCCTGAATAGTGGCCCGATATAAAAGTTGAAAGAAAACTGTAAAAACAAATTTCAAATGAACGTTTCATGAGCTGGAGGCAGTTCATTACGTATGACGAAGCTAGTATTTAGAGATTGGTAGTCATTGAAGGCATTAAGACTTATTCTGGCTCAGACAGGAAGCTGATGAAATTATACAGATGTAATAGCTCTAACATTTTAAATTAATTCAAGTCAAGCATTGGGAGCTTTTGGAAGACCGTAATAAAATGCACTTCAGCAGTTTTGACAGCAGCATGAACTATTTTGCATCTCTGCATTTTGAGTATGTAAAGGCCAAACCTTAGCTATGCTGTATAAATGAAAAATAGAGGGGGGTATTTGCACTCAACAAAAAACCCAAACCCTTAAGCTGAACCCAGAATTTGTCAGTGTTTCATTATTTGTAGGTTTTCAGTTTTTAATTTAGACTCAGAAGCTTGAGGATGGTGGGGTTCTGATAGATGTGGATGTGTGCAAGCTCTTCGTTAACCTGCTAGACATTAATATGAGTTACATGCACCAGCTTTTTTAGTCCATGGTTAAGCTGCCCTTTGAAGTAGAAACACAATTAAAGGGTAACTTTTGTCTTTTTCAACCTGGACCGTGTTTTCCTAATATGTGTCAGAGTGACTAATGAAGACAAAATTCTTTTTTAAATTGGTCCAGTGTTGAGTGAAAGCTCTGCAGCTGGCAGCTGTGAAACAGGCTACAATGTAATCACTTGGGGCAATTGTGCAGCGTCAGTTTATGTCCACTAAAAGTGTTTGTTTTTGCTACTGACAGGCTCAGATTGTTATTCTATGTGTCTGACAACATTATAGAAGGGATCCCTACAGATAAAGACTTAGTAAGATCCTTTTTGTTTAACCAAAAACAGCCTAGAAATTGTTCTTGGTACACCCACCAGACTCCATTTAAATAAACAGTGATTTTAGCATGTATAGAGCCAGCATGTATTCACATCTAAGTGGGTGAAGTAAAGGTTTACAGAAATCATACTAGATCTGGTGATCTTTGGAACAGTGGAGAGATGAACCAAGACTGTTTTTGGAGTTTTATTTTGTTTCTGTTGACTTTACATGAAGTGTTTTTTATGATGATAAAATAACAGTTTATTTAAATGGAGTCTGGTGGGTTTGGTGATAGCCATTTCCAAGCTGTTTTTGGTCAAACAAAAAGGATTTTACTCTTCAACAAACAGGTCTGTCTCTGTAGGGATCCTTTCCATAATGTTGTCAGAAACTTAAAATAACAATCTGAGCCTGTCAGTGGGGAAAACAAGCAGCAGATATTCATTGATGGTGCACAAATTCTCATTAATGTTGCACTGCAGCCTGTCGCTCCACTGTTGTCAGCAGCGGTCCCCTAAATACTGGACCAATTTCAAAATTTGTTGTTCTCATCATTACACAGACACAAAAACCTGGGAAAATAGCCCAGGTTGAAAATACCAAAATTACCCTTGATACCTTTTTGTGCTATTTAAGATGAGGGACCTGAAAAATCAAATTACAAAATCATTGTGAGATTTAGGTGAGTGAACTGAACTGAAAATGAAAATGAAATGTCATTTCCAGGGCGTGGGCGGTGGGCTCCCTGACGCTGCTCTTCCTGCAGAGCGTCACCTGGTCTTCAGGTCTGATGTTTCTGTGTGCGCCGTCTCTCCTCCTGGCTTACCTCTTCTCCTCCCTCAACACCGCCCAGGGCCTCCTCATCACCATACTGCACTGCACCCTCGCCAGGAAGGTCTGTCTCTTTGTTCATGTGTCTCTCTCTGTTACATCATTATTAGTGACTAAACATGTTTTAATATTGCGTGTAGGGTCAGAAGGACTATGGTCGATGCCTGCGCCTTTCGCAGTGCTGCGCCACTTCCTCCTCCAGCTCTCCAGACTCAGTGAAAGGTGCTGCCCTGAGGTCCAACAGTCGCTACACCAGCAGCCAGAGTCGGAGAGCCACTGCGAACAGACAGGTACATTACAATACACTAAACCTCTCAGTCTGAAGCACTTTGTCTATCTCTTGCTGTGTCTGAGTCAGTTTGACCTTGTGTGGATTATTTCTGTTCCAGAGTCGAATCAGGAGGATGTGGAACGACACTGTTCGCAGACAGACTGAATCCTCTTTCATCGCTGCAGACGTTAACAACACACCTACTCTTAACAGAGGTGAAGATTTTTTTTTCTTTTAAATGTCAGCGTTGCCTCTACTGTTGTTCAAGAATGTCATATTTATTTTTCTCCCTCTCTCCTCAGCTGCTCTAGGGAACCATTTCCTCACTAATCCAGTGTTGCAGACTCACGCCGGAGCCTCTCCTTATGACACGATGCTCGCCCAGGGATACAACCAACCCTTCACCTCCACAGGTATGTTTCACTACAATGTCCTGTCATTCTTCCTAATTAGGAGTCTGCATTTTCTGCACAGCTTACTCACTCTCCCTCTTTATGTTGGTATCTTTTACTGTCTTTTTACTTATGTGTACTCACAGTACCATGCAAAACTGTTACGCCACATTAAAAAATGGCTATATAAGGCAACATGGCTGCTGTATGTGGTTAGTATTTCTGAAGGCAAGGCAAGGCAATTATTTATATCGCATCTTGTCATATACAAAGATTATTCAAAGTGCTAGAAGCTTATTAAAAACTGATAAAATGAATAGAGATAAATAAAGTACAGACACGTTTAAAACTAAATAAATAAAGTAAGTAAAAGCATCATAAAAAAACGATTAATTAAAAGCTGTGAAAATAAGAGCAGTCATAGCATAGCTTTAAACATAGCAGTTGCAGCACATCCTATCTCCAAGGAGAGCTGGTTCCAGTGTTACACTGAATTCTGTGACCCCGCCCCAAAACCCTAACCTCAACCACTCAACAACTCACAGAACTCAGTGATTTGTTATGAGAGTCTGGTACTAGGTCACTGAATCTGACAGGTCACAGATTTTGGTGTTACTAGCAGTGGGCAGCGTAATGGCTAAAAGCCGTTTCACCACATACAGACTGAACTCTGGCACCACTTACTGACCAGTTCCTGTAGAAGTGAAAGAGATACCCAGTTTGTACTCAGCAGACATATCTGCGATATATTTCGGGCCCAGACCACTGAGTGACTTATAGATAATAAACCAGGCCTTAGAGTCAATTCTATATTTAACTGGAAGCTGGTGCACTCGGCTCCTGAGGACTGCAAAAATGTGCTCTGTCTTCTTGGTGTTTATCAGCGTTCTAGCATGAAGGAAAAAGTGTTACTTTAGTTACTTTAGAGTTTGTTAGCGTATAAAACAAGGACATAGTAAGAGAGAGAAATCATTATCCAAATTCCTGATTAAAATGTGTGCAGTCCAACATGTTGCTGGATTTTTGTGGACAGTACTGATGTCGATATGGAGGAGTATTAAAAAGTAAAACTAAAAGGATCCTTTAAAGTCTGATTTTAAGATTTGTGAATATAATCAGGGCACATGAAATCTAAATGCTCTCTCATATAAACAAACTATGAGATGGCATCACTGTTTCACTGACCTCTAACACATCTCTCATGCCTGCATACACTACTTATCGGCCTATATCTATATATCTGTGATACAATGATATTGTTTAACAATATCAGGCATCCAATTTATTGCTTGGGCTGGAATTTTTTGATGTGGCCTCAGACCTTTGCCCAGTACAGTTTTTTATTTTCTGTTTTTGTACAGTCTGAAAGTTTGAAATTCAACCTTGAAATGTTTTTGTTTTATACCAGTGTGGTGTTCTGTTTTTAATTTTTGACCTTGAAATGTTTGTCTTTTAAATGTTCTTTGATCCTTTCCCTCTTTGTCTCTCTGTCTTAACGTGGACCAGTAGGAACCTTCAGAAACAAGCAGAGTATGAGCTCTCCTTTGTTGTGCTCACTCAAATCATTGAGCGCCACTTCCTTGTACAGTTCATAGACTATCCGTGCAACATTTGCACACAGTAATTATTCATAGACCATGACGACATAACATACATCCCTCCCATGTGGCCACATAATCCAACATTTCAGTAAAGAATATTGTTAATATCCAAATCTTGTTGGTGAAACCACACATGAACCTTAAACTCTGCTCATTCATTCATACGTTCATTCATGTGAATGTCTCAATGTAAATCTTTTATGGTATCCCTGTTCAGTAACTGTCATCTTCCTGTTTCCTCCAACAGAGGGTGGTGTGTCTCAGAGCCAGGAGTCCTGTGGGTTGGACAGCGTGTGTCTCAATGGAGGATACACCCCCAACACCTTCACTCTACACGGTCTGGGAACCACACCTGGATCCCGAGCTGGAGTGGTGGGCAGCACTGACCTTCTGCGAGAGGGAGGAGTTGGGATAGGAGGTGATGACATCTCCCCGGCCCTCCTCACCCCCCACGGGGCCACAGATCTAAGCAGCGGGGCTGGAATGCGGCGTAACCTCTCTGATGCAGCTGCGCTGGAAAAGATGATCATATCAGAGCTGGTGCAGAGTAACCTGAGGCCCTCAGTAGCCATGCCTGTTCCTCCTGAGCGCTACGGAAGCCTGGCGAGGCCTCACCACCATGACAGGGCGGCTCTCACACACACTGCCACTTTGACTCGACACGCACAGCCACCACCCCAAGAGGGCTGGGCTGCCACCATGCAGCCGAACGCACGCCATAACGCACAAGAAGGCTGGGCGCATACACGGCACCACACACAGGACCCTGAGACACATTCCACAACAAAGGGACAAGATCATGCCACAACGCAGCGCTTACAAGATGGCTGGTCACACTCGCGAGTTTCTGGGGACTCTGAGTCCCGTGAGCTGCTTAAGGACGGGGACAGGTCGTTGCAAGGAACTCTGAGTCGCCGCGGGCTCCAGGACAGGCAGCAAGCGCGTCCCCCTGATGTTCAGGCGAGGCCCTACTCAACCCTCAGTCGCACACCTGGTACTCTGTCCCGCCACCGTGGCGCAGTAGAGCCGAACGCAGGCACAGACAGAGACAGAGACAGGGACAGGGAGAGAGACAGGGAGCGCTACCGGGACAGGCCCCTCCCTCCTCCTCCTCCCCCTCCACCACAGGAGTCTGAGCCCCTGTATAAGGCTCTGGAAGAGCCGCTGCTGATGAAACAGAGGGAGACAGGCGCAGAGACATGGAGAGGCGGCCAGGACAGAGAGAAAGACGAGACATTTCTCTTAAAAAGAGATGAAATGATGGATGAATGGAGGGCAGGAACTGAGAGGGGGAGGGACGAGTCTTTTACCTCTCAGACGAGAGACGGAGAGATGGACGAATGGAGAGGTGGAATGGAAAGAGGGAGGGAGGAGTCTCATCTGCTGGAGAAGAGAGGTGGAAGGATGGAGGTGTGGCGCGGAGGAGCAGAGACAGACCAGGAGGAGACTTTTATAACTCAGAAGAAAGATTTTGGGATTGATGGATGGAGAGGTGGGATGGACAGAGACAAAGATGAATCCTTGTTTTTAAAGGACAGAGATGGATGGAGAGCAGGGATTGAACGAGACAACGAGAAACAGAAGGATAGAGCACTAGATGTGTGGAGAGGAGGGATGGATATAGACAGGGATGAATCTTTCCTGTTTGAGAGCAAAGATGGCGGTCTTGACGGGAGGAAACGTGGGAAAGAAAGAGGGTCTGTTCGGTTCCATGGCGAACGTGAGGATTCTGACAGCTTTGCTCTGCCTTTGACTCCTGACCTTGACCTTGACCCCGACTCCTCACCTATCTACGCCCGAGATTCGAACCCCTCCCCGCTCTACCCCGGAGACCGACGCTCGCCTCCTCTCAGCATCTTCCCGCGAAGCTCTCCCCCGACGAATATCTTCGCTCCCCGAGACACTAACTCGCCTCCAAACAATCTCTACACCCGCCACTCCCCCCAGGTGTACAGCCGAAGCAGCTCCCCTCCTCGCTTCTACACCCGCACCTCCCCGCCGACCCTCTCGTATCCCGACAGCAGCCCTGAAGGTCCAGAAGAAGTCAGCCCCAGTGGCCAGCCCCAGCGGCCCGCCCTGGAACTGCCCTACAGCCTGGGGCGACCCCCGCTGGGCCCGCGGCCCAATCACCTGCAGACCTTCTACCAGCCGCCGCCGCTGCCATCCAATGGAGAGGCAGCGTACACACCAGAGCCCACCTCTGAGGGAGACGACGGACAGATGCAGCGGGTGACGAGCCTGTGACTAGGGCGGTGGTGATCGGGGCATAGAAACCAGGGAGGAGGAGGAAGAAGCTGGTGATATTAACAAATAATGTTGATCAAACTGATGGAAATGATGATGACTATGATGATAAAGAGGATGATGATGATGGATGATGAAGTTAATGATGACAGTGATGGCTCCTCCCTGATTCTATCTCCCGATCACCACGAGACTTCCCCCTTTTCATGTTTTGTTACTTTTCTATGACTGTGATCCATTTATAACTCTTCCTCTTCCACTTCCTCTCCTTATCTTCTCTTTCCCGAAACCCTGCTGTGTCCTCCCGTCTCATTGGTGCTTATCCTTATTGGCCCATCGTCTAAGTTTCTATTGGTTCGTCGGCTGGGTGTTGCCCTTCCCTGTAGCAAGCAAACAGTGTGTCAAAGAAGCACTTGTGTGTTGCCAAAAAAATCCTTTCAAAGAACATGTGCATGACTTTATAGTGGCTTTACAAGGCTACATACTGTATGAAAGTGTGTGTGTGTGAGTGTGTGTGCGAGCGTGCGTGTGTAGCTTGATGAGCATGCGTGCGAGTAAGGACGAATGTGTGTGCGAGTGTGTGTATATACATCATTCTTGTATAATTAATGTATCACAGTGAAGCATTTTATCAATATCAACTGGGGGGCCTCTTACACACATCCCCTCCTACTGATTTTGAACTCTTGACCAATCCCATTTCACATCAAGACCAAAACCCCCCGCCTCCGCCCCTCCCTCCGCCCGCCACAAACTGTCGGTGATGGAACTCGTTGCCATGGAGTTTGTCATAGCAACAGAACTCTTGACTCCAGAGCCAGAGATCATAAGAAACCTCAGAACTTTTCTGCAACCCCCTGAGATCCTTGTACATATCGACCTCAAGTGTTCTGATTGTCTTGTATTGCTATTGAAGTTCAAGTAAACATGTGAAATAAATGTTACTGTCTTTCTCTTTGTGTGGATGAACAGACAGAGGGAGGGGTTCACAATAAGGAGAAAGATAACAGAGGTGGAAAACGAGGGGAAGACAGACTGTTGATGCTTATAATGAAGAGAAAGAAATAAAAAGATAAAAGTACTTTAACAGACAGTGGTTGAATGTAACTACCTGTACTTTACTTTAGTACCTCGATTTTCTGCTACATTATATTTCTGCTCCACAACTCTTAATGAAACACTGCACTTCTTGCTCCGCTACCTTTATCTGACAGCTACAGTCTGTAGGTTATATGGACCTGAGTCACATGATTTAGACTTGGCTCGGACTGGAGTCACAAATTTGATGACTTTAGACTTTAAAACAAAAAAATCCTTGCAACTCAACTTGGATTGTAAGACTTAAGCACCAATGACTCATGACTTCACTTGAGCCCCTCTGTCACTGCCTCTTCAAGGCGGGAATTTCACACTTACGCCTCCTCATCGCATTGTATAAAAGGGGGTACACATTTTTCTCGCCTTAAAGCCTACAGTGGTGGCAATGACAGTGCCAAAACAATGTCTGTATAAAAGGTTCAGTCGGCAGGACAGGACCATGGGTGGGATGTGTGACCCACCACAGGAGACTTAAAAAGCAGCTAGCAGCAGTTAGCGGCTAACTCAAAGAGAAAAAACAATGGCCAAAAATGTCAACAAACTGGGGAAAACAATGAGCTTCTCACCCCCCAAGCAGACGGTGAGATCAGCCACCATATAACATTGATTGCTGTTGCCAAGTTAATGCCATTGTTACTGTTTAAAAACCACACACACAGAGGCTGATGCTGTTGCATTAGAGATCTGCTTGTCTTAAACCAATCTAACAGTTTCTAATCAAGTTGCAGGAGAGGAACCAAAAGGAGCGGTCAAAAAAAGATCGAATCGCAGTATGCACAACATGC